>VWZZ01004050.1:49120-70052 GCA_013399095.1 Psophia crepitans | reverse complement strand
AAAAAAAAAAGAAAAAAAGCCGGAGTTCTCCTCCTTCCATTTCCAGACTTCTCAAAAGAGAGGGATTTTAGCTGTTGTAACAAAAACCTAAAAATTCTTCATCTTAATGCAAACCAGCAAAGCCCAGAGAATACGAAAAACAGTTGGTTTAAAAATCAGAATTGCTTAGCTTATCAGTTTACTGCAGTCCTCGGTAACACATGTGCTAGTCAAGAGGTCCTTGGAAAATGAGTCTGATGTAACCTTGCTCACCAGCCAGCTGATGCGCACAGAACGGACAGGCTGCGTGAAAAGTGTGAGTACCGTGAGGAAGAGGAATTTGGGACCAGTATGCAGTTGTCTTTTCCGAACACACGTGTCCGCATGGGCTGAAGGCGTGAGTCGGAGGTCCTGCATCCACATAAAATCCCGCTTCACACCCAAGCCACAGAGGCACGTAGGGGCCGACAGAGCGGCACATGGGACACTCGCGATCCTTGCCGTCTCTCTCCTCTTTGTTTCCCCAGTTGTGATAGCCGTGGACGTGGCCACAGTTCAGATACACCCACGGCTGCTTTTCATCTACCACATCTTTTCTCTTCATGCTGGGGAACGCCAAGGTGTTAAACCCCACTGGACACTGGGGTCTTGCCGCATTTATTTCCTGCCTTAGAGCCTCCAGGTGCTTGACAGTAGGTGTGCGTGAAAGCCCTTCCGCAGTGCGCCACAGCAGTGTTGCTCCGCACAGGTCAATTAGAGAGCCATCTTGGAGCTGGTTCGTTTCGTTCTCAACCTTATGATGGACAGAGAGAGAGAGATGTCACCTCACGTTACACAAAGAGTAACATAAGGCACTTTCATCATACACATGTGCCCACTAGGATCCAGACAAATGTTTCAAGCAGTTCCTGACTGTCCTGCACAATATACCCACAGAGCACCCTGTGTCAGCTTCTCTCCCCCCCTTTTTTTTAAATATGTACATTAAAAAACATGTGCATTAAAAAAATAAAAATATCAAGGCTGAAAATCTCTTCTCCAACCTTAACAACTTCTCTCAACTCCATCCCTATAGCACTATGTTACTTCAGACACATCAGGGAGGAACAGCACACGACAAGTCTTGTTTAGTCCTCCATCACGTTTTCTTCAAACACGCTTTTACCCATGACTTTCCTCCAGAAAAAGTCAGCTGTCAGCATTCCTAGCTAAATGCATCACTTAAGTGTTCATGTAGCACTTATTTTTGCTAAGAGATCCCAAGTCAGACAGAAACCAATCATCAACTCGAAATGCAACAGAATCACAGAATGGTAAGTGTTGGAAGGGACCTCAGGAGACCATCTAGTCCAACACCCAAATGCTTTGGAAACGAGAGGAAAACTCAGAACGTCAAGGTGGAAACGCATATCTAGGTATATAGGCATGTGCCAATGAAACTGTAATTATTCTTTATTATTCTATAAAAAACCCCAAAAATGGGAAAACCTTAGAAGCATAAACTCAAGAGGGAGTATCCGGAAAATACTCCTTAAAATGCGCACATGAGTACGACAAGTTGCAGAGCAGCACAGTCGGCTGGCAACTCAATTTAGGAGAGCAGTCTAGATGTGCAATGAAGTCCTAGTTTGCAGATAAACTCTCTATCAGTTATTCAGGTTGAGCAAGACAAACACCTTCATGTATGAATACAGACACATCAGAAGTCAGTGTAGCTAATTACAGAGGTGACACCTACACCGAACGAGGCAGATTGCAGCCTCTGTTTATGCCCAAGCTGTCCCACTTCTAGCTGTACCATTTTAAACAGGCTGCATAAAACATTGGTCACTACTCTCACCATTTTTCCTCTCTGCTGAGCCGATCTGGTTTCCCGGAGGCTGAACACATTCCCACACACAGATATCTCTCTCCACACCCCTGGCTTGGAGTCTTCTGTAAAGCCATTACGGGGATGCATAACAAGAACTCCATTTGTGGTTAGTCCATCCATTTGCCCATCTGACGTCTTCCACTTTGCAGCTTTCTCCTAAGAGAAATTACATCAGTGAAAACTTTTAATTTGCCTGAAGTGGAGCTACGAATTAGTTTAAGAATAAGCCTGCCTGCACTGAACTCTGAGGGGGGGAAAAAAAAGCAGCAGTTCCCTTACCCCAAGAAAGATGTTTTTTGAAGAGTCGAATCCTGCAGCATATATTCTTGCTGTAAAAGGAGGGTTACGTTCGCATATAATTCTGCAGGCAAACCTTGATATAGTGCTCTGCACAGACTGCGTATCTGAATTACTCTGACTTCCAGGAACCGTATCTGTCACGACAAAGTCTATAGGACTCTCTGTTGACCGACCAATCTGGAAAGGGATTTTAAAATAAGAAATCTGTTTAGAAATCTGCCTTTAGGTCTAGGAATATTCAAACTCAATACATTTAAAAGTGATCAAGAAAAAATCATGACATTCCAGTTTGCAGTATTCCCTTCCACCAATCTAAATTTAGGTTTCTAAAGCCTAATCTGAACTGATGAGTTATTCCACCTCCATGTGATCCAAATTATTCTGAAAGCTAAGTACAGCCAACTGAAGGAAGGAGAAACAAAATGATGTAATCAAGTCAATTCTGAAACAACTTCCTATTGAAGGCCTTCTCATCAGAAAGGTTGCACTCAGGTCAGTCAGACCAGCTGCAGCGGCACCAAAACAGCTAGGAAACAGCAGTTAGATGGAAGAAAAGTGATATTCAGTCACTCTGCATGCCCAGAATATTCTGAACAACGTCGCGACCAGGTGGAGGTGTAGACGTAGGAAAATTAAGATTACGTGAGCTAACCCTCCAGCTCTGGTGGGGCACTGAGAAGCAGCAAATCTGTCAGGAAAGACCAGGTACACGATGTTTGTGGCAGGAAGGGTTACATTAGCACGCACAGGACACAACAGGAATGCAACATCTGACTACAACTAGATTTTTCTAGTAGCTGTGCCTTCTTTCCTGGTTGCACGGAAGAAAGAGTTTTGCAGTCCCACACACCTCCATCGGGTCTGATAGAATTGCATGGGTTTCACTGCTTTTCCAGTCAACTCATCTTGTCCCTTTTCTTATAAAGCATGAAAAAAACCTTATATCCCTCTCCCAAACACCCACGCAGCCAGGTTTAAAGCCGACTTACACATTACTACCTTTCACCCACTTCCAGAGCTCTCAACAGCCTCTTATAAAATCACTGGTTATACTAAAACTGATTAACTGCTGGGCAGGAGACCCAAAGCCTGAGGTGTGTTTTGGTGGAGGCTGGACGGAGATCTTTCATGAGACTGAAACTGCTCTGTCAGAATGTATTTTCTATTGCTTCTTAGGCAGGGTAACCCATCAGCGCACACAGACTGCCACTGGCAATTTTAGGGCGGCCTACGTGCCACAGCATGCCTGAAGAGAGAACACTTACACAAACAACAGCTTATGCTGCAGTTAGTTCGTTACAGCCCTTTTGCTCTGTTGTAGGTATGTGCAGTTGCATAGCAGCTTCCTCCACCACTTACCAACACCTCCCACCTCCTTAGATCCCGCAGTGGCGTCACAGCTAAATGCTGTGACAGCAAAACTCTTTGCCATAAGTTAGCGACCAAAAAAAAAAAAAAAAAAAATATCAACGCAAGATCAGTCCAGGAATCAGAAGGAACAAAGCACACAAAAAAGCCCCCAAAAATGAAACCCTTCCTTTTGAGAAAAACAGGAAACAATTATAAGATATGAGCGCACACCACAGCTGCGAACGTGTTTGTGGTTCATTTTCATACATACAGGAACTGCAGCAAAGTTGCTCTGAACTGCCAGCACATCAGAATTGGGCCTCCTCTCTTCACATTTCCCAGCACTTTAGACTTATTTCTGGGTTTGCTTAAAGGAGTTAGGGGTACTTTTCACATCAGTTATGTGAAAAGCTTTCCTGTATTTTCACACTGTATTTCTTTTGTCCCATCTCCAACTGGCTGATCCTAAATCCCTTCATAAACATTAAAGGCAAAGTTCTAAGTGCTTGAAGAGAACTCTGTGCTTCATCTTCGTTTTGCAAGGAGGGACTAGGAGACAGGTTACACAACTTGCAGACCAGCAACGGCAAAACCGTAATCCTGGGCATTAGTCACCAAAAAAACAACTTTCACCTCTGACCAAGCCTAAAAGAGATGTAAAGATATACAGCCTTGTTCAGGTGATGGCCTTGGCAATGAACAGAATTAAATGTCACTGAATAGCAAAGAGCAAGCTTTGGGTCTGAGGGAAAAAGCCTGTTGAGAGGATGTCTTGTTAGAAAGTACCAAAAGCGAGAATACATTTATGTATCATATTTACTTCACATACCTGGAACATATCTGTGTTGCTGTCATGTGTATATTCAACTACTACTGTCTGGGCCCGAGACAAAGTGTAAGATATGCTGTGTTGGTCCTTATTGCTTATTGCCTATGGAAAAAATGCCAAATATTATTGAACCAGTGAATAACAACTCTACTGAAGACAGGAGCAAAGCAGACAATATACATAACTAGGCTCTTGTTCTGCTCAATTAATGCATTAAGGAAGATGGTTGTTAGCGACACACCTGTAGTTAGACTTCACAAAAACCAGTCCTGACCATTAAAGAAAGCTGCAGGATTGATTCAGCAACAGACCGAACTGGTCTCTTTACTGCACGCTGCAACAAAATATACGCAACCAAGACACATTATTAGTCATGCTTCATGTTAAAGCAATGCTGGCCTTGACACAAAAGAACAAAACAACTGAATGAAAAGGCTAAAACTGAATGTAACACCTCCATGGCCTTCTCAGCCTGAACTTCTCCGACAGCGAAGTGAAGACAAAAACTTAGAGACTTCCCTCTAAAAACAGGATCCAAGTTCATACTAAAATCAGTGATGATTAATAAGGTACACAGACAAAAAATGTAACAAGTAGTGGTAGCAAACAGGGTAAAATGAAGAAACTCAGAGGTTGCAGAAGTAATCTAGGTTTCAGTTTGTTAGGCTAGATTTTCATTCTGCAACTACCCACTAGGAATCGAACAAACTCTTACAAAAGTGCTTCTAAATACTTGAAGACCATAAATAATTGGTAAAAATAAATGTTCTTTCCGCAGATGTCCTATGGAGTCAATTCTATTACAATAACTTTGGTTAGCAACATGCTTTTGATTTCAGAATATTTTATGTCGTTTCCTGAATTTAGGAATCAATCTTCTTCAGCGTCGAGGCATTTAGAGAGTCAAACACTTAACATTACACTTTTGTTCCAAGGGCCTGATCTCAACACTGGAGAACCTTTATAAACAACCACTAAGCATTCTCAAATTCCACTGGTTTCAGTAGAAATGCTCCGTTTCTTATTGAACATACGTGTGCATATGCTCGAGTCTCCACAATACAGAAGTATTTCACTTCGCTATAATATACTAGTTTTAGACATGAAACAATTCAACTTCAGGACCCTCCTTTACTCCTTCTTCATGGGAACGCTGAACTTGATTACGAGCCATATAAAACGGACCCTGCAAAACTCACCTGTCCTCATGCCTAGGGAACTCCTACCCACTGGACTGAGTAGCAAACGCAGGCAGGGCTTTGGCAAAGGACTGTTTCAAAGTCAGCTTCACCTCAAGCAAAGTTAGCCCTAAAGCATGACCGAGTGCAAAACCAGGAAGGCTAGAACAGATGTCTGTAGCAAGTTTGTAAGAAAAACCAAATAGAAAGCATTTTAACATGATTAGCCTGTGCCCTGAACACTCATGCTTCAAAAATAAATATTTTTCTTTCTGGACACCAGATCTGTTTTGCTGAATGGTTTCTTGCCAGCCCTGACAGGTACCAAAAAACCCTTGGATAAACATGAACCATTCTTTTCGCAGCCAGAACTTCATGCTTTTTACATCATTTCATCTCAGCATAACAGCACTGAACTCTTTAGACAGGACCATGAGAAATAAGCTCAATTCATCTAGTTAAGTCTTACCTTTGCTGCTTGAGGGGTACAGGCAATATGCACAGTGCTAGGTTTCACCCCGTTTGCCTTGGGCCTTTTAAATAAAGCAAACCTACTTTTTCTTCTTCCTCTATCTCCATTTGGGAGAGACCCATTGTACCTATCAAAAAGCACAGAAAAAAGAAAGTCCATCTTCCTGTATTACTTAGCTTCTCATGAGATACAGACCCACAAGAACTTCATTCTAAGCACAAAGTCTTCTTAATTAGTATAGTATTAATAATTACAATTTCCAATTAATCACATTTAAATCTGAGAATTGATAAACAATACTGAAGCATACAGACTTACAGCATATACACACAAAGCTTGTATGGCAAGGAATACTACCCAGATTAATCTCAAAGCTACTATCAACAAGCAAAAAAGATTCAGGTCCCAAACATGAAAACAAGTAAGGTTATAAGGTTATCTGTCGCTTTATCTCTAAATGATGTCTTCGCACTGTAAATTGAAGATTCTAATCTTCATTCTCACCAACCCTTGTGGAGCGCTAGTATTTTAGAGAATTTTGGCTGAAACAAAAACCTGTAAGAAGCAGATATGCTGTCCTCCAAGACTCCAATTTAATCCATTAGAAAATTCTGATTCTCACTTTGAACAGGTCAACATAAACAGGCCAGCCAGCAAACTTGCTTTATTAAAATCTGCTTGCACTTGGATATTTACTCAGCTACTAAGCTCTTATAAAACTACTTTTGAAGTCCTAAGGAACCTCTCTTTCCACATTATCCCTTTGTCACAAAATGCTTACCTGGTAAGAAAACAACAGCTGAAAAATCAACTTACATCTGTTCAAGTGTTCAGAGCCCTACCTCCATGCTCACAGTGTCACAAAAAGAGTACGTATACGGCAGCGCAGTTTTCCAACACATCACATTACACCTGCTTGCCCCTGAGAAAGGCGGCCCCCCCTCCACTCCCTCCCTTACACGAGACCAGCTACCAAAGGAAAGCTGATCCGCTCACTATTCAGTTGCACGATCACTAGATACACTGCAGAAGAGGGAGTTTAAGTTGGACCATCTCAGAGCAACTTGCATTTTATCTATGTGCGCCCTGAAATTCAACCTTCATTCTCACTTCCAATCAAGACACAAACACTTACCCTAATACAATCAATTCACCATATTTTACTGGTGCTTTTGATGGATGATTTTCTTGATCAGGAGAAAACATGAGCTTAGCTAGTGACTTCTCAAATTTCAAGTCTCTGATCAAGAGTTGTGGCACACTTTTTTCATTATTTCCTGTAAAAACAAAGATAGAATTAAGTGTAAGAGAAAATACTCCAATTCATCAATTGCACAAACCTGTACATCTATCTGATACAGTCGGTACAATATTTTTTGTCTTCCATATTTCAGTTTTGCTTGAAATGATTTTAAGAACATAACTATGAAACCATATCAATTAAGGTTGAATTGCCTGGAAGAACTATCAGATCACAAAAAACCCATAGGAAAATTTCAGCATGGCCTTGATAAAACATCCAGTTGTTTTCCTTTATGCTACTTTTTAGTATAAATGGTATATAGCTTCATTTAGTATGCTTGGTTCAACCATCAAGAAGTAGAGCCACATAAGGGTTAAAGAAAAAAAGAAAGGCAAGACCAGTCCTTTAGCTGGAGAGGTAGAAGTTTTCATGGAAAATATCCAATTCAGAGCTTTCCAAGAAATTTCTTGATTTGCAGATGGAAGTTGTATGACAATTTGGTATCAAGTTTACTGTACAGGTTTGGGGTGTGCAATGTGATTTCTCATGTTTAATCAGAGACAGAAGTGATACAAACATCTGTTTGAAGGAGACTTCCTGAGGGAATTCCGCAGCATTCTTAATGAGAACAGTCCCTTGAAGTTCAACTTTTCATCATACTTCAGCTTTGAGGAACAGTTCACACTAGCATTTTTTACAGCTTCTCACTAGTAACATTTCCGGACACCTCTGACCTACCCAACGCATCTCTGACCCTCCTGTCGCCCCAACAGAGCACTTGCCTCAAAGAATAAACCTGATGCCAGCCTGTTTGAGGCTTTCTTTAACAGAAATAAGAACATTCCCTTTGTCCCAACAGGTAAGTTTTCATACCAACTCAAAAAGCCATTAAGTTTTTTTTTTTAGTAATGATGGTTAACACTGTCTTCTGTGCAAATAAACATTTTGGTCCACATGATGTTTCTTCAACCCTGTCATCAACTTTAATCATGACTACAATGCTGTATCTCCATTTTCTTCTACCTCAACTAGAGTGTAGATTTTAGCAGAAAAGACATCATCATGCAGACTTTATTTATCCTCATCTTATGTCCTGACAACAGGAAAAAAAAAAGAAAGGATGTGGCAGTGCTTGATACTCTGCTCATATTCATTCAGAAGCTGATACAAAGATCTTTCTACTGAACTGATCTCTACCCTCTCCCAATCCTCTTTGCTCCTTCATGGAGAAGCTTGGCCTTCAACATCTCTTCTCAATCTATCAATTTCTTATTCAGCATGGATATGTTGATCCTCACCTGCGATCAGCGCACACTACTCCGAAAATTCAGTATGCTCCTTCATGCTTTCTAACATGCTTTCCCACATATTTGGGAGCACTTCACACAGATACAATCAAAGAGATCTTAATATCTGTCCTACAAACTTTTGTTGTGATGCCTGCAGAACACAACAAGTTAAATTTAAACCCTTCCTCTTAATTTCTTTTTCCAAATCTCTGAAGTCTGGGTACTGTGGATTTCAGAGTGCTTGGAATAAGTTAATTGAAGTCTGTCTTTGCGGTTAACACACATGTAACAGTATCACAATGCTATCCTGACCCACTGCGAGATGAGCGAGAGTATTGTAATAAACCCGATCTGCACAACGCTACTGTCAAGTGTCTGTGTCCCGTCTACGTGACGGTTACACCAATATAGTTTTGCTGCATCAGAAGCAGTGTGCCTTTTCACTAGGCAGCTATCCTGGTTCAGGCCTTAGGGTATCCATCATTTAGCTGGTGCAGAAAATGCCTTACGCTGACCCAGAGGTTCTCATCTGTCACACAGGAGTAGCAACAGCAGCACAGGAGAACACAAAGCGGTATAGTTTGCTCCAAAGCATTTCCAGATTGCTGACCCACGTGTGGCAGTAAGTTAAATGGGATAAGGATGCTTACTGTTGTAGGTGGGGCCCAAAATTTTGCCTTTAAAATTCTAAAACGAAGAATTTAAAGCAAACTTATATGAAAATGTGACCTTAAACTCCTGTCACGCCAGTAATCGTAACACATCGAAGTGGAGATTGTCCCACTTATAAACTGAGCCCCACAACATTAAATGTGTTCCCAATTTTCGTGTTTGCTACAGTCATCTGGGGTCCTCCTTGCCCCCTCGCATCACAACCCCGCCCTGGAGCACCACACCAGCAATCCTCTGAAATCACACGCCTTTGACACTAACACTAAACTATCTAGTTCTCAGTGCTTAAAAGTGCTTGGTTCTCCAGCCACATCTCCTTTCTGAAGTATTGCTACTTAAGTGAGTAGAAATTTTAACTGTTTATCTGTATAGATATAAGGATATAAATAAACTCACCATAAAGTATGTCTGTGATCAACTTCAGCATTGCTTGTTTTATTTTACAATCTTCTTGAATTATATTTGCTTATATATTGTCTTCTAGAACAGCTTCTTATGCTTTAATCTCCTCTCCAACGATTAACCTATTTTCTACTTGAATATTGATCTCCTCAGCTATCTCCACCCCACGCTTCAGTCCGTTCCACATACAACTCACTTCATCTTGGCCACTGTATTTCATGTGCAATGCTTCGCTTTTCTTTGCTAGGATACCTAATGGCTGCCCTTTGAATTGACATTTAACAACACAGAAGAAATACTGCTATGAAATCTATAGCACCGGCCATTAGAAATAGCACAGGACTAAAATACCACGACAATGTAATTAAAAAAAAAGAAAGATTTGAACAGTATCCACCCAACACCGGTGTTTGAAAAAGAGCTAATCCGCTCACTGAGAGACGGTGGGAAGGCAAGCAGAAAAATAACTAACTTCTGCCATTAGTACAAGAAAAAGTTTGGCCTAATTTCTTCTTTGTTCGCCGAAGTGAACAATTTCATGGAAAACTAAATAATACATCTCTCCATCACAGAGTCAGCTTGTGAGTCTCATTAAAAGTAATTACATATGAACAGCTAAAGGAGACTCTACTTTAAAGAGTTACCTGAACAGGTGGCAAAGTAACCTCTTAAGAGATAACTGAGCAGAAACCATAAAAGGGGCCAACAGTTCCAAGCGACAGACTTCAGCAATGAAAGATGTTAACTAGAAAACCTTAATACAAGGAAAAGTGTCCAACACCTAAAGCTCAGCTACATTTTATTATATTTTTTGTTTTACATTTAAATCCAGCCAAGTTTATTTTGGGATCAGCACATGTGATGCAAACCCACTTCTTGACTTAAGGATGGTTCAAGGGTTAGAAATCTAGAGCTATCATTAGTAAAAGTGCTTGCTCATACATTTTCAGAAGCATGGCTTGAATGTTCGGACTTGATTTTATTTTTTTTTTAAAATACATCTCAGAACATTTATAAGCTGCACCACCACTTTCAAAACTACTAACACCACCCAGTTAACTTCAACTCAAGCACATGCAATATTCGGTACTCCTAAAAAAAAATAAATCATCACAGCATACACACTACATCTCACCCAGTATGATCTGCCTGATGCACCGTTCCCAAAAGGAAGACTCATTTCATTTCCAGTAATAACAAAGATTAACTCTATTCTTCCAATGAGGTCCCAAAGACTAGTCCAAGTGAAATTTGATGTCTGCAAATAAAACTCAAGTGTTCTCCCACTGGAGGCTTACAGATTTAAAGCTGGATAAAGCATTTAAGAACTTACAGGCAGGAATGCTCTTGAGTTGAGAGGAAGGATCCACTAATTTATATAACGAGCTTTCTCTTGTGGAATAACCTGTCCAGTTTTTATTCCCAGAATACAACAAAAGACTTCTTAAAAGTGTTAGGAAAGGCTAATTAAATACGTTAAAAAGACAGCTTGGCCCTGTAGTGCCAGTATATAGCTAAGCAACTGACTGCATAAGCAAAACATGTGCAAGCTAGAATCATTATTAGAATCATTATTACTATTAAGGTTGGAAGAGACCTCCAGGACCATCTAGTCCAACCATCCCCCCACCACCTACTACCCGCTAAACCATGTCCCTAAGTACCACATCCAACCTCTCCTGGACTGTTAATTTGGAACGGCATCTCCAGTCACTGGTGGAGTGAGCTTCACTGGAGTAGGCTCCAAAATGTCCCTTGTCCTGCACTCCTTAAGACCCTTCAATGCTGATGAGGAATGAGGTGTTAGTTACAAGATCCCACCCCATCTATCCTTCATCCAAAAATCATAGAACATGTAGCAGCAAATTGTTCACATCAAGATCTCTGCTTCTGCTACAAAGACCAAAGCCTGAAACTGAAAACCCCGACCTGTGCCTGGTCCCGTATCATGGAATTGAAAATATTTTGCAAGTAAAGCAGCTTGCACACACAGAAAACAGGTTGGGAAAAGCATTAATTGGGCAAGAGGTGAGTTAGCACAAAGAGACGATGGGTACCAGTTAGCGCTTTTTAGTCTCGGGAAACTGGAACAAGAAGAACTCATGAACAAGTAATACTTTATTCATACCATTGGTTTCTCTGGAGCTGGGAGAAAGCTCATGTAAGGTAACTTGCACAATACTGTGGTGTGCAATTGTTTTGAGGACTGGAAAGAGATGACATCTAAACTGAAAAAAACACTGTAAATTTGTTTTAGGAATGGAAATCCAGCTTCTTACAAGCTTTCTTGTTCAATACTCACTTGAGTCGCAGAAGGTAAAGATTGCTATGGCAGAAAACATGCCACAGATTTCTGATTACATCCAAGAAGGAAAAGCTGTATCACTGTACCCTCTACTGTCACATTCCAACTCTAGACTCTCAATCTGGAGGCAGACTATTCTATGGGGAAACGTAGCAACCCATGCTTCAGAGTAGATGAAGAGTTTGCGAGTTTGCACGTTTTCACTGAACATGCTATTTGGTCCGGTAGGGGACCTAGAGATATAGTGAATTTTGGTTGGTTTTGAACTACCAGCTTTAGCCTACAAGCCATCCTCAATCATTCAGCTGCCTTTTCTCATCATGAGACTACAAGCATGATTAGTCTTTGGTGGTTACTACAGAAAGTCTTCAGATCTTGTTTGCACCGAGGTACAGCACCTTGTGATTAAGTTCGCTATTTAGTAGACCAAGTACAGCTTCTGGAATGCAGCAAGAATAGCAGTACCTTAATGGTTAAATGTGGCAGGGGGAGGGGAGAACATAAATTCAATGAGCCCAAGCACAGATTCATTAAACACTCGGCTGTGAGCTAAAAATACTAGAATAAAAGTCTCTTTGTAATAAATTACCATCATTTTCTAAACACAGAGCCAGCATTATAGGCTGCTAGCAACTGTAGCTGCTGCCAGACTAGCCCTTTTCTAAAATACTGCATTAAAAAAACCCACTTTCACAGCATAAAAAGAAGTCCTCTGTCAATGAGTATATTAAAATAAAGATATGCTGATTCAGATGCAAAATTAGAAATTTTTCCATTTTTATATTATTTTTTTTATGTTCTATATCCATATATTCTAGGGTTTTGAATTTTTTTTTCCTTATAGAAATAAAGCACAAGACAGCTTGTCTACTGATGTTTTTATACAATTAGCTGTTAGTAGTTCTCCATTTACTATCTTTGCAATTCTTATATCCAGCTCTTTCCTCTGCAATTCTGTGTTAAATCAGGGGATAATAGAGAGAAAATATAGTCCAGCTTTTCTCAGAGGTATCCAGTGACAGGACAAGAGACAACAAACAAACTGCAACACAGAAAATCCTGATTAGCTAGAAGGGAAAAAATAATCCAGGGAGGCTGCGGGATCTCTGTTCTTGGAGATACTCAAACCTCAACTGCCTGTGACCCTGAACAACCTGATCTAAGGGTGACCAGTCCCACTTTGAGCTGGGGGACTGGACCACACAACCTCCCAACCTAAATTATTCTAGGAGTAGAATTCATTTTACGAAGCCCAACACTATTTTTTCAACCAATGGAAATACGCACGTTAGGTGCGCTTTTGGTCAGTTAGACATAAATTCTGAGCAACTCCATTACCAAAGAAACAAATTTTATCCTCATCCTCCCAAGATTTGTGCGTTACTCTCTAGAGCTTTATTTGGATGTAAATCAACGTATTGCTCTTCAGACAAAGAATTCACATTGAATAGTGTAGCTACCTGACTAAACACAAGTAGTACCCAAGTTTACCAACAGCCGTTTACATATTTAAGCTCCTTAATACTCCTGCCAATTTCCAGTAGGTAATCTTGTGGCTGGAAGATCAGAAACTAACCTCTGAATGCATGCACAGCATTTCAGTGCTGCGTGTTCTCTTCTATGACTACATCTCATCCCTTCAAAGGCAAAACCTTGACTTCCAGATTAAAAGGACCAGAACAAAGTTCAAGTCACAGTGAGACACAAAGGATCTGCATGGAATACTAGTCTCTCAAGATGAAGACATTTGCAAGCATGGAAGAAGGAAGATGCAATAAATAATGAGAAGTAAGAAACTCAAAGTAATTCCCAGCAGACTGCCTTCTTGTTCGATTCCAAGTCTCCATCAAGTCCAGGTTGCCAGATTTCATAAACAATACCAGTGATGTTACTGCTGATCTGCACTGGTGCAAGGAACACGGAACCAGCTCCTTGCATCACTATGTTTCTGAAAGCTGAGACAAAGATTGAGTAATCACTTTCTTCTATGTGATGGTTAAATCACCGCTGGAAAGTTATTCTCCTTTAACTGTTTTTCCTAGCAGTCTTTTCGGAAGCTATTATTAAAATAGTGTTTACTGAAGCAATCACCTGGGTAAAAGAGCATGCAGAATAGTATGTGTTTATTGCAGAAGAGCATGTGTTTATCAGCCAGAGTCTTCACACTTTTCCCAGTTTCCAGTTAAAACAAGGTCACGTTTCCTGCACACACATACCTGGAATTTCAAGTTCAGCAGGTTTTATATTCCACTTTTGAGATTAGCCAGATTCTATCTACAGCATGAATCCTTCACTATAGATGCACAGGAAACATACAGCGATGCAGCTGTTACGTATTCAAACTGTACTTCATTTTAGATCAGTAGCCCTACTTTACCTTTCTAAGGAATTATGTCTATTTTCTCCTTTCTAGAAAAGGGAGTTTTTCAGCACTAAAGAATAAGCCATCGGAGTGTGTAATATCTGCCCAGTCTTTTGCTTTTGTATGGCTTATTTTTTCCGTAGTCTATACTGTTCATGTTTTCTAACCTCTGAATAAGCTTAGTCATCCACTATAGACACAAGAATGTCTTATGATATGAAAGCATTGAAAATAAGACAACAAGGCCAAGCTCTGAAATGAGCAAGCAGTCTCTCCTACACAGGATAACAAGT
The DNA here is from genome assembly GCA_013399095.1 of Psophia crepitans. Lineage (NCBI taxonomy): Eukaryota > Metazoa > Chordata > Aves > Gruiformes > Psophiidae > Psophia > Psophia crepitans. Next base: position 55,505 of record VWZZ01004050.1, on the reverse strand, counting down.
ATAAAACAATGCAAACAACTATCTGCTGTGGCGCCTTGAGAACATCTCTAAAATCTCAATAGAGGGGGTTTTCATTCTCATGAACAGAATGAAAGCATCTGTTTCTGCTTTCAGGGACAGATCTGCCTGGTCATCCTGGAAACAAATCATGCAAGAGTCACATCACACACAAAAAAGCACGTTGCCTATCGGCACTTTCAAAGGGACCTTGAGAGCAAACCTACTGCTTCGCACCAAGGCTACAGCTAACTTTTTCCAGTCTAAGCAGCAGCAGTTTTAGTCGGGTTGGCATCCAGTATCCTGCTTCAAGTTCTCTTTCAGCCTCAGAAGCAAGTCTGAGCAGTTCTCAGCAATTTTGGGAAAGTCAGGAATAGCACTGTGAGGACAAGCATCCTTGTTCAATGAACAAGGCAAGTGCTTTAGAACAAGGCTTCTATTATAGGCACCTATATGAAAATCTGTACTTTATGACACTACTCAAAAATAGCATTTCTGTTCCAAAGACGGAAAAAAACATCTAAGCACAAGGGCTTGATTTCAATCAGCCTCTGCTAATAACTTCAGTCCTGTTATTCTGAACTGCTGTCGAGGGGAGGAAAACGCGGCTGGGTGTATTAAACCTGGAAGGTTTATGTAACCGCTAACAATCCACTCTGACAGACTGACAAAATTCAATTCTGAAAATATTCCCCCAGAAAAAAAAAAAATCCAGCATTTTTTTCAGTTACAAAAATTAACAGCTGATCCTCCCCTGAGGAAACCACGATAGCCTCCTACAGGTTATAAATGATGTAATTCAGACTGTGTGTGGGAAGCTGAAAACATTTGTCTTTTAGCACAAGGTGTCTATTTTAAAGCTGTCACTGCAATATTATCTAGAACCTTAATTAGCCAAGAAAGGTTCTTCACCAGTTAAAATTGCTACACATACGTGTGGTCTACACCCCCTTACCACCCATGTCCTCCACGCTGCCAGCTTCTGGATATACCAGTGATGAGGCATACAAGGCAAAGCTCCTCTTGACTGCCCCTGCAGCACGAGGGCCAAATGCTACAGGTTGTACTTGCTTCATCAGCTGAGCTACCAGTGAAAGTTACTTCATATGAGCTCCTTAAGATGATTAATTTGCAGCTTTCTACATGAGCTTTGGGCTGTACTTGCACTTTGGCCATTACTACAAACTCCATATGCTTTGTTAACAAGGGATAGTCTTGATTTAATACTCAGATTATCAAATTAAGATTACTTATGTAACCTGTAATGTATGAAGCCATAAAGCACTATGACAGAGGCATGCTGATAGAACTTTGGATGTTCATTAGCCACAGCACTAACTATTTGTATCATCATGGGGTGCCTTGCAAAAGTGTGAGAAAACAAAAAACTTTTACCACAGCGGTACAACATGGCAAAAGTATGGTTCTGATACAGAGAACTTTGCAGTCAGAACCCTTTAAAATTACCCTGTTCACCGCTTTCAGACAAATTACACAGTATCACCTTAAAAATAAGCAGTCCCAACTTGCTTTCATTGCAAGTTGGTGACAAAAGCACGAATTCCATATACAGGTTAAGAATTTATACCAAAACAGAGGCATTTTAATTTTAAAAGGGTAATTACACAAACAGATAGAGCTTTTTTATGCTTTGATGACTGAGCCCAGTGAGATCTACTGCCTGAAGCACCCGAACTAAAGTACCCAGCTGAGGACCCCGTGCTTGCAGAAAACCACGACTGCTACTTCTGCAGATCTAACGGTATCATTTTTTACGAACCTCTGACTTCCTGATAAGGCAGTTTATGTACCAAAGTATCAGCTAAATAGGTGTATTACACTAAAGCCTTTTCACATAGCATACTGTATCATCTTGCAAAACCAGAAGTTAATTACATTTAAAACCTTTTTTTGTTTTGACAACATGAATCTAACAGCTCTCAGAAATTCCCCTTGGTATGATTTTCTTAGGTAATGCTGACACTTTCAAGGCATCTTGCTCTACACTCATCCTAAATGAGAAACAACTGACATTTCTTACAAACAGAAGCATTTATTATACTATGCACTTTGAATGTCTCTTCCTATTTTAGGTGGAAGGGCAGCCCGCAGACACACTGCCTGTTCTCAGATTTCCTTTCCACCGCATCACTGAATTATCTTTCAACTCCTCACTGAAACACACTGCAACTGAGGCTTTTAGAAAAGGGACTGAAACAATACAGGAGAAGGGAAAAGCGATGGCATGCAGAGCACTTACCAGTGGCTTTTTGTCCTTCCAGTATTTCTCCACAGTAGAGAAGAAAAAAAAACCAAACACCCCTTCAATCTTGTTTAAAACCAGCTGAAATCCACCAACTCCTTTAATCCCCCAGCAACTGCCAGACTGAGTGCCTCTGCTCCGTGTGCTTTTACTTCAGCTGTGGGTAGCGCCTTCTGACTAAAGAGGGGCTGGCTCTGCCTTGCGTAAGCTAGGTAAACACCACCGCGCCACGCACCATTGGCTGGAGTCAGAGCCTGCATCCTGCTCGCCACTGCACAAATTCACCCATCTCTGGCCCCAAAAAGGGAAAAAGGAAGCGGAGGGTGTGTTGAGAACGATCCTGCAGCCCAATTCCCTAGCAGCTCTGTGGATGAGGTTCTTGGAGAAATGCTGATCTATTTCCTTCTCTGCTTCTCTTACATAACTGTACCCATGCATGCTATACCTTCTTTCCTCTTTTTTTTCAGTCATCACTTATTAGCCCAGCTAGCCTTCCTCACCTCCCACACAAAAAGTGATTTCTTAATACAGTGAGAATTAAGCTGGCAGAAACTCTTCAGGCATTGCTATCCCCATTTTCACTAATGCTACAGAACTGGACACGCGACACGTGGGCAGGCACCACCTGTGTGTACTGGACTCCCATGACCAACGATGCTACAACAGCTCATTCCTGTAGGATGCACATTTAGAAAGGCAAATCTGCAAGTGCCAGACCAGGTTCTGAGCTCATTTCTTATCCATTAACATTGAAATCACTGCATCAAACCAGTGGGTGGGATCATTGAAACGTCTGAGCCATAAAACGGTGATGAAGTTAACACAGTTTCCAAGTTACCATCTCTTAGAATTGATCATACAAATACTTCAAGGCTGCTGCAAGCATGGTACAACACAGTAGCTTAACCTTTACATCAAGTTTTACATCACAGTTACAGCAGGCCAAGGAGGTGTGCATTGTTACCCCAGCTCAAGCGATACGTACTCAGGCTGGTATCTGACGTCTCCAAGTTCTGCAAGTGACTACGGCTCTGGTTTCTGCTGCTCCTTCCTTGGCTTGCCACCTCAATTTTGCAAGCATGACTTTATGGACTGTTTACCCTGACCTGTCCAGGTTTTTAAAAGTTGGTTTACCTGCTCAGTTGTTTTTCAGCTGGATCCATTTCTCAGTTCAGCTCATGGCATGGCCATGGCAGGCATACTACTTGGCAGCACTCAAGCCTAAGCCTTGTCCAATGAGCTTTTTGTTCATAATGCCGTAATACAGCATAAATGGCAACTCTACGTAAGTCGGCTTCACTGCTGAGAACAACGTGAATGCATACCTGTTTTCTCTCTCCTTGACCTGTACTCCACAGCTAATCTTTCCCAAGTAAGTCCCATTATACGAACTTGTCATCTACCTGAAAAAGTCAACTGGAGAACACCTTGCTGTAAGATATTTTGGAAAATAAAACTATACATAGGCTCAAAGACACTTTTAACTTTCTCTCCTGTCATAGATTACTAAGCACAAAGATACCACCTTGCTCCACAGAAGTGATTGAGCCATAACTGCTGAATGCTGAGAAGTGCTTGGAGAAACATCAATGTAGAGGTGCTCCCTTGTTCCCACTCTTCTGGCCACCAGAAAGGACACGCTACTGAATACTGTTCTCGGGTCGTAGGGTTATCACAGTACTGCTAAAGGTCTTAGGGAAAACCCAAAACACAACACAAACCCCAACTATCTTAACCCATATCACATTGCTAATCTGTTTGTGGGTTTATTCTGTAAACCCACTCTACTAATACAAGTGAGGTGATAGAAACCTTCTGAACCAATCTCATCAGTAAAGCCAGAGACTCATCAAGCCACATCTTGTGATTAAAGTTGAGCCTTCCTTCCTGCCAAAAATCAATGGCCTCACTCTACTAGCTCAAGAACCTAGCTTTTCCACTGCTACCTAGCAGAACCTGAATACGGTACCATTCACCATGGTGGAAGAGTTGCCCAATCCCACCTTCCCCATCACCGTCAAGTATTCTATACTTCATCCTGGCCTATACAAGGTCAGCAGTTTTAGTACTTTTGTAATCAGGGCTAAGGGCTTGGGGCTTTTTTTGTTGTTTTAAAAAACCACCACCATCAGGACTGTATTGGTATCACTTAACAGAGATATGGCAACAAGAGTACAAAAGGTGCTCTATATTCAGGTATTTAACTAGTGGGAAGTTACATCTGTATGACCTACTCCAGGTTGCACCACTTTTCTCACACGAGCCCTAACACTTGAGTTGTGCTGTATCAAAAGTGTCCTGGTTTCAGCTGGCATAGAGTTAATTTTCTTTCTAGTAGCTGATACAGTGCTGCGTTATGGATTTCATACGAGAATAACATTGATAACACACGTTTTTAGTTGTTGCTAGGTAGTTGTAGTGTTTACACCAAGTGAAGGACTTTTCAGCTTCCCACACCCTGCCAGGTGCACAAGAAGGGCACTGCCAGGAGAGCTGACCCAGACTGGCAAGGGGATGTTCCATACCACACAACAACATGCTCACTGGGGAAGCTATCTGGGAGGTGGGATCGCTGCTCAGAAGCAAACTGGGCATCATGGGTTTTTTCCACAGGTGGTGAGCAATTGTATTGGTGAATCACTGTTTTTATGTATTACTATTCTCTTCCTTTGTTATCATATTAAACTGGCTTTATCTCAACCCACAAGTTTCCCCCCCCCCCAATTCTCCTCCCCATCCCTTGAGGGGCGTGGAGGGGAGTGAGCAAGCAGCCACATGGTGCTTGGTTACTGGTTGCGGTTCAACCACAATAAGTGTTCAGTCTAAAAAGCAGAACTTAGGACTGATTTGCTTCTAAAGCTCCTTTATTTTCTCATTTTACAGATGCCACTGTCAAGAGTCCAGGCTAATAAGCCTGTGGATTACTTTAAGCTGCACGCACACAAGAAGTAACAGTGAGCAACCGCACGTGGATATAACTTCTACTGCCCAACTCAGCCTGCCACAGGTAACAATTCTTATCTCTACAATCCACCTGCCTTCATATTAGTGACCCACAGTATTCTGGAGCACAGTCTTCTGCTATCAGAAGCAGCACATAATCCTCTTTTCATAGCTGATCATGCCCCATCTTAAAGCAGCGCGTTTGGGGGTTTATTTTGCCCCGGCTGCACTGCTCCGTGGCTGCTTCTGAAGCTCACCGTACAGAGGTGCTCCCCTACCCATGTTTCCCCACAGCCACGCTCTACTCCTCTGTTCTCGTGCCAACATTGCCCCTCACTTTTATTAAGAGGGGAGTTTAATGACTTCCACTCCACACAAGAACCCTGCTCTGCCTTGAGGACTAGAAGCAAATGCCTCAAGCATGCCGTCGCTAGGCAAGCTATCTGACTTTCCCTGGAGCAGAGATGCTGCCAACCATGCCAGACTGAAACAATGAAATCTGTAGCCCAAGATATCACTGCTAATTTCATGAAGTGATGCTTAACTGCAGGGGAGGTTCTTTCCCTGAAGTTGTTAAAGAAATAAAGGGCTGTATCGTCATGTTCTTCTATCTGACTCACAAGCAGATGCTGTACAGTTTGATATAATTACGTTATTTCACATGACATTCAAAATCAGCTTTGAAGAGGAATGAATTTCTAGCTACATCAGTTAAAAAGACAGCCTTGCAGATACGGGCAAAGCGCAAAGCTATGTCCCCTAGTGTGCAGACAGCCAAGAAGCCTGAATGGCACACTCTTCATCGCAGACTTAACCTGATCACTACATTACTGCTAAATTTCAAGATGGACATTTTAAACTGTCTTTGTTGATAATTTTATTTAACAAAACAGGCAGGGAGTGGAATGAAAACCCCACAAAGGACAAGCGCTTGAGATTTCCTCCATACCCTGCGTGTGGCAAGGAGTCTCAGTGTTTCCTTCAGACAAGAGAGCATAAACGTGACCTGTAATGGTGCAGAGGGGAAGTATATAAGCACATTCAATACTGCAGGCTGAACACAAACTATACACCACCTTAACTCTGTTTTCCACAAAGTCAGTGGCTGAACTCTGATCAAAGCCAATGATATCCCAAAAACCCAAATATTTCATGCATTGGAAAGTGTGAATGCTGTTGGGG
>VWZZ01004050.1:24713-49106 GCA_013399095.1 Psophia crepitans | reverse complement strand
GGGGGGGGGGGGGGGGGAGAAGGTGTGGTCCAAGAAGTCTAACCCCAGGTGCACAGCGGAAGAAGAAAGAAAGGAGGAAAGATTACTGACTTGCCAACTCCATTAATCTTTTACTGTGTTATGTCACATGTAATCTCTGCGCAAAGAATTCCCATGCTATACAGTTTATAAAGTCATACTACAGTGTTTTAAGGAGATTATGGGGGGGGAAAACAGCCTGAAGCCAAGAACATACTAATTAGAGTATACAATAGAAATGTTAATCAAATAATCTGCAGGAAGAGGCGGAGGGAAGGAAATGACCTAATCCCCTGCACTGCTGTGTGCTGCCTTGTGGCAAGAAGTAAGAAAATTCTTGTAAGGGCCAAGCAAACAAAGGTCCATTGTTATAGCTACAGCTTTCAGAGAGCACTTTGCTGCATCTCAAGTTGCTGTAACATGAAGGGTAGATGGTACTTTATGAACTTTTCCACACTGACCAATTCTGGACGGAGTGGGAGAGGCTAAGTAGATTTGCAGGACAGCTGAGTAAGAGAGATCTAAGTAGAATCTCAAGTTCTTAAGGTACAGTAAATTCTCCTTCAAAGGGATTTGCCAACTCTGAAATGCCTGTCATCCAGCAACCATGGTGATCCTCAGGCAACTGTGGAGCAATCCGTCACTGAAGCTGCAGTAGCCTAGCTACAGAGAGGCAACAAATCATCACGCTGCAGAGAGGCATTTCCCTTGACACAAGTCATCCTTTGCCATCAGACAAACCAAGTCCTATTCCACCCTTAGATCTCTGTATCAGGTACACCAGGGAAGCCCTTCTACTCACGGACAGCACGTTACCATGCATATGCCATCCTGTAGACTGAAAAACAATTGCCCCTGTCTTCAGCATGATCTCTGCGTTAGCAGGCACACATGGCTTTTGAAGAGGAATGAATTTCTAGCTACATCAGTTAAAAAGACAGCCTTGCACATACGGCTTTTACCAGTGTAACAACTCAGTACTTTCTCTAGGGGAGAGACCCCATTAAGGGAAGTGGCATGCAGGATTCCTGATCCTTGGACGGAGAACATATTTCATTGTTTAACTTTACTGTGAGCTGACAGAATTCCAGGAAGAAATAAAGAAATACCTGCAGGACAGCAGGACTCCTGACTTTTATGTGCTTGTGTGTTTCCTAGAGGCTGAGTCAACTCCTTTCCTCATAAGGGCCTTCACAGAACCACAGAAGGTCATTTAGTCCAACCTCCTGCTCAAAACAGGACTTGACTTCCCAGATCTTAAGCTATTACTGCAAGAGACTCGGAGCTTTAAGCATGAAGTGGCCACTCAAGACATACATTCCCCTCAGGAAATTGGAAAGGCATACTGAATGCTGGACAACTGCAGATGACATGCAGTCTTTCAAACCAGTCTGAAGCTTCATTTATGTTCACAACCTTCCTATGACTGTTTGATCCAACTTTTTTTTTTTTTTAAATAAAACAATTGGCAAAAATTACTGCAAAGCGCTTGCTGTAGCCACACCAAAGATTGTTTGGGCTGATTAAACACTTGAAAGGGTGAGTCCCACAGCATACCCTGTGTTTTACAACAACCTTCACAAGACAAATGTGTGCCAACCAGCAGTTCAGCACCAACACTGCAGAGCTCTAATCACAGCATTCAGGAACCGAGCTGCTCTTAAGGTGGTCCTTCCCAGGGCCGAACGAGAACAGCCTGAAGAGTCAGACATGCTGGGTTCTTAAAAAAGTCCAAGACTGAAAGGATGATAGGTAAGGGGTCATTCTGAAGAAAGCACATTTGTTCCCCAAAAGGTCAAACTGATGTTAGCCATCTGCTAATTCAGAAACATGCAGATGTAGTTGCACCAGGCTTCTTTCATAGACAGTAAACTTGAGTTTCCCAGGTACTGGAAACAGCTATTGTGATTTTTTTTAAAAGTTCTCCAGGAACAGTTGGACATGATAATCTTAGAGGTCTTTTCCAACCTTAAGGATTCTATGATTTCTGCATCTTGAAAACTCTGCAGGCCAAATACCGTATCTGCAAGTTCAATTAACCTAGGCTACGCACAATCACTTCCTCAAAGAACTTTTTACCTGTAGTTCTTTAAACAGCAGAACTCAGATTCACTGAGCTTCAGGTATTATGGTTTCCTCTAAAGAAAGAAAGGGAGGCCCAATCTGACTTAATTTCCAAGATGTAGTTTTCCTGCTTGCAAAACTTTTAAGGTACCTTCTAGCAGAACCAGCTGAACCTGCATTACCTGAAAGTTTCCATTCCCACAAAGCTAGATCGTTTGACCATGGACTTCTTCAGAAAAAATTAAAACAAGCAGTCACTGTCTTTGCCTCGCTTTCAGTGATGTGAAACATTTCACACAGATCAGAAAAAAAAGGACAAAAAAGTATTCAGTTATAGAAATTAAGCTATAACTGACTGGCTCCCCACGCTCTCATTCTAGGAAAAAAAAAGTTAATCTTAAGAGGAATGAAGTTTAAAAGCTTTCAGGACAGTTTCTACTCAACTCCCACACCACATAAACGAATATCTTAAAATAAGGCAGGTACCTTTTCCCTCTGAGAGGCTGTGAAGCACAAAAGCCAAGTTTATCCAACAGTTTCTCTCTGCTTTATCTTAAATTCCTTACCACACTGTTACTACACTCTTGACACCCACCATTTCGACTGCAGTTCATCCGCAATTTCAGGAAAAAAAGTGCTGGATAATCTCCACGCTGCTCTCCTCACCTCTGCATGTGAAGGTCCCAAGCCTGTAGCTCACATCCAAGTATTTTGTAAGTCACTGCTAATAAACGTACCATCTTAGTATATTCCTCCTTCTACTACTAACTTCAAACTTGTAAGAGTCTTTATATATACTACAAAACCTGGCCCTTTCCAAGTGTATCACCCCCAGTATTTACATATAAAAGCATATAACCTACATACCTTCGGATAGCAGTCAGAGGTCTGACTACTCTCTGCAAGCCAAGTGTCAGGTTTTTATAGTGGCCTGATAGGACATACATGAATGGCCCCATACATAAATGGCTGGTTTGGCATCTCTGCTTCTTGTATTTCTGACATTCAAGCATGTCTTTTCAGGAATATTTTAAGTAGTGTTGTATGAGCTCAGGGACAGAACAAAGGTTACTTTAGGCAACAGCCCAAGAGAACAAGAATTGATTACGTTAAATATGCCATAGGTTTCTAACAGAGGTATACTGAAATATCTCCAGATACTCATTGACACAGCTTTCAACGTAAGGTGAACCAGCTTTTATGCAAATACAACTTGTATTTATACATAAGCACAAAACTAACTTTTTGCACACTTAAGTTTCCCTGTTAATGACCTCCTACAGCCAGCAAACAGGACAAAGTTCAAATACCTCCTCCACCTCCTCATGTTAGATCACCTACCTGTTCCCAGTTTCGTACCGCTCAGAGAAAAAAAAAATCACATGCTATTCGATGATATCTTTTTCTTTCCTTCATAGTCCCACGGGCAATGCATGATTTAGCATATCTAGAGAGTAGCAATACTTTACTTCCTACACTTCTAATCCAATTTGGATAAGAGGTTTGCTGCTTATAAAAATAAACAGGCAGTTGCACTTTTCCTTTATCTCTGTGTGGGCACTAACACCTAACAACAAAAAGGTAATTTTCAAGAAGTAGTCAATGCTAGGGATGCTGTCCCTAAATTTTACTCCTTGGTTGAAACATGAATCCAGTTTCTTGTTTACAGGTACAAGGAGAGAGCTGGCAGGTACTCTTGGCTCTTGTCATTATATTTGGCATTATGATGCCCAATATATTCTCACCAAAAAAAGCGAAGGATAGAATAGCTCAGCCATGGAAACGGAGTTGTACTACTTCTTTAGTGACTCAAAAGGACTTTGGTCTGACCATATGGTCCAGTTTTAATTAAGACCTAAGGAAACTTACATTTAACATTTGACTTACAGTTGGAAGTTTTCAAGGTATCATTAGTTTCAAGCTTTCAATTTGCTATGTACACAGAAAAATGTTACCTTCAAATAAGAGAAGGTATCTAGCTGAACATGGCAATTTCAAGTTAGTATAGTCTTCATTTACGGCCATAAGAACTCTGATGGAAAAATATTTTCAGGCTTGTGGGTCATATGATACACGTGTTTGAAAAACACCAACAGGTATTTTTGTACCAAGATAGTGGTGTGTTTGCTTTTTAAAATAACCATGCTCTCCAGAATCTGTATTTACGCTTTTTGTTATCTCAGAGTACGTCACCAAGGACAGAAAAATCAGAGAAAAATCTAGCATATTAAGACAAAATTAATTTTAAATTGTTAAGAGTACAGGGATACTGACAGTCACTGTGGCAGAGCACTTTTCCAGCAATAGTCAAAGTGTGCACCCATTGCTAGACAGCATTAAAACGTTCAGCTGGTAATTTCATAGACAACATTATTGAAAAAGCAAGGGCAAAGTCACATCACTAACCCTAATGAATTACATTAGCAAGACGGCAATTTGACTCTTAGGAATTCTACCGGTGAGGGAAGTACTCCCCCCCAAAAAAAAAATTAAAAATTATGTTCTTCCTCAACCCAAACTCAGAATTCTGTCTGAATGCAAACCTTCAAGATTTGGCCTAGAAATTGCTAAGATTCCTAAAATTGAGGTTTGGGGACACAGGTTCAGAGTATTTGTCATGATCCAATGCAAGTTTACTTGTTTCCCACACAAAGGTCTCAAGCAAAATAGCTCAGTAATTTCTTCTGAAAACACACATGCTTAAAGCTGCATCCTGGCTAGAATTCTGGTTCTCTGTAGATACCAGCTCATATTTCAGTTACCTGAGGAAGCCTCAAAATCAAGTGTAGCTGAGCAGTTACAGATTGGGCGAGATGTGAATTGGCACACGCATGAAAAAATCTACGTGTCTCCCATTTCGGGCATTTCTCTGACATGCAAAGATAAATGCAAGAATATCTTAAAACCTGCAAACTCACTTCTAGCAATTACCTTGGCCTTGCACTCTGTACCTGTATGCATTGAGAGGCAAGCTTTAAGCGGCAAAGAATTACTCATTTTCTCTCAAAGAAAAAATGTTCCATTCAGGAAATAGGAAACACCATTGGGCAAATATACTGAAAAGAGCATATAGCCACAAAAATTGGCAGTTTTGACAGCATCACGACTAAGTAATTTTTAAACAGTACCAGACAATTCAGAACACAGTAATACTTCACACAGTTCTGAAATCAATTTCACATGATTTACAGCATGCACTTATTTATTAACCAAAGTGACTGGTTAATATAATACAGACTTCTTCCCTTCTGAATCTTGAGAAAGAGGTTGAGAAAAGCCTCCACCTTAACCTGTGGTGTGCACTCCAGATACCCACACAGGCTACCAATAAACTACCATTTGCGTATCTTCATGTGCACCTCTGCATACCATGGAAACCTTAACTCTTGTTTTTCTAGTACAGCAAAGTTCACAGCAATAATGTAGTATGGAAGAGCTGTTTCACTTGCCCTTTTTTAGTCAGCTGTTCAGTGCAGACTGATTCATTCCAAGAAAACTGACTCTTCAGAAGTAACCTTTGCAAGTTTTCAGGGGTAGGCCAGCCTTCTGAGGACTGACATTGTTTATGAACATTTCTTCAACCTATTAACAGCTGCCTGTACTGAGCGCAGTGGTGCCTCATTCACACACATTCGTAAGAGTTCGCAGAAGTCCTGCGCACATGCAGTTTGCTGCTTGTCCTTAGCTACCTCCCTGCTCAAGGGTGTCTCATGTCATCCGTCTGTGGAGCGGAACAACAACATACAGCTGCAGAGGGTACGGGCAGTCACAGGCAACCAAGCTGGCACACGTTAACAAGTTACTACCCAGACCCAGCAGAGATGTCTGACCACATTCAAACTCCTGGACCACTGCAAATTCAAAGTAAAGAAAATATTTAACAAAGTCCATTCAAGTAATTAACTATACAACAGACACAAAAACTAAAGGACTACCAGTATGGCAAAGTCAGTGTAGCTAATTTGACACTAAACAACCAGAATGAGCTTGTGAAGTGCCAGGCGAGCGGGGCAAAGGCTACGAGTTTGGCTGGCTGATGAGCTGAGACAGCTAATAGGCAAGTGCTGCCTTAGCAGCACGTATTGCTTTGACGCAACTTGGTGGCAGACATTTTATTTAGAATTTCAAAAACAAATTTTCAAGCATGGTCAGTCTCACTTCAACATCAGCTTCACAGCCACTGTTGCACTTAAAACTTTTTAAAACTCTGAAGTCATTCTGCAGTTTTAGCATTTCACTGATGGAAGTGTGTGAATTACATGTCCCCAAAATAAACTGTGAACTATACAAATAAACACAGCACTGTCACAAGCTCTCCTTCCTCTAGACTGTCTTTTATAATACTTATTCCTTGTCTGTAAACAGGACTGCTAGGACAAAAAGATGCAAGGTCACCAAACAACTCTGAAAAGCTATCAGTGCTACAGAACATTACCAAACCAACATAATGAGGAGTGTACCACCTCCAATAAATTTATTAGTTTCTGAGGTGAAGCATTTTTATTTTAATAACCACTTCCAAGCTGATATTTTTCCTTGTTAGAAGGGAGGAACTTCATTTTAATTGGAGAGAAAATTAAAAAAAAAAACAATAAAAATAGGCAAATACAAACCCCCTATTCTCTAAAAGTCTTCAATTTAAAACCTAAGCTTTTTATTTTGAAAGTATAGTTTAATAACATGGTGGGAAAGAACATCTAACAGTAACATTAGATACACAGCTATGTAATTTTCATATTTAAATCTAACAAAGCTATAGTACCTATTTCACATTAGAAAAAATAATTTTTTAAATAAGTTACTTAAGAGAAGGAAACAAACATCGTAGCCAAAGTGCAGGAGCACAACTGGTGACACAAAGCTTCAGTCCTGACACTCATCTGACAAGATCTCTGAGCTCAGCACCAGTGGAGCAAAGCACCACTTCTGGGAACAACTGCACATTCCTAGTTTTGTGATGAAGAGCTGTTTTTTACCACTTCTGGTATTAAAACTAAGCATGCTCCTATTCGCTGGATTAGGATTTGTGAAAGTCCAACTGTGGGAGTAACTGTGTGTTTTACTTGCCCTAAATCCTTCTTTTAAGAACACAACTGAGCCAAACGTAAGGGCTGTGAGTTTAGGAATTACTGGGATTCTTTTTATGTCCTAGACCTGTCTTTTCAGGTCACCCTCCCTCAGTCAGCAAAATGAAAATGTTAATACAATCACAATAAACATGATTTCCGTCCCAACATCCTCAACATGTTACTTGCCAATTTTTTTATCAACAGATTTAAATATCTGTGTTTCCCAAAGTTATATCATGGTGCTTATTCCTTAACTTTTGATATAGAAGTCTATCTAAACTGTAAAAATTGAATAAAAAGAAAAAGAAAGGCTGCAATCCTCACCCCCAAAACAATACCACTATAGTTCTACACACTAAAGCAAGACTTGTCTTTACCTGCAAAAACAAAGGTCCAGAATACAAAAGTTAAGAAAAGGTAACAGAAGACCTAACATGAAGGGCTATTGAAATATTACAATCAAAACTGCCAGTGAAGTGGCAGCCAGCTGAAATCAAAGATCATAAGAAAAGCTTTCTTGTTAATTGGAAGCAACACGGAATCTCTTTCTGACCAGAAATGCACAGAATAATCTGAAACAGCTCTAGCATATAGAAGACTGCATCCTTTGACAAAACTTCAGCCTTTCAGATAACTGCTTGCACACTCAACAGGCTCCAATGATGGTTTTCACTCTGACACATAAGAAGAATCTCTATTTTTTTTTAAAAAAACAAATGCTACAAACCAAAAACTTACAGCCTGTAAGTTTAGCCCAGCTTGGAATACTGCAACAAGATCCTCTTCCTTAAGTGTCTTTTTAAAGCGTGCCAAAACCATTAGTTAGAAGGATAATCTAAATAAAGCTATTGTTAAAAAATAAAACTACATCATACCATGGCTGGAATAGCTAAGGAACTGGTTGGGGAGGAAGGATTATTTCCTGGCACAGTAATGTAGCAACAGACTGAGCTCTCTTTTTATTATATTAAGCCTTCACAATGTTTCGCAAAAATAAAACTGAGGTTTGCGTCTCATCTGTTTAACAGATGATCAACTTTATTGAGCAGCAGGACTTCTTCTCTAGGCATACTGTGCAAAAAAAAAGTCTAAAGCGGAAAAAAAAAAAAAAAAAAAAAAAAAAAGTAAAAGCATACTTAGCAAGGGAAAGAAACTAAAGTCCAAACCCTGTTTTTGTTCATCTACCAGGTCACCTCACCAAACCTGATACCTGAGCCCAATTATGCAGGTGCAAGTAAGGATTCAACTGAAGCCAACTGAATTAACCAACGTAAGCAAGATCGTTATCAGCCTACCTAAGCAAGATTGTACTAGAGTCGATCTGGGCTGGACGTGTAATTTAATTAATCACTCTGATTTTGGATAAGCCCCAGACGTTAAAAATAATTACAGTGTCATCAGAGAAATGCTTAATGTCAGTTCTAGTATTTAAGTTGTGTACTGTTTGTCTGAAGAGCTGAAGCATCCAAACGCCAGGTACCTTCCAGCTTCTCAAACCACCATCTTCAACTGTATTCCAGAACTTTTAAGGAACAACTCTCTTACTGAGAGTTTGTTGCAAATATTTTGACTTATACACAAGTACTTTAACATGGTAAGTAGTTTCTGATCCACCATATTTCATTAGGTAGAAACTTCTGAACAAATGAGACTATTGGTTTGCTACAACAAAGCTCTAACAGCTACACTAGTATTAAGCTGTAGACCATACTGTACTATCTGTTGAGCTTCACCTTGAAATGCACTGGCAGAGTTCAATAATTTTGAACTAAGAATTCACTCATGATAGAAACTTGACAGAAAATCCAGAGACACAGTGGAATATGCAGCTGATCAGAAACAAAAAGAAATATGCAGCATGAATTCAAGTCAGCAAATTCATGTGAAATAAATAATGCAGTGGAGTTTTCTATACTTAAAACATTTTGGGCTGCTAACCACCAATACTGACTGCTCACAACCAGTTTTAGGACTTTGGCAGTTTGAACAAAAATAGCAGCCACTGAAGTACTGATATCTTTGATCAAGAAAAACATTATTATGATTAGCATCTCACGCCTATTTGCTCCAATACCCCAAGATGTAAAATAAAACTGTAAACATTTTCAAAGTTCTATGCCAAAAGTCTTCTCACTATTAATCACACCCATTGTACTTGAGGCTGTAGTTTCAATTTCACTAGCACTAGCTTGGTATGAAAACTGGTCCAAGTGAAGAGAAGTTGACGGTCTCACAACGCTACGTTATTACTTTGGTGCAAGCAATAGCCAGAAGAGGCAGCAGCTGTTATCCTCAAACCAGAGTGCTATGGAAGAAGAGCAAGCCACAGATACTCTCACAGACAAAGCCATGCAAGAAATTTTAAGCCTACCACATCAGAAGGATATATAGTCGGTCTAATTACAGAACTCAAGACACAGCTCACTGAACCATTCAGAAAACACCTGTTATTAAATTCGTTTCTCTTGGGTTAGTGAGAAAAGTCAGCTCATAGACAAACTCTAGTCAGCAGGTCTGGAGCAAAGAAGGGTGCAGGGGTGCAAAACTTGGATCTGGTGAAGAGGAGTTGTGTGTGCACAGGCCAGAGAGATGAGAGGAAGAAGGCATCGCTCTCGGCAGGTAGTAAATACTATATCAGTTCACAGTGTCTGGAAACAACCTTCAGTAGAAATCCAACATCAGGGCATGTGAAAGTACAATTTGGTACAATTTAGCAGCCATATCTCTAATACAATCATCCGCAGTTTTATAGAAGAAGGGGTAGTTGCTGTAGAGAGATGCCGTGCAACGAACAACTTAAAGCATTCTCTCTCCACTTTAAAAAAGTACAATGTTTAGAGAACAAATACCATTACAGACAGTAACAGCAAGACAATACTAATAGTTTGTATTGTTCTACTCTTGCACCTCTTGCAACTAGTCTCAATCAAAATCTTAGAGGTCTATTTTAAGGGAATTCTAGCAGGAGTTACAGAATTTTCTCTTCAAATTTTCCATATAGAGAAGTTCAGGAGCAAGTAAAGTTTGTTCTCTTAGAGCAACTGCGTAGAAGTAAACTCACCATGTCCAAGAACTGTGAGATTGTAACCGCACTTCCACTTGGATTTACGATACATAATGAAAAGTCAGGCTTGCAGAGGGAAAATGACCTGTTGATGATGGTGGCTGTCAACAATGGTTTCAGATCAGTTAGCTGCTAGTGCAGACAGGACAACATTTTTCAACACTGCGAGAGAAAGTGAGAGTGAGACCATATGGTTAAGCCCCATACACATTAGCACCAAACGGCTAGCATCACCAATAGAGAACTGTCAGCTGGGAGAGGCAGAGGTGAGAAGTCTACCTGTTGCTCACAGCCACTGTATAGAAGGATTTCATACAGCTTTATCAATGTTGGCTCAGTGTCTACAAGAATAAATGCATTTTGAGAAAAGCATGGATAACAGCTTTGAACATGGCACATACTTCCGTGTCCAATCAGTATTCCTAGTGCAGAGCAACTGAAATACACAGGTGTTCAAAATTATTCAAAGAATTAAGTTACCAGTCTGTCGGTTTCAACATGCTCAAGATTTACTGAAACTGAAGAACATCTTCTGGAATTATACTGGATAAATTTAAGTTTTACATTTACAGAAGACTGACAGTTGCAGGTAAGGATTAGACCAGTACTGTCAGCAGACACCCTGGCTGTATGCTGTTCAAGACCATGCAAAATAAAGGGATGAAAAAGCTGGCTTTGACTTCAAACTATATCTAGTAGGGATTGCTGGACCAGATGATCTCCAGAGTTCCCTTCCAAAATAAATTCTTCTGTTCATTGACAAACCTGGCCACTGGTGCAGAAGCATGAGCTTTGCATGCAAAGACAGAAGCACTGCATCACAGAACTGTAATTTATCACCTATTCTCATGACCTGCAGAAATGCCTGCGCTTAGTTGTTACCACTAACATACAGCAGGAACACATTCTGTGGTTAAACAATGTTAAGGCAGCATAAAACACTACTGTCTGCAAAAACAGCGGTCCTGCCTGCTATCCTGCATTTAGACCACGTAAGATTTTTGGACAACTATGGTCTTGTCCTGCTTTCATCTGAGAGAGTTGATTTTCTTCACAGTAGCTAGTATGGGGCTGTGTTTGGGTTTGTGCTGGAAGCAGTGCTGATAGTGCAGAGATGTGTGTGTTGCTGCTGAGCAGGGCTCGCACAGAGCCAAGGCCTTTGCTGCCTCTCGCAGCGCCCCGCCGGCGGGACGGCTGGGGGTGCGTTGGGAGGGGGCGCACAGGACAGCTGACCCCACCTGACCCGAGGGATATTCCATAGCACAGGGCATCACGCTGGGTTTCTAGGGGGCTTGGCTAAGAGGAAGGTGGAGGACAGGAGGGGGGCAGCGTCAGCGTTGGCAGTGGTGGCGTTTGTCTCCCAAGTCAGCGTGACGTGTGAGAGAGCCCTGCTGTCCCGGGATGGCTGAACCCCTGCCTGCCCATGGGGAGTGGGGAATGAATTCCCTGTTTTGCTTTGCTTGTGCGCTCAGCTTTTGCTTTACTCGTTAAATTGCCTTTGTCTCAACCCACTAGTTTTCTCACTTTCACTCCTCCGATTCTCTCCCGAATCCTGATGGGGGGAAGCGAGCGAGCAGCCGCGTAGTGCTGAGCTGCCAGCTGGGGTGACACAACAGCAGGCGTCCACAGATTCACACTCCAATCCATTTCTCAGTTGCATCTGCCATGTTCCAGGCATGCATCTGAACACAGGACAGAACTCAGAGCTGAGACCATCATTCATATGATGACTTTGTATTCATTTCCAGAAAAAGAGCAAAATTATGTATTTTAAAATGCATGGACTAATTAATAGTGAGATGATGGGAAACAGAGTTTGCTCCTGAGCAGTACTTAAAAGCTGTGCTTAATCTTGCAAAACAACAGAACATAATTACTCCTGTTCTTAACTTTGGAGCTCATTTTGTTTTCTTTATACTTGCTCTTCTATTCAACTTAATTTGTTCCTTTAGGTAACAAAAGCTACATTCATCAGCAAAAGACAGCTTAGTACAGCAATAATCTTACCAGCAGCACACTGAGTTAATACCATTCTATGATTCTAAGCTTATATGGAGGATGTTTGAAAATTAAGCTTGAAAACATACGCAGTAACAGCAATAACCTAAAAATTTCAAATTCTGTCTCAGTTACAAAAGCACGCTTGCAACAACCTTTCATTCTGCCTTCATCAGGTTTAGTAATTTCCTGTACATTTCACCATAGGACAATTTTTCTATTACAGTTTTTGCTGTGCTGGGGGGTCTACAACTTGGGACAAGGCGAGACAAGACAAAGCCAAGCGCCATTAGTCTACTCAGTTCTGCAGCACCATGTAGCACCAATTTTTCTTATGAGGAATGACACCAAGATAAAAATTAACCAAAACACTTTTGTGAGGCAAAAATGAGGCATGGTTTGTTCTGCTAACATCAATGCACGTTACTTCCATAACCAGCTGCTACAATAAGCTTGGGGTATACTAACATAAAAACATCTTTGGGTCCAGCTGCAAAAACTCTTCTATCAGTAATTCTTCCAAATTGAGTGGTTGCATGCTGGGAGAGCATCTTCTATAGCACTGCTTGCCAAAGTTAAACTACAGAAATCAAAGAGGCCCCAACAGAAACTCCAGCACACGTGTGCTAAGTCGCAACAAGAAGACAGGTGGAAAAAATACAGTCTCTGATGACTGTTGGATAGTATCTGAAGACTATCAAAGCTTAAGCAATGTTTCCGAAGACTAATCATCATTCTCAGAACAGAGTAAAATCTGAACTATAAACTACAGCTGAGGACTGGACAACTGATGTTATACTTAAAATCACTCTCAGTCCTTCGGGTTAAGAGTTAGGCCTAACAAAAACAACTGAGTGCCATAGTTAAGTTTCCAGTAAAGACTAACTAGGAATTCCCACATAATACTCGTTATTGTAATTGATGTAATAGGAGTGTAGAACTTCTTGGGATTTTAAGTCTCTCTGTATCAAGAGATATCTCTCTTCCGCACTTGGATGCATGCCTTTGAAGAGCTGAGCAACTTTAGCAACTTTAGATGGACAAAACAGATCGTCACTTAAAAAAAAGATGCTCAGCAGAAAGCGCAAAAGGTGCAGAGGCGGAAAAACCAGGCTCCACCAAGTGCCATGCTTTCACACCAGTGCAATGGAAGGGAATCCTGCACCCCTCTGAGGGCTATGAGCCACGTGGCCAGAAGCCATAGTTATGCACAGCTACTTGGCCCTAAGGGTTGAACATAAGAGACGAACAGCCAAAATACGAGGCCAGCAGACACAGCTGTCAGGCAGGGATCAGCAGACCTGATGACTGCAGCATTATGAATGCTCCAGCCCATGTTCGTTGGCTGTTTTGCACTATACCCTATTCTTTCCCTCAGTTATTTCCTTCCTCTCTTTGTCTACCTACCGTAACTCCCACTTGTGCTGTTTCTCTCCACTACCTCTTCCCTTTTTTGCCTCTTCAGAGTCCAAGGTCTTATGGGTAGACTTCTATTCATATGGTATACAAGCACTGCAAAATGAAAGTTCACAATTTTTGGTATGTTTAGCTGATTGTAACAGTGCTTTCCTGTCTCAGGTTTTTATAAAACTCAGGTTTCTTGAAGGACAGTTGATGGACTCTGTTTATAACATTATCCTGTCAGTATTAAAGCGTACCAGTCAGTATTAAAGACAGAAGTTCACAAATAAAGCAGTGTGCTGATTTAGCTTCTATAAATGTAGAGTTTGGCCACTGTAGAGATGTCTGGTCTACAGCTCTCACTCACATGAACAGTCCCTAGCCACAGTGTCAAGACTGTCAAGAACCTGCCTCAAATTTCTGCAGGGAAAAGAAATTAAAATTATAGCAGATTGGATGGAACAGCTCTAAGAAAAATCAATAATGGTAGCTGTAAAATCTAAAATTAAAGTAACTCTGTTTTTGATGCTTTCAGTACACACAGTACATTAAATTTGGCATAAGCCCAATGGAACATGAAGTACTTGTGGACAATGTCTGCCAAGAGCTAGAAATATAGCACTTAGTCTTTAAGAACAGAGAGTCTCAGACCATTTCTACTTCATGAATCTGAAAAAAAAAATTAAATCAAGGTGATCTTTCTGAGGGAACATTCGTATTAAATGTAATTGGCGTGCTTTGTGCAGTACTGAATGGAGCATATGGCGACTGGCAGAGAATCAGTATTTGTCATTTTATAATCCATTCCACTTGTGACAAAGGTTACAAGCAGATGTTGCAGGTCCCCATATTCCAAATCACTGTGCTTTCCTACCTAGCATGAGGTCTGTGTCTCAGATAAGCTCTGTACCTGGTCCTTGGCCACACTGACACTTCTAAACACCTGACACAGTGGAAGCAGAAGAAATAGGAAGCATGAACTCACACTGAACTATCAGTTTTTTCACCTACTTTCACATTTGTTGGTACTTCATTAGTTTACATGCCTCAGAGCCCAGCAAGATTTGATTAGTAACTGAATATTAATTCACATTTCTGTAGCAGCCTCCAAACATTAGCAAATTAAGCATCAACACACCTGTGAGTTCCTTACCTTTAATAAAATAAGGGAAAAAAAAAAAGAAGTGAGGCAAGCCTAACACCCATCTGGGGCTTTGGAGACATCATCCATCACCCCAGCACACAGGTTCCTCTCCCTGTCAACTCCCATGCGCTGAACTCCTAGCTGGACAGCAGAGTGGAGTACAATCCTGGCTTTGTTAGGTTTTCTGCTATTACATGAGGGAGGGCTTACACATCCTTCCCCACTCTCCCAGGGATTTGGGAGGGAACACACCCCTCCTGTCCTCAAGGTCAGCAGGAGGTGCTGGCGCAGAAGGATGACAGCCCCAGCCCTGCCTTGAGAAACTGGTGCGCAAGAGAAAACAGGCGATGCTACACTTGCCGTCTGCCCAGCGCAAGGCAAGACTTCTCATGCCATCTCACTCCACACAAAGCTAAGCACTATCTACATCTTTAAAGCTGCTATTTCGTGACGAATGAGGTTTTGAAACATGTAACAAAACAGATAAATCTGTTAATCCTCCTCATTAATATCTATAAAATAGCAGCAGCATGCCTACAATACTTGCTATTGTGGACTCTAAGAGACTGAAAGACATCTGACGCTTGTTACACCTGCTTATTGACAGCACAGATAAGCTCTTCACTTCTCCCTGTGACTGGTCCCTCTCGGCTTGAAGGTAAAGGTTAACTACGCTCATCTTTTGACACCTATCTCTGTTCTCGTTTAGACACTGCCAACTTAAATAAGCTCCTCCCTAAAGTTATAGTAAGTGAAAGACTGCAGGAAAAAATGCTTGTAACACTTTCCCTCTAAAGGTAGGAGTTTCCCTTGCAAACCATGCATATCTTAGAACAGTAAAATATTAATATTTCAATGGGGGAAAATAGTGTATATATATTGGCATAAAAACTCAAAAGCAGCTGCTATATCTAAGTCACAAGTGGCTTATAAGCCCCTGCATTTTATTACAGCATCCTGGCCTTTCTCAGCCAGCAGTGAGAGGTAAAGGGACCTACTCTACTAGTCACAGTACCGACTGTGAAAATATGCACACGTGCAAGAAAAAATAAATGGATAAAAATAAAAGCTACTTGTGCATTTATCTTTTTGCATGATTAAGCTGAGTTCCTCAACTTCAGCAGGTGGCTGACCACCTCAACAGAATAATGCATCACTTAAAAAAAAAAAAAAAAACACAAAAAACCCCACCCTCTGCTACCCTCACCACTGCAGCCCTCCAGCCCTCCACAACCACGTTTAGTAATTCACCAAAACCTTAAGCAACATGCAATAGTTCAAGTTACACCAAAAAGGAAAGCTCTGCTGGAACGGTATTTCACATCTACCACACAGAGCATCAAATGAATGCTAAAATAACTGATATAGGCTATCAGCAGCATAGTAATTACCCTATTAAAAAAAATAAAGATCAAAGAACAAAGCACCAATATGATGGATCCACCTACCACAGGAATCAAGAGGAGATGACTTGGCCATGAAAGTCATCTAAGCACAAAGGGATGATCAACTGTCTTCAGACAATATGCATTACAATATAATTTGTCTTAAATTTGGTCTACTAATCCCAGGGTATGAAGTGCACAGTTATATAGTTTAACTCGAGGTGCAGGAACAGCAGATTGGAGCAGAAAGTCATCCTTACCTAAAGCATCAACATAACCATCACAAACTTGCCTAAACATGATCACTTGATAAAAAGAACATATGAAACAGAGCCTACTTTTGGGTCTTCTGGTTCTCTGCACTACCTACCTGAAAAACTAAAATAAAAGTTTAGATCTTTTCCCTGTTTAAAAGCAGTGTTTACTGATCACCCCCACAAGTTTCAGGGAATTTGAGCTGGATCTCTCCCAGCTCTTTGCTGAAGGTACATTAAACAAATATCCTCCTAACACACAGAAATAGCAGGTGTTGAAGTCAGCTGTTACCATGATGACTTGTTTTACAGTGACTATTATCTTCTCTCCTCTAACTATTGAGCTTCTAGTCATCACTACTGATGTTAAAAATATTTTAACATTACAATGTCAATTAAACAGAATCTATATCCAATGCGAGAACAAGCTGGAAACATTTTGTGGGTAAAAATAGGGATGGTCTTCACATGTGGCTTTAATTCATTCTGTTGAAGCAGAAAAAAGAGGACAAAAGAATAACGTACTTGAATATACCAAATTGTTAACAAGTGTACAGCAAGCGACATTCCTGCTCCTCTCCAGCCCAAGTTTACCAGCCTCGCCTGTGTTGGCCATTCAAGCCTAGGTTATGTCCTAGGGCTAAGATTGGGCCACCCATCACTCAGGCAGAGAAGACAGATTATACCTAGTATGCCTTAGTAAAAACATTCCCTAGGAGGCTGTGTATGGGTAGCCAAAGCAGTCGTGCCACTTGTGGGCATCATACCACTTTTTGTGGAGTTCTGAAAGCAGCATTCCTAAACCTGAAGCCAAATTACCATCAAGGTTTGATCACAAAGATGGAAATAGCTGTACTGACTGAACAGTCCGTAAGTCTGTTTTCCCATACCTGAAGAGGCAACATCTCTAGTTTTCTGCACATGTGGAACTCTCCCAGTTTCTATCAGAAGATTTTGACATACTTATGTCACATTTTCTTTCCTAAATTCAAACCAGAGCATTTGGCCAGCATAAAGGAGTCAAACCCAAGAGGAAGCAGATACTCTACCTGTGACATTATCTAAGGGTTGAAGCCCCTGTACTCGTTCACTGTAGAACAGAAGTTCAAAGCCATCTTCCACTAGCCTTGAAATACAGCAGCTATCTACATACAGCAACTCAAATACCTAGATGTATTTATTTTCTTCCATGTTGAGCATTCCTTGGAGTATTTAAAGTGGCTCAGGGAAAAAGCAAACCAAGCCAAACAAAGAAAAAATATATTAGTGGGAAATGGCGGAACTGACATATTTTTAGAATTAGCAGTTTATCCCAAGAGGTGCATTGAAGAAGGAAAATGGTCAACAAGTTCTTTAAAAGGAAGCGAATTACTTTATAGTAAGCTTCCATGTGTGATGCATTTTGAATTTTTCCCCCCTAACCTCATACCAAATAAATAGTTCAGCTACATGATATGACGAAAGAACCATTACTTATTTTCCCAGTTGAACCTTGTGTTAAACCACAACTAAGGCAATATTTATCTTGTAATAATACTGTACTGAACTACAACTGATTCAGATAAGCGGAAAGGATATCAACATTGCATCAAACAAAAATCTCCGTATACACATTAACATTTAAGATGAGCCTTAAGATTTCTTAGCAGGAATTCTTCAGGGAACTTTTTTATCATTTAACACGAATTATTTGTCTTAGGACAAAAAAAAACACGCAGATGAAGTATTCAAGTCTGTAAAATTTTGAAATCAAGTCTTTACTATTTAATACTGCTCAACCATTAAAAGCAGAAGGAACTAAGGGCAGAGAAAACAGGCATTTTGGGGCAGATCTGTAGCTGTCAGAGGCATGATCTTAACAGAAGAAAAGGAACTACAAACATACGAAACCCTAGGCCTAATTTTGCTACTAGTTTAATGTTGTTTTACAGCATCCGAATGGACTTGACAGCCTACGTACAGGCTACATAGGCACACTAGTTCCCATACCTAAAGCCCACGGCTCCACCTACGTGCTTCATGTGCTGCCCCAGCCATTGCTGATCACTTCTTGGGCAAAGATGACCAGCTGGACAGAAACATTT
The DNA here is from genome assembly GCA_013399095.1 of Psophia crepitans. NCBI lineage: Eukaryota > Metazoa > Chordata > Aves > Gruiformes > Psophiidae > Psophia > Psophia crepitans. Next base: position 30,625 of record VWZZ01004050.1, on the reverse strand, counting down.
CAAGCTAGATCTAATCCAGAGATGCCAGTTTGGCTGCCCTGAACCAAAGAACAAGACAGACACTTGCGTTGTTGACCCAGGTCAAGGGGTTACCATCTTAGAGGACAAGCTGGCAGAAGGGAGGGAAAAAACTAACTCACCAGCTGCTGCTTTCCAGTTGCTTGCTACTCAATTCAGATGAACCATCAGACAATTAAGCAGGAGCAGTGATGAGGCAAGCAGGAGAGAGTCAGATGCTCTAATCAGATCACAAGTTTGCTTTCACTATGCCTCCAAAAGCTCTTGCAGGCCTTGAGCTCCACCAATGCCAATGGTAAATTTTAACAGTTGTCTTAACAGAAAATAAATCAGTCCCTTCAGATTTGATCTGTATCACCCACTGTGTTGGTTTCGGCTGAGATAAGAGTTAATTTTCTTTCTAGTACCTGGTATAGTGTTGTGTTTTGGATTTAGTATAAGAATAATATTGATAACCATGATGTTTTTAGTTGTTGCTAGGTACTAGTTGAGTCTACACTAAGTCAGGGCCTTTTCTGCTTCTCACACCACCCCACCAGCAAGTAGGCTGGGGGTGCACAAGAATTTAGGAGGGGACACAGCCAGGACAGCTGACCCCAACTGACTAGAGGGATATTTCATACCATTTGGTATCAACCTCAGCATATAAATAAAGCTGGGAGAAGAAGGAGGAAGAGAGGGACATGCAGAGTGATGGCGTTTGTCTTCCCAAGTAACCATTACATCTGGCGGAGCCCTGCTTTCCTGGAGATGACGGAACATCTGCCTGCAGATGGGAAGTACTGAATGAATTCTTTGTTTTCTTTTGCTTTGCTTGCATGAACAGCTTTTGCTTTACTTAAAGTGTCTTTATCTCAACCCACAAGTTCTCTCACTTTTACTCTTCCAATTCTCTCCCCCATCCCACCAGGGGGGAGTGAGCGACTGGCTGCATGGGGCTTCACGGCCCCCGGGGTTAAACCACGATGCTGAACTTGCCCACAAAGTAAGGAAAATGGGTATCCCAGCACAGGAAAGAATATTTTTAAGTTTTTGAAATTAAGCCTGAAGAGTTATATAGTTGCAGAAACATTGCATACTTGAAATACAAGCAGCTAAGTACATCCAGGCAGATGAATCAACTGGCAATGGAAACAAGAATCCATTGATGGTGGTCTACTTAAAGACAATTTTGGCTAGGCAGGGTTGTGTGTTTTGTTTATTGTTTTTCTGGGTTTGGTTGGGGTTTTTTTTCCCATCTTCTCAAGTCCTAGCTCCAATAAACTATCCCCCAAAGAATCTTCCTCAACTAACTTGCTCCAAACCCTTTTTTACAAATATCTACAAAATATGTTTTTGACATATCCCACTGACTCAAAACCTCAATCAATCCATGAAACATTCTCTAGTGGCTACTCATTATCAACCATGATAATGATAATACTAATAATAAAAAAATATTCTGTAGATCGTTCTGGTTTAAGTCTATTTAAGTTCAGCTTTTTCCTGTCTTCCTTGCTGTTCATTTATGTGCTACACTATAGATTCATCTACAAAGCAAAGCCTCAGCAGCTATAGGAAGTGTTACAGACTCACAAGTGGAAATGCAGTATTTAGTGACAAAAGCTTTTCTGCCAAAATCGCCATGCTTATCTCACTGAACACAGAACATGTAAACTAACAGGCTGACAAAAGCACTCTATCAGGAAAAGCTTGCCTACGTCTGGGACTTTGATTAACTTCTGTCAGTTATACGGTGCAATTGCTCCCCTCAACATATACATGCCCACCCTATCTAACAGAGCCAGACCAGCACCTCTCTGGCCCAAATCTCTGTACTAATTAAAAAACTTCTTCTGAAAGGGATACTTTTCTCCCTTCTAAAACCATGTTTATGCAATTAATCTGCTAGAAACGGGGTTGGCACAGAAAAACATCTGGCTGACATAACTGTATAGCCAACATCAAGGGAGATCAAGAGCATTTTGAGCCAGCATGTCACGTATAAAGTCTTCTACAACATACTCGACTGGTGAACAAGGAAAGTACTGCAATGTGAATCAAACGAATCCTCTTCCAAACATGAATATAATTACGGGACCAGAGTAAGACGTTTTGACCGCTCCTACTCTGACAACTGCCACATAACTTAAAAGGGCAAAATTATAGGACACTCCTGATTTTGAAACCACAGCCAGAAATGCACTGCAAGGTTGAGTCCACTCTGCTCTTGAGTACGTGAGATTTGAGCTGAAAATTCAGCATTTATATGAGTATGTACCACGGGTGGCAGTCAAGTCACTATGATTGAATTTAGCAGCGTGGATTAAGAAACAAGGTCAGCAGATTAACTTCTATTACCTATTCATGAACTGAACCGTGCTCCTGCATGGCAGGGACCGGGGGATATCATCAATGTTTAACCAAATGCTTCAACACAGGCGCTGTGTTCAGTCTGAATCAAACAAGCTGCTGACTAGTTCGCATTTCAGCCCACATCCTGAAATACCACCTTCACAGCATTTACACCTAGTATGCCAGCCAGGAGACACTGCTGGAGCAAGAGCAGTATTGATGCCCATCTACCTTCAGCACAGGGTGCTAACAGAGGACAGACCTTTCCTGGAGAGCCTGTAGTTTCCAGTCAACTATTTTACACACATTTGTGACTACAGGGTTATTCCAGAAAGGTCATTTTGAGCAGCTAGGAACAACTGGTGCTCCAAATTACACGACATGGGCCAGCAAAAGAAGTCTGTGGCATAGATATCACCTAGGTAGCCCATAAGCCATGCACTCACTCCTACAAAGCACCTCTTCCTACTTCAAGCAAGATCTCCTTTTCAAATCAATATAAATATAGGATTACTTGGAAAAGAAAATACTCATTGTGCAAGGCTGTAATTTTTTTCTGCAAATCAAGTTACTGTCAATATTTTTTCTGCTTTTAGGAGAAAGCAGCAACAAGGTAGGGCTCGCTTTTTTGTAGTTTAAGAATGATTCCTAGCATGCCAAAGAAGATTTTTCTTTTTTAACCTCAAAGGCAGATTTTTGGATACATCAATTCAAACATTTTAAGTAAGAAACACAATCATCTGCGACTATCAATTGCTACATCACTGCAAAACATTAAGGCCACAAGAACATGCCACAGTGCTACCCTATTGCCCGAGCAGCCCACTGGAGAGCCTACAGCAACACAGGGAGAGAGAAATCCATCCCATGAGCTGCCCACAGCCTCCTGGGAAGAGCCATTTCAGCTTTGCACCTTCAGGGATCACAACTAAACTACTATTTTACCTTGTTCCCATTCATGTAGACTAATTGGGCCTGACCGGGGATGCAATATTAATTTCAGTAGAACAGGGGGACTACAGTAGGAACATGAGATTTACTGATGCATCCTGTTAACCCGCAGATTGCAAGGAAACAGATCAGATGAAAACCCTTTTTTCCACTGAAACACTCTCAGCAGTATTTCGCAGTGCTCGACCTACTTCCTACACCATCTCTTTGCTGTCACTTCCTTTGACAGTTTGTCAGCAGGCCCGTGAATCTGGAGATTAAGGAATGAGTGTCTGCAAAGCAAAAGAGCTGGACTTTTTCCTCTCGATGCCACCTACAGTCAAAACTTTTGCAATCTTACCAGCAAAGTGCACAGTGACCATTAGCAACAAGTACCTCAAATTACTGACATCCTGCAGGAATTCCTAATCAACTGTGTAATTTCACTTACAAGTATGCACTTAAAGGTGACTTCGATTTCTCATGAAACATCCTCCTCTTCCTTTTTTTAGCTCAGGGCATGCATTAGCATCTACAAACAGCTTTAGGTTCTCTGCTTTCCTGTATTCCAGAGTTCTCATCTGAGAAGACATTTTCTATCAAAATATACTTGTAATTAGTCCCTTCAAAATGAATAGAGAGTTTTAAGTACCACTGGCTCCAAGCAGATGATGCTGTTATGCATTTACACACAGTCACTAGCTATAAAACCTGCAGGGAAAGGATCCCGTTTTCCACGTCTAGTTTCTTAACAGAAACCAGTATTGATACCAAAATAGAAAACAGTTGCAGCAGGCAGACTTTGTACTAATATCAAAGTTGTGCTTTAACTGAAACACTACTAGTTACTCAAAACTTTAATTTCCAGATGAACACTAACATGGTGACCTGCTGTGTTAAGAAACACATTTCAGTGTTTAGTAAGAACGGAAACATTCATTAGGCACACTTCACAAGACTATACCCAGCATAACACAGGCGCTCCTACAAGTTTAATTCATTTGAAATAGGAGACATTAAAGCTTAAGGTACCCAGTAGGTGTCTATATACAACTCAAACACATTCCTGAAGGTTCCTGCCTGGCCATTCATATGACTTCAAAAGCAGTTAGGACACTCAGCTTACACAGCATTAAAAGGGCCTAATTTTCCAACTAGGATTGCTCAATTTTCTAACAACCAAGTTTTTTCTTGTGGGGAAGGAGGGCGGGGGGAGAGTAGAGGGAAAAGGGTCCCACGCAGACATCTGAACTTTGGCACTACATTACTCACTCCGAAACCGTCAGCCTAAAACATTACGAAGCCACACAAACAGCACAACGACACAAGCAGCCTGTTTGGCTGAAACTTTCATCTCCGCTAACCTACCAGCACCTTTCAGCATAAAAAGCAACAGAGGACATATCATCAACAGGTCATCTGCCTGCTTCTTTATAAAAAGAAAATAAAATTTAAAAGCTGCTGTACAGAAACCGGAAATGGCCTTTTCCCCCCCAGCTCTTCCCCCGTCCCCCACGCACATTCAAAATGGAAAAAATAAACCCATCATCCTTCGGATGCAGAAAACATCAGCTCTATCTAGCTGAAACACTTGGTAATTTTACTTTGCCAGGTAGCGTGTTTTCAAGGCACAGGAGTCCCAGCAAAAACAAATGGGTGGCCTTTAAAAGGCAAGGCCAGACAAGCACTATAGCCAGACTGCTTTTTGCCTGCCTGTATTCTAGAAGCTGCATTTTGCAGAGATGAAGTAGCTGCAGTTTTTGAGGGAGCAGTTAAAACAAAGGGGGGGAGAAACAAGCTTTCATTATAAAAACATAATAGTTGCTTTAAAACATCCCCTTTTAAGAGGCCAAAATTATTCAGCTGAAAACACAACTGCTCCCCCTCTCCCCTTTTAAAAGTGTTCTCCATTGCTCTTACAGGCAGAAATGTCTCCCCGCTATTAGCTCTTCCTGAAACCGCATTATTTAACTACATGAAAAAAAAAAAAAACCAACAGCGAAAAGAAAAACCCAACCAAAGTTGTGCTGGATCGCAGGCTGCTCACAAAGAAGCCAAGACTGAGGACGGGGAAGAGAAACCTTGCAATTCCCCCAAGAAGCTTAAAATTAAAAAGACACAACTTATCTACCGGCTACCTGGATTCTTCCAGAGTAAAAGATTATCAAAATTGGAAGAGCTTGGGGGGAGGGGGGCGGAAAGCAAGCTCTCTCACCAAGCTTTTGCAGGTTAACAAGAGCAAAACAGAATTCCCCTTTGTTTTGTTTTCACCCGCCTGCGTGCTGCTCCCATTCAGCGCTCGGGCACAGGGGACTGCGATAGATGGAGCCTGCACTTCAGGGGGGCTCTTTCCTTCCCCCCAAAAAAATAAATATACCGCCACCATGGCCAAAAAAACCCGCCCTCCGAATTCAACCAAACCTCGGAGCCCAAATACTGAATTACTTATTTATTTATTTTTTCTTCTTTTTTTCTCAAAGTGATGTTTTTCCCGAGGGTAGGAGGCTCGGCAGCCGCTCCATGACAAAGAGCTTCCCCAGCACATCCAGCCCCAGAGCGGGGCTCGGCCAACTCCGGCTGGGTGGGAAGGTAAAAAGAAGGAAAAACAAAAAAAAAAAAAAAGAAAAAAA
>VWZZ01004050.1:0-16820 GCA_013399095.1 Psophia crepitans | reverse complement strand
CCCCCCCCTCCCCCCCGCCATGTTATGGAAAAAATCCTGTATTTTCTGCCTGAGAACTCATATGCCAGAAGGCCTGTTGTAGCAATGATTTAAGCCACATGAGCTGGCTGCGTGGTAACAGAGTAATACTCTTTCCTCGGCTTTCCCACTCAAAAAATATGATTAACGTGGTGTCTTCTGGCTGATTGAAGGCTTGCAGTCCAAGGAAGAATTTAAAGGGAAGGAGGCCACCACGGGCTCTGTCAAAACAAGGTTTGTTTGGTCATTGCTCAAGGGGGGTTTGCAGCCAGGACCTGTTTAAAAGTCCCTCCAGGGCCAGCTTGACATGGCCACCTTCAACCCTTCCCCCTGTTTTGAGGGTGGTGAGACACCTACAGCAAGATCAGCAGTGGCCTGGCTGGGACAGGACCCACCAGGTCTCCTCTGAGTATCTCTAGTGCTACCCAAACAGAGACTCAGACACCACCAGAGATGTGGGTAATGTGTTTGGGAGAGGAACTGAAAGGCTCCTAACGATTGCAAAAGCATTGGGCAATGAGCCTCAGGGGTTTTGTGCCAAACGTCTCAGGTCCCTCATTTTCTCTGCTTGACTGAAGGGAGTCAAGCCTTGTGGGACAGGGCCAGCAGCAGCTCGTACTCTTTCTTCTGTAGACCAGCCAGTGCCTGTTGTGTTTGCCCCTTCTTTGGGGTTTGCTTCTGGATCCTACTACTGGTTTGGGGTTTCTTTTTGCTTTTAGGAACACTGTTGGATTTTGGAGTCAATACTTGGCCATTCACAGCCGTGTTTCATTCCTGGACTGATGCAGACGATACCAAATCTGGATGTTTTCACCTAAAAGATCAAAATGTTTTCTGCTGTTGCAGTTTAATTTGCATTTACCATCACAGAACTTCATTTGACATGATTTTATCCTTTCACCTGGGAAAACTCCCCTCTGCCAGCCCCTCAGTTTTACTTGGGCTCACCTGAAGTAAATCACTGTGACACTGGGGAGGAAAAAGCCTTGCTCAGCATATTATCCAGACAGTGAAGAACACCATGTCCCAGGCTGATGTCTGCAGGCTCGGGTTATGGCAGCTTGCGGCAACCAAAGATGAATCAGAGCTGTGAAAGCACAGGTTCACTAGCAGGAGCCAGCACCCCACTTTCCTAGCAAATGCTCAGCCCTGTCTGCCCACCAGCCTGGGCTCTACCAACTCTATTAGTTCCCATGTGATGCTGAGGAAGGTGCAGTGTTCCTCCATCCACTGCTGGTGGTCTTTGCTGGGATCCCATCACCAAATACCTTCTAATGGCTTGATGATAAACAACCCCTAAAACAGGTTGGCTGTATCTGTGACAATAAAAAAACTTGTGCCAGGGCCTCAGCATCGTTTTGGCTCACACCGATGAACTTGGGCATTGCCCAGGCATGGTTAGAAAATTACATGAGCTGGGCGCCACTCAGAGGGGGCGGTTTGGATGGAGTCACCTTGTCTGGGGCTGCAGGAGATTTTTGCAGGAAACCACCTGGGACACACTTAATTTATTAATACATATGTTATCTTTGAGGCTGGATGATGGTCCGAGAGTCACTGGCATAGCCCAAGCTCACCCCATTTCCTCCATGCCGACAACATCGACGCTCCTCGGCGGGAGTGACCAATGTGATGCCCACCAAGCCGAGGTTCACAGCCACGGGAAACAAGGCTTTCCCAGCAGTAAAACTAGGAAATGGAGGGAGAAACATGCTATTTGTCAGAAACTCCCCCTGGTTGTGAGAAAAGGGGAAGAGAAATGAAACCGTCTGCTTGTTGAGGGCCTTGTGAGTCACTCGGATACTAAGGTGTGGTATCACAGCTTGCAGAGCTCGGCACGTCCACCCTTGTTTCGCTGCCTCCGTGGCAGGAGCCAAGCAACTTTGGGGCTGGGTGTTGACACTGTCTCTGGGTATGGCCAGTCGCCCGGGGAAGACAAGCTTGCTCTGAGGCTGCCCAGCGTCGGCAGCCCAGCCGATCCTAGTGGGAGCGAACCATGGTCTGATGCAGCCCAGCCACGCTGCGACCAGCTGCCGCCCCGGCTCCGCTTGGGTTGCTTTGGGACGGGACATGCAGATCCATTTAAAAGCGCTGTCTTGCACCACCCAACGTACCAATGGGAATAACAAAAGCTGCAGAAGCACCACAATCAAAGCATCAGAGAGGCCAAAAGGAGGATTTTTCTGGCTGGTGTGCTCCTAGCAAAGCCAGGCTTTGACCTCTGTGAGGCCAGGAAACATAGGTGCGGTGTCCGCGCCTTCATCCGGCGGCAGGAATTTTCCCTACGTAGCAACAGTTGTTATGTAGCAATAATACTTGGCAATTTTCAAGACACTTGAGAAATATTAATTAATCTGCACATCAGCCTTGTCAGGTAGGCGGCTAAATATTTTCATCCGTGCTTTACAGCCTGGGGAAGCAAGACCAAAAAAAAAAATTAAGCAGCTTGTCCACAATCATGGCAAGAGCAGCTGCCAAGATGCAGGCGGTGCTCAGCGACTGCATCAGGATGAGAGGTCTGATGCAAGGGAAAACCAAAGGAAAACCAGCACACACACATAGGGAGTGAATCAGGAAATTCGAATGAAGGACCTAGCTTTCAGTCCAGTGAGGCAAACCTCCCATCAGAGGGACTCCTCTGCAGCTCACGCTGGCATTTCACAGCTCGGTTTAATTATACTAATCACTTCCATGATGACTCCTGACATTCACCTTCATTAGCCACTGGCGGCCACGCTCAGCTGCCTCGACTTCAGAGCTATCTGTGTCTGCTTTAAATAACCCATGAGTAAAATCAGCTGGGAGACAGTGTGTCTGGGCTCTCCTCTAGCGCAGCCTGCACAGAGGTGGCTGGGAATGCAAGACCAAAGCCAAAACTGCAGTTTAACCCTGGCTGAGCATGGGCATGACCTTTTTCTGGATGTCTTGGGTTGGGGAGACATTTTTCTCTTTGGCGCTGAGAGTAGTGACTGAATGGAAGTGAGGAGAGGGGATGATGTGCAGGGAGGACCAGGTGAAGTGAAGAAGTTCAGTCCTTGAGACCATCTTCCCAGCTGACTTGGGAATGGTGTCATTACTACACCTTTTGTTGCATAAACACATAGCTGATGCCATAACCAGGCTTCAGCCACAGGGATTTTTGCACCAGCACCCGTTTTCCCCCAAACAAACAGACATTTAGGTCACATCGGGGGTAGCTGCATCCTAAAAGCAGGATATATGACAGCGTAGGGCTGCATGGCCAGAGAGCAAAGCTGGACCCAGTCCCACCCCCATGAGAGCCACTGTGGCAGTCACGCTGCCCTTCCTGGGCACCTAACTGGTCTTAAACCAGGGTGAAACGGACAAAAATCCCAACATCCCAGGCAGATCACAAAGGCAGTTGGGTGCTCTGATGCAGCTGCTTCATTTTGCCTTCCTTACGGTTTAATGCGCTGTTTTCAGTTCGCGATTCCCATTTTGCTGGTTATGCTGCTCGGGGAACACAGAAACAAAACTTTCAGTGATGCCATTTGTCAAAGCGGAGGCATTTGAGCTCTGAAAAATAAAAGCAGACAGAGAGGTGAGATACTGATGCTCCGTAGTTAAATACGCAGCAGCAACGCTAAGTACCGTTTGTCACTTCTGCCTGAGAGATCCAGATTATAATCCCTGAAAAGCTGAAGAGGATGATGATTTCGGCCTGCTAGCAAGCAATTTCCCCCAATACCGCCTGCGGTCCAAGAGCCTTTCACTGCGATGTTTCTTTACGAAGGCATCATTTTGCGAACTAATGCCCACGATAAATCCACTTGTGCAGATTTTATTAGCAGGGCCCAGTCAGTCATTAACTGCTACAGCATGCAACGCTTGTTTAAAACGTAGGAAGGCATCTGTTTATAATTAGGAATAAATAAAAAGCATGAGGGGTTTACACTGTAAAAGCAGGATCGTTTTAGCATGGGCGGATATCGGGTATGAATAACGCTTTTTGTGCTTTCGGCTGTCACGAATGCCTGGCGGGGTGCTGCGTCTGTGAAAGATGCGCTGGGTACGGCACCGCTGCCCTGGGGTTGTTGGACACTTAACTCTCATTGCACCTTTTGTACTTTGCCATGAGATGACTGATGCTTTAAGAAAAAGGAACTAAGGAAGCGAGGTGGTTCCACTGTCAAGGACGGGATTTAAGTACTCCTGCGTTTCGCTTGACCTTTATAGCTGGCGTTTTCCTGACTGTCAAAGGGTGTGGAAAAAGGGCAATGTAACTCTCTGTTCTTTAGGGAAGAGATGGCTTATCTCCGCCTCGGAAATCTTTGCTTTGCATCAAGTTAAATTTCTCGGTGCCGGCTCTGACGCGCTGTATCTGCTGTGTATTTTGGCCGGCTTCTCTGTTGTGCATCTTGGTTTTTGCTGTGACATGCAACACACAGTCTCCTAGGAACACAATGGACTTTTGCACTCCTATCGAGAAGGACGTTGTCACTGCCAAACGCTCCTTTGTTGCCATAGGGGTGTTTCTGAAGGCTCCTCTTGGGGGGCACACAGCCTCCCTCCCGGAAAGGCCATCCACCGCCTTTTCCCTGCTGCAAAACCACGTGAACACGGTTCCGTTTGCTTCAAAGGCGACCACCTTGAGTTGCCGGAGCAGATGCTGCTGGTGACTGTGCTGGTGGTCAAAAGCCACCCTGGAAAGGGATGTGGGACCCCTGGCCATGCTGGCCAAGCGAGGAGACACTTCTGCCCTTGGCAGGGTCCTGCTTCACAGAGCAACCAGCTTCCTGAGCTTGTTCAAACACTGTTTCAAAGGCAAGAGAAAACTCTGTCAGTTCCCAAACACTTAGGAGCCTGCACCCCATTGCCACCGTCCTTCCCACGCCGCTGCAGTGATGGGCAGGACTGCACCCCGCTTTGCACCCTGCCGCGCTGGGGGAAGGGGAGGGGTATGTGATGCACATGGTGTATGCCGTGTAACCTAGTCTTTCAGTGCTGCCAGTAAAAACCAGCAGCTGTACTGGTTTCTAGGCTGGGGCAGAGGCGGTGGCAGAGCAGCGAGCACGTGCAGGCGTCGCTTGGAACTGGGCAACGACGAGGACAGAGCGGTGAGGGGAAAACTGAATTTCTCTTTGACAGCTGGCTGTTTATGCCAGGACATGGAGGAGAGGACACGGCATCCTCTTGTCTCAGCCCTGGCTGGGAAAGACTGGGGAGGGGACTGCCAGCATCAGGCTCATTCATCCCTGCACGCTGCTGCTTAATCCAGCACCCTCCCTCCAGTGCTGCTTCAGAAAAGGGAAAAGGGGGGGGGAGGGGGGAGCTGATGGAGGCTCACAAACCTCTAGTTTCTGTATGTCTTCCCGAATATGTGTACAGATTTTGATACAACAGACACACTATTTTTAGTTTCCTTTGGGGTATGTTTGGGAGCAAGCCCTTAACTGTTGCTGTGCTGCTATAGAAACCGTATCCATGTACACTGACATGTTTACAATTGTTTTAAACGCCATAAACTTTCAAGGGCAAAGTCAAGCAGCTTATTTCCATTAAAGTCACTGCCCTGGTGTGGGTTTCTTTTACTATTACATTTATTAATTTAGAACCCTTCTCAGCTTCATCTGGTCCCATGGAGCTTCCATTTCAAGAGAGGCTTGCCAGCTCTCGCTGCCATGGTGCTTGGCAAACCCGGAGCAGAGCAGTTGCAAATCTGGCTTGGGGAAGAGAAAATGTTTTTGCTAGCTCTCCCTGACCTCAGCTGCAAGAGGGGTGTTCAGCAGATACCAGGGCACTCGCGCAAAGCTTGCTCTGCAAGCAGAGCCACCCGCCTGCTGCCTCCCCACGCTCCATCCCAGAGCCGGGCAGTCGCTGCAAAGGGTTGTTCTGCCCTTGTGGCCAGCTCACACCTACCTGGGACAGCAGAGCAGTGGCCTAACTTTGAAAAAAACCCAACACAACAAAACCTTTTAGACTTTGGGAAAAGAAAAAGGCTTTTTTTAAAATTTATTTTTTTAAGATTGGCTAAAGTTAGGCTTCCCCACCCTTTTTTGCTTTGAAGTCACAGGTTTTTTCCTACAACAAAGATAGAAAATGGGAAGGAAAAAGATGGGGTTTTTTCCAACATCCCAGGTGGGCAGCAGATATGAGAGTGAGGAATACCACATCCTTTCCTGAACATGAGATGACATGTATCATTTGAGCCAGATGAGAAGTGCAGCTTTCACCCCATCCTCCTTGCACCCATCGACGTCGCAGCCATCATCTGCAAGGTGGGTTGAGGGTGCAAGTGGACACCCCCCTGGAGCACCAGCCGCAAAACAACCATGCCAGGACAAGGGAGCTCCATCCATGGCCAGGCAGGGATGGATAGCAAAGGACACCTCAGGGTGGCTCAGCACCCATCGGAGCACCCAAGCGTACATCCCCTCCCTCCTTCATGATGCCCTAGTGCTTTGCTACATTGAGCTGGATACTCCAGCAAAGGGAGACACTCACAGGCTCAACCACACCAAACTGGTTTTCCCTGTCTGGGAGCACCCGTGGCAAAGCCTGAAGCAGAATTTAGCCTTTAATGTCTGTGTCTGCACTGAGCGCTGCCTGTTTCTGGAGGTGTGAGCTTTGAAATCGGTCCTGTAAAGCTTTGTAAGCGCTTTGCTAAGCTTAAGCTGGGTTTCCCCGAGTTACCGGAGATCAGTGGGACTCAGGTCTACACTGAAGTAAAAGGAACAAATGGGGCTTTGTGCTGAGTTTGCTCCTAAACCTATTAAATGCCTCCAGCATCTGCACCACCTACTTTGCGTCTTTCTTGTGCAAATATGCCTGTGCTTACCCGGTTGTTATTTGTCATTTCATCCCTGCCACGGTCAATTATTTATGTTTGCTAGGTCATGTAGAACAAAAATCGCAACCAAATAAGCAACATCTGCAGTGACACCCAAAGAGGTAAATAGAGGCCAGTGTTGATGGTTAGCTGTGGGCTGCTGTTTGCCTGAGCCAGCAGTTTCACCCTCCGCGTGTCTGCGAAGAGTGAGAAAGTGGTCATCTGAGCCAACATCTACCTTGGTGGAGCATCCTGGGCTGTTTTGTGCCATGCAGAAAGCTCCAGGTGGACTAGCCGACCCCCGTAAGATGCTCATGGGGCAGAGGCAGTCACAGTTATGATTCTCAGGCATCTGTGAATTGAAAACCACAGTAGCTAAAACTCAGCCCAGTGGCTGGGTTTTGATCAGCTGGGTAATGACAGGTTATCTCTTATAGATGTGCTTGCCACAAAGCAATTTAAAGTTGACAGCCAAAAAAAACCAACCCAGAGCTTGTTGTCTAAAGAAGATATTTACCTGCAGCTGGAGTTCTTGCCCCTCCTCCCGAAGTCCAGGCTAAGGAGGCTTGTAAAGCTTTTCAGACCATGAGATGTACTACCAAACTCATCTTGGGAGCTGCTTAGAGGGGAAAAAAAGGCATGAAGAAGGGGGTGCTCCTGAAGGTCCTGTCTGCAGTTATCACACTGCAGGAGGCCCCTTACACAGCAAGCCAGGCAATGATCCCAGCATCACCATAAGGACAAAATCTGTCTCTGTCTCCTTCTTTCTACCCCACTTCATAGCTGAGCGACAGGTCCTGTGTGATGCCGCACTGCTGCTACGTGGGCAGGGTTCAGTAGTGTTGCAGGTAAACCAATCTCAACCCAGGGAGTTTTGACTTTATTTATTTTACTGCCAGTTAACACAAACTTCTCGTCACCCTTTTGAATATCGAAGTGTGTGGGTGCTGAAGCATGAACCAGTTGGGTGATCACGCACAAATTAATTTGGCCCTCATGTATGAATTAATTGGGTGCCCATGCGTGAGCTTATCAGGGGCTCATGCATGAGTCAATTGTGTGCTCATGCATGAACTGAAAGGTTACTCATGCGTACATTAATCAGGCACTCGTGGGTGCATTAATTGGTTGCCCAGGCATGGATTATTCGGGTTCTCATGCAGGCACTAACTGGGTGCTCATGCATACACTAATCAGTTGCTCATGCACGAACCTATTGGGTGCTCCTGTGTGAACTAATTAGTGCTCATGGGTGAATACAGTAATCCCTGCAATTCGTGCCAGACTCATTCCTCTCATTGAAGCTCATCTCTAAAGCTGTTAAAACACAAATCCACTATCAACTCTACTTTCAACATTGTCATAATCTTAATACACATCAATTACAAGCTCCACTCTTCCTCCCTGCAGACCAGACAGAGGGATTAACCCTGAAGCAATGTGTGCACACGCTCACTAAAATTTCACTCCTTGCACCCAGGAATCAGAGTCCAGGGGTTATCAGCGCCACAACCCAGACTTTTATCTGTTACGAGCTCCACCCCTTGCACAATAGACCAGATTATCAGGTCAGCATTCTCAAAGTCCAAATATGTACTTTTGATGACTTCACCTCTTCTCCCTGCGGCCCAAGTTGTAGGGGTTAATGTGGTAAAAACCTGACCGCAATACTTATTGCAAACTTCATACCTTGCACCTGCAAAACACTTAGCCAGGAAGGGCAGAGCGGCCTGAATGTGCATCCATTGCAAACTCCGCTTCTTGCACTTATTACAAATGCCAGGCCTTGTCCCTGCAAGACAAAACTGAGGTCATTATGACAGTTCTAAGATATGCACAATACAAATGTGTTCCCAGAGCTCTGCTCTTCCAAGTTACCAACCTCATCTCTCCTGCTCCACCTCCACAGCTCAGCACTAAGAGCTGCTCATTGCCCACCAATGTCTTCCCTTTCGCACGGAGCACATGTTAACACATATGTGTTCATGCATAAGTTGTTCAGGTCCTCATGCATAAATTAATTGAGCACTTAGGCATGAATTATTTTGGATGCAAAAGCATGAGCTCACCAGGCACTCATGTATAAGGGGACTGGGTGCTCCTGCATGGACACAAGATACCTGGCTGTTCACACCCAGCATGAACAGAGGTTGTACAGCAGCCAGCCTTGCACAACTGACCACATCAGCAGCGAGTCTGCTTTCCAGTTTGGGCTATTTGGCTTCTTCTTCTACCACCTCACAGTGCTGCATCTGCAACCACAGTCCTGGAATCCCACAGTCTGCATTTTGGGTCATGCTGTTGGTGTTTCACCAGCTGCTTCTGGGCCTCACAGCTCCTGTAACCCTCACAGACAGGTGAGAGAGGGACAAGAGAGGATTGAGGTATCAGATCTTGGGTGATATTTTGCATGGAGACAAGATGTTAGTGAAAAACACGCTGCATTTCTAGTCAAATGCAGAGTTTTGTCAATGCCAGGGCCAGCTCTGTATTTCTTTAGTCACACTAGTTAACACCTTACTTGGCAGATGTCAGTGCAGATGCTCACGGAGTCACAATGTGGCCCCTCGTTGAAAGCACAGGGGCATTGAATGCCAAGAAGCTGGAAGGGTATGGGAGCTGGGCTGCACTGCTCATGCATGGAGCCTGTCTTCCAGCCTGGTCCACAGTCAGCATGCCTTCCAAGGGGCTTGACATCTGAGACACTGACAGCATGACCCATGGACACTGACTTTTGGTGTCTCCTCAGCTGCTGGCTGTCCAAGAGCAGAATTGTTGGGGTTGGGATGCACAGTGCTCAAGTCACCACTGGGCTTCAAATACAAGTAATTTTTTTTCGGACCCAGAGATGTCTCTGATCCAGATCTGCTTGGTTTAGGAGGCTGAGGGACCTGGACACTTCGCTTGCCCTTCACTGGACAAGCTGGTGTCCTTCCAGAAGGGCAAGCTGGTCAAATTACAGCAGGTAGTCATTGGTACTAAGCAAAGTTAGGGCTGCAAGGTGGAAACTCCTCGAGGCTTGGTCTGCATCTTCTTGTGAACTGTGCATGATGCTGAACATGCTGGTCTGGGTGAACAACGCAAGGCAACAGCTAATTCCCTTAATCCCTCTGGGCTGAGCATGAGCTAAACCCTTCTCCAAAGGCCAGCATTCACTTGGCATCGCGACCAGGCATGTGATACAGCCTTCAGATTCGTACAGCTGGTGATGGCACCATTAGGAGACAATCAACTCGCCCTATCACAGATAGGTCTGCATCTGAAAACCAGAATTATTTCAAAGCTGGGATCACCGAGCACAGCAGGAACATGAAAATAGCACCATGGAGAAGCAGTCTTCAGTCCAAAGAATCCCAAAATAATTTCTTCTATGTCTCTGAAAACGGTTTACGGAAGCCGTAAACACACCACATAGATAAACACATCTCGTGGTGGGGTTACTCTGTGAACGCCCAGCGACGAATTCCTCAATATGTGAATTGCTCAGGGTGTTGCACGTCCTCATCTCGGCAACATCTACAGAACCTGGCAGCAGAGTGTTCGGATGTGCTCCTGACTGATGCTACCAGCACCTTGTCTCTGGACTCACCTGTTTCAAGAAAATGGGGTGTTTGGGCAGTTTCTGAAAACCTCCCCTGTGACTCTATGGAGAAAAGCCATTGACTGGTGTCAGACAAGCCCTGAGGACCACCTGATGCACTGTGACAGGATACGGCCCACCCCTTTCGCCCAGTCACCATGGCCTGCACAGAAGAGGCTCTCACTGCCCAGGAATGGGCACTTGGGGAAAGCTGGTAATTAGGGATGGGTGAGCCAAAACTAAAGTGGTTTTTTTTCACAGTATTTAAAGAAAACAGCTCTAATGGGGAGAGAAGGAGCTATGGTAATAGAGGAAAGTCTACGGGCAGGGATCTGCTTCCCACTGCAAAAGGCTGCGGGAGGAGGCTGCTTTGCCTGAAGACAGGATTAGCTGGCATTTCAAGAGGAGGTGGTTGAGGGAAGTAGTCAGTAGGAAAGTTCACATGCTTCAAGCATGTACTGAAGTTCAGGAACGATTTTCATACACCTCTAAAATATTTCCTGTTTGACAAAGCCACAGCGAGTCCCAACAATAACCAGAAGAAGAGGCCGGTGCCGCCTTGTGTGGCATCATTTCAAACAGCTCGAGAGCACTCTGGGGGAAGGACTTGAAGGTTGCCAGAACAGCTATTTCTTGCTGCACTTTCTCCTCAAAGCAAGGAGACCTCTTCGTATGCATTGGTGCACACTAATACCTGGAGACCTGGCAGGCCCAGTCATACTGCATGCAGAAGCAAGCACGATATGTGTAAAAAGCACGAAAGGGCTTTCAGCGGTGGAGGCCACCAAAAGCTAGAAAGTAGTCATGCTGTGAATGCCCAAATAATTTACCAGGTGGGAAGAAGAAAACTTAAATACTCTGAAGCCAACTTGGCTGCAGAGGGAGGATTGAGGAGACCTATAATAAAAGATGAGACTTAAAAAAAATTCCATGGCCCCAGACGGACGGGTCCCTGCGTGGGCTGGTGGGTTCTGAGGAGGCCTCGTTGCTGGTCCAACACCAAATTTAAAGCTCAAGCCATTGGGCGATCTCAGCTGCAATAGCAGGAAAGATGCTCCAAATAACTTTCAGAAGGAAAGTTATCGCTCAGAGCCTCCTCAACACTATCCATCATTTCACCATGGAGGGGGAATTAATGATTTTCATCCTTTCCCTTAAGGAGGGAGGGGGTCAAGACGCACTTTGCACTCGCTCTTAAATCTTAATAGACCTTAAATAGATCTCTCCTTCCATGGGCTGTCCGCATGCTCAAAGGCAACTCTCGCATTCCTCCTTCTTCTGCTGAAGATTCTGAAAAAGTTTCAAAGGAGCATTTCCAGAGAACAGGCGGCCATTCCGCATTGATTTCGGGGGGGGTGTGAGCACATGCCCCTCCTTGCCAAAGAGCACAACTCTTGAACCACTCAACTGGGGATCCGCTCTGCAGCACAGGCTTCAAAACATTTTTATGAGAGCTCTGGTAATAAAAGATGAATGTCAGGACAACAGATAAAACATTTAAAAAGCGATCAGAGCTGAGCTGAGATTGCAGCCGCTGGAGTTTACTGCGCTGGAAAGCAGCCACGTGTTGCTGGGCGAAAACTTGCCGACTGCAGAAAAAACTCTTGGGATGCTTAGAGGCTCTTCTTCCTCCTCTTCTTCTGGTGCTGCAGGAAAACAACTCACAACCCCAATCTCAGGTTCGGTTTAACATTTTGATGCAAATCCCACCCCCACCCCCATCCCACCCCGATTTTTTGTTTCGGCTCAGGCACTTGAGTATAACTTGAAGCAAAGTTGTTTCACTCTGTTTCCCAGACGTTTGACCCCTGAAAACCAACTTTTCTCCTATTTTCAACTAGAGTTGAAGTAATTTTTAAAACCAAAGACCATTTCAAAAGCAAAGAGATTTAAAAATATTTTTAAATGTTTTAATTTTAATAATTTTTAAATTTTTTTTGTTATGGAAAATATCAGTATAAACCATGTAGCATGAAAAAGAAGACAAAATGACACGTTTTGATTATTTGGGGATTTCTCACCCTTTGC
Source organism: Psophia crepitans (assembly GCA_013399095.1). Taxonomy (NCBI): domain Eukaryota; kingdom Metazoa; phylum Chordata; class Aves; order Gruiformes; family Psophiidae; genus Psophia; species Psophia crepitans. The sequence continues at coordinate 4,404 of VWZZ01004050.1, read as the reverse complement.
ATGGAAACTGTTAGCTGGCTGTGGCCCTGTTCTGCATGCAGTTTCCTTTCTTGAATACCAAGTTTCACCCCCAACTTTATTTTTTCCTGAAACTTTCATTTCAGCCAGCCTCTAACACAGCAGCTGCTGTGCTTGTGTGGCACAAATGTCAGGGGGAGGCGTAAGGAGTTTTTGGGGACCTCTTCACTACTAACTAGGGGGGGGTTTCCCCTGCTCCTCCAGCCCGCAGAGCCCAGATGGCTTCCTCCCTCCCAAGCACCAGCGAGCGTGTGGGTGTGCACTCGTGTACACCCACGTGTACACTTCCCTTTGCCGCTTTCTCAGCGCGAGCAGAAAGATTTACATGAAACTGTAGGAAAACACACATTTACCATAGCGTCACCTTTGTATCTCTGCATACACATCCCAAAAAGAGATGCTCTGAGTTGCCGTGGTGCAGGTGACCCCCAGACCACAAAGGAAGTGTTGGGAAATAAAGCAAGGTTTCGACGTGTGCAAGACACATACAGCCATGTAAAGCATCTACAAGGCAGATTTCCTTGTGCTTTCTTTGTCCTGAGGGGCAAACCCAAGCCAAGTATTGCTGGAGGGAATTCACAAGAGCCGCGTGCCTGGTGGGTGCCCCAGGAAACCTCCATGGCCTCCTGGCTGCTACCACCAACCATGGCAATCCCATAAAGGGTGGGTAATACAGTAACATCCTTCCCTCAGGCCCCGGTTCAGGAATGCACTTAAACACTTGTTAAACCTTAGGTGTACACTTAAATCCCTGAGGTTTTATTCCCTTAAGCCCCGTACGCTTTCTCCGCGTGCTGAGCCAGGATGCTTGTGCACAGGGTGGGAAAATGTTGCTTCAATCAGCTTATACCTCTGGTACAGGATGGATACCCGAGCGGAGCACCTCTCACGGAGAGCACTGGCAGGGCTCTTCGACATGAAAGGGAGCAAAGCAAGTTTGGCTCGACCACGGAGACGATCCATCACGTAAAATCAGACCACAAACAGCTGCCTGGACAGATGCTACATTATTTATTAGAGCAGGTTACTGATATCAAGTGCAGGGCCAAGAAGGCGGGGGAGTAGTCAGCAAAGAAGATAAAAATGTAATATTTCTTAACCTTCAGAATAAAAGGACATGAGAAAGAGTAAGCACACAGAGCATCTGGAGAATTTATGCCTACAGGAAAGACATCAGACATGTTTTTTCTAAGTGCTTTCCTACTTAGTGAAGGAAGGAGACCCTTCGGTACATCGGATTACGCAGCATTTCCCCACTCGGAGACGCTGAGACTCCTTCAGAGACAAGCAGGTCCCCAAGCATTGCTGGCCCAGTGCCTGAATTTGCCAAGCACTGAGCTGCAAGCAGCTAGCGAGCAGCTAGGGCTTTTTTCCTGAGTTTTCAGGTGCAATGGGAGGATGGGAGGTGAAAACCAGCCACTGCTGTTCAAAGGCAAAGAGAAAGCCAACGGTGAAGCTTTCTTCTGGATGCCTCACTCATGCTGCGGTCACTGGAGCATCTAAACCCCAGCTGACGCCACCCCATGGGGACCCGGGAGGCAGCAGGCTGTCCTCGAGGCACCCCAGCAAGTTGGTGCCCAGCCAGCCCTGCTCATGGCACTGCCAGGTCTTAGCTTAGACACCCCAAAACCAGCTCCCAGGATCCATCAGCTGCGGCAGAGGTGGTCCACAAAAGAGGGAGGAGAGGTGCCTGCCACACCCGGATGCTGTGACAGGTAGTGATGCAATGGTGAAGGGGTGTTATTCTTAGACTTATATTAATAATATAATATTAATAATAATTTATAATATATAATTATTATTATAGCTGACTGAAATGTTCAAGCAGGAGGAGCAAGTTTTCCATCTCAGCAGAGAATTTGCTAATTTTTCTTGAACGCAGCAGCTGCTGTTGCCACCCTGCTTCCATCGCTGCTACAGGGCTTGGCTTTTTGTGCTGCAGCCTGGCTGAGGAGGTGCTGGGTGGGAAGCTGGGGGCTACAATGGGTGCTGCCACCTCCCAGCAGCTCCGGGTGCATGGTCAGGGTGCAGCACAGCTATGGTTCATCCGACTCTGACCAGTGGGCTGGAAAAATAGGCCACCAGGCTGGAGGCAAGGACAAAAAAATAGGAGTACAGGGAAAAGGCAGCATGGGGAGGTCTTGGTGTATGGTTTCAAACAGCTTTGGAGTAGCTGCTTCTGGAAATAACCAGAAGGGCCTGTTTCTAAACAACTTTGTGCAGCTTTTTTCTTGCATCAATGCAAAACAGATTGGGTTGGAGCAGGCAAAGCCGGAGGAGGTGATGGGGAGCTGCGCTCTGCTTGCTGCAGTTGTGGTGGGGACGAGCAGGGGAAAAGTCATCTAAGGCTGATGAATGAATTAACTGCAAGGGCCTGATTAATTAACCACTGGGGGCTGGAAATTGGGGCAGTTTCCTGGCTCTGTCACAAGCATGAGGAACAGCAGGCAAGAGAAATGACCATGGACCTTGTTTGCTCTTTTGACCCAGGCAGCTGTCTGGACACGAGGAGTCTCAGCACAGCCAGTTAAGGCAGGGACCTGGTGCAATTTATTTTTTTAGAGGGGCAAGCTAGAGTCCTGCTTCCCCCAAAGCTGCCAGCTCCTCCAGACTGCTCCCCCCAAGCAGTGACGTGTTCCCTGCCTCTTCTCCCCACCACAAGCCTCCTTCGGACAATGTTTCTGGTGACTTCTACAGGTCACATTGAATTTGTCCCCATCCATTTCTTTTCACACAACAGTTTGACAACTCTTCTCCTACCTCTGTATGTTCCTCTTCTCCTTAGTAAATCTTCCTGCCCAAAAAGGCCAAGTGCCATGGTCTGATCCTGCTGATCACTGACTGAAAGATGGTGCTTTAGCCACTAACCCAACTACACAACTGTGTTCACCACACCTGCAGCAGTTTTCTTCTTCTTCTTTCTTTTTTTTTTTTTCCTTCTTTCTAAATCTGCCTTGTGGGATCCTATCATCTCACCATGATCTTGTCACTACTGTTCTCCCTCTTCCTTCTCCCCATTACAGCCACATCACCTCCTCCTACACCAGGGTATGAGCTGTGCCCATGGTCCCACAGGTTCCATGTCCCCTCAGGCATGCACAGCTCACCTTCTCCATGGTCAAAGAAATTTGACCATGTATCTGTTTAACTTTTTAACCCTGCTGGGAGAAAAAAAAAAAAAAAAAAAAGAGTACTCTCCACCCAACTGGCATTGTATAGTTACGGATAACATTGCTACACATCCTGTACCCTTTTCCCAAGGGTATCACCCCCAAAATTCACATGTTGGGGCAGAAGTAGGAGGAAGAGATGGGATGTGTTTGAGAGTAGAAGCAGCTGACAGGAATGGTGCATGAATGGGTTGGTAGGAAGCGATGGGGAACAGGAATGGTGCGGCTTCGCGTTGGGGTACTCTGGTTGGAACCACCTTCTCCTCCACCCACCAAAACAGACCCTCACCCCAGATCCCCACTGTGCACCCAGGGCCAGTCTTCACCACCCAGCTGTGCAGGAGGGCTCACACCCACCGCACCCTTTAACTAAGGGGGGGTCCCTTTTGGGTGGCGGAGGTCCTCTCTCTTCCCAGACACCCTCTTTCCTCTCCTGGACTCATGCCAGGGCAGTGGGAGCCGGCGCTGCTGCTGCAGAGATGCCCAGGCATGATCAAAGTGCTGCAACGTGAAGTTATCTCTATGCACATTAAGGACCAGACAAGCCTACTGCATTAACACAGTAAACGCAGATTTTGGGGCTTTAATTAGCCGAGCAGGGAAATGCCGCTCTATCTTTAAAGCAATCTATGTATGTTTAAAGGGGGAAAAAAGGACTTTGAAATCAGAGACTCAGAATAAGAGAAAACAGAACTCACAACCGTCGCATTGCTTATTGCCATTGTACTGAACCCAAACTATTTTTGGAAAAAAAAAAATCCATCCTTATTGCCCCTCCTCTAAAAATCAGATCCTGAAGGCATCGGAGCGCACGTTCGTGGGAGGCTCCGGCTTGCCATGACATTAGGAATTGCAGAGCAGGTAGAGACAGACCGCATCCCTCAAAGGAAACCTTCCTGAGCTTACTGGACCCCTGCCTCCATCACCTCCTGAGCCACCGCCTGTGGTGTGAGCTCTGACCCGTGGTGAGCACACATGAGACTGTCCCTCTGATGTCACAAGTGCCACACAAGCGCCTCGGGAAAGGCTTTCATCCTTGTTTTTTTACCTTCTCAGGGCTGGGCTTTTTTTAGTGTAATAGCTCATTTATGCATGTGTTCCTCATACATTTATTAGTGACTAAGGAATCAGTTGTGCCATCTGCCGTAATTAAACATATCAAATCAAATCTCGGCTGTTATTACAGATGAGGCAGGCAAGCTTTTTTTTTTTTTTT
>VWZZ01004049.1:560064-593023 GCA_013399095.1 Psophia crepitans | reverse complement strand
CGTCCGCGGTCCCCCCGGAACCCACCGAGCCCCTTTGATGCTTGCGGGATGCTGGGGGGGCAGCGGTGCGTTTGCTTGCGCGGAGCACACCGCCTGCAAGCGGTTGCCTTGGCAGAAAGGTGCAGCTTTCTGATGTTCTTTTGTCTGATAACTAATTCAAGTTAATGCGATCTTTATGTAAAGCTAACAGCGGATAATTGTCTATTTTCTCGCCAACAATCTCCATCACAATCACTTATCTGGAAACCTGCGGTTGTATTAATCGTTATATTCCCCGAGATAAGCGTCTCTCGAATTATCAGTAAACACTGGAGGGAAATTAAACAAACTCCAGAGCCACTTAAGTTTCCTCGGCAGTTTTTAACCCTCTTCTCTGGAGGAAGGAACCCCCAAACCAACCTGGGACCGGAGCACGAGATGAGAGGGGGGTGTGCGCGTGTGAAACTGCGGAGAGAGGCCCGAACTTTGGGAGAATTTTGACGAACCGAGCCCCGCTGAACGCGCCTCCCCTTCGAGGTGCCGCAGAGACAGGCACGCACCTCACGGCCCGCTCGCCGGCCGGGGGTCGGTCCTAGCGGCCCCCGGGACCTTGTTGGCCATTCTTGTAAATCGTGTAATTAAGAGTTATTAGTCGCTGCAGGGGAAAGATGAGCGGCTAGGAGAGAATACATCCAGAGATTAAACAGAAGTCGCTTGGCTTTAGGTCTGCTATACGAGGGGGAGAGAGTTCTGCTTCCTTCTGAGAATCACCGTACCGGCGCAATTATTGGCAATATTTATACTAGAGAGTGATCTGAACCCCAGGAGGGTAACAGAGAGTGCGAGAGAGCGGAACTACTGTGGGAATATGTTTTACTGCTTAGATCCCATCAGTTCCGTTAGGTGTAAAGAAATTATAGCAAATTGTGCTGGAAACCCCTCCAGGGAAAACGTACTTGTATGACAAAGATTTTGCCTTTTGGAGATGAAGTCAAAACATCGGTGTCAAATGAAATTCATTTTAGGGGCGCTGCCATGTGTGTGTTTACTCGAGTACCTGGGGGGGTTTTGGGAGGGGTTTGGAGAGGGGGGGGAAGCCCAAACCGTGACATTTCAGTCGGGAATCTGGGACAGCGGAGAGTTTGGAACTTCTCCGGGGAAAACGAGGCGCGCTGCAGCCTCCCCTCGCTCCCCGCCGCTGCCAGGACGGAGACCCCGCAGTCCCGTGTGCGGGGCTGGCTAACAGCTCTCCCCGCGCTCTGCATTTCTAGGAGGGTTTTCCACGTCGAAAGAGCTTTGTGAACATTAACTAATTAATCCTGGCACTTAGTTACGGAGCAGGCACCAAGGAATTTCAAAACTCGCCTCTATGATGAGCTTTATTTATTGTCGTCTTGTGATTTTTAGTGAGTGAACTCTGATTCACAAAGGTTTCCAACGGCACGGCTCCCAGCTTCGCCGGGGGACGGTGAGGCTGGGATGAAAAAAAAAACCCAAACACGAAAACCCCCAAAGCTACAACACAATCAAACATAAACCAAACAAAATTCCGGAATGAAACACACAAACCTGTTACTAGTTTGTGTGTCGAGGCAGCGTATTTCCAGATACGATCAATTTCTTTAAAATAAAAAAATCCTTTAACTGCTTCAATTCTCAAACTATTTCTCTTGCGCTGAAAGTTCCCAGGGTAGCCTTTTCTTATGGCATTTGAGAATCATCCCACTTCATCTCTCACCTGAATCTTGTCATCTGTGCCATCTTGAAGTGATCTGTGAACAATGCTGGTCCCTTGGACAGCCCAAGCTGGTCAATCAGGCAGAACAGACTATGCAAATGGAATGGAAAGGCGAAGCGATGGAGAACAGTGGCCCCCATTGTCTTGGGCATTTCAAAGCGAAGCCCAGCTGCAGCAGGCGTTGCTGTCTCGGACCCTTGGTTGCTACTCTAATGTCATCATTGCAAAACATCACATTTTGAAAAACTCTACAGTCTGAATGCATGAGCAGCCCTCTGCAAAGATTTCATTTGCCGTGACATCTTTCGAAGTCACCCANGGTTAAAAACATGTATTTTGGAAAACAAAAAAAAAAAAAAAAAAAAAAGGTTTAAAAAGGGAAAAAAAACCCCAAGCGCAACAACTGGGGACTGGGATCCCAGCCACATTGCCCGCTCACATCCCTCAGTCCCTTTCCCTGTGCTCCTAATAACTGTGGTGCAGCTGATGCTAAACTCCATTTGCAACCTTTTGGTGAACAGATCATTTCTTGTTGTCTTTTAGAGTCGAACCGGATGATGGTTTAAGTTGCATTTAACTTACTTTCTGTCGGGTCTCTTTCAGGCACTCTAATGAGCTAACACCGAGGAAATGTCGCTGTGAGCAGGCAGTGAAGTATTTATTCACGATCGCTTCCAAAACTTCAGATACATGGGGCTTTAAAAGAGTCAGGCACTGTCTTTGTGAGTGATTAAACTGGCAGCTAAACTGGGTATTTATGGGTCCATCAGGTGGTGGGGTTTTTTTTTTTAATACGTGGTTTCTTAATACACTCGGGCAGTTGCTGCTTCTAAATGTTGCTGCCAGCCCCTCTCCAGCTCCACTTCCCAGCACCGGTCCCAAACTTAGCTCTGCCATGAGAAACCAACTTTCACTGCAGTAAAGCTGAGGGTTGTCAGATGATTAATGTGCATTTTATAAGGGACTAAATCATTGCCCATGTTTCACCTATCGTTCCTTTTCATTTTCTTTTGTCTGTAGGTGACATTTGTGATCACCATGTGGTGAGCAGAGGAAACTCCCCTCTCTTCCACCCTCACGTCAGGTACATGCGCTCAAGGGAAAAGGTCTGTGCCACTGGTGTCTTAAAATGTTGAGAGTTACCTTTCCCTTTTCTCCATCCCTTATTTTGCAGGAGTTAGTGAATCCAAAGCTGCTTCTCCAACAACAGCCTTACGACAGCGAGCCTACAGAGGTGGGTAATGCCTCAGACACTGCCTAGCTCATAGATGGAGTGGTCACATGTTTTTGTGGTCACCCTTGAGTGCAGACTGTGTTTAGTATTTATGCAGGAACAGAGAAAAGTTTCATCAGACTAAGAAAGCTGAGCTAAGAAACTCTCAATTACATTCTTTGCAGGACGAAGAATAATTCAGTGCTTCTTCCCCGCCCCTTAAACTGGCTTTTCCCCTTTTGCTTGGATGATGCATTCTGTAATAACATCATGTAAATTACAAAGCAAGCAAAGGATGGAATTATTTAAAACCAAATAATTATCCACTGTGATTTGATTAGCTTCCTAAATTTAAGTTTGCCCCTTTCAGAATGCGGTATGTTGGTAAGAAGGAAAAGATGAGAATAATAAAAAAAAGCAAAGAGAGGTTGAAGCGAATGGGACAAATAAATTACTGCATAGATGCCATTTCATCTGCTGGCTGGAAGTTTCTTTCCCCTTGCCAAAGAGAGTTTTCCAAGGACAAGAATTGGGTTAAAAGAAAATCAGTTTCCAGCTATGTCGGCCTTGTGGTCAAAAGAGTAGCAGCAGGACCTCGGACTGCTACCTGCTCCATACAAATGTTTCAGGAGAGATGATATGCACTGTAAGCGATCTTCCCCTCCATGTATTTGTTTGCAGATGTTCCCAAGACTCTTTCCCCTATCAGTTCACCACCTTAAAGTTTAATCTACTAGACAAATGTATCCCTAAAATCTATGTCCTGGGAGGTCTTGGGCATGCTTCAGATACCTTCTGGGCCCCTCACTTGCTAACCTGAATGCAGAAACCCAAAGAAAAAGCAATGTTGTGCAGCCAGTGCCTACGCAGAAGACAACAGCAAAGCACACAGCCAGGGGCCAAATGCCCTGTTGCTGTAAGTGGGTGCGTCTCCATCTGGATCTCTGCTAAAGGACCTCTAGAAAGAGGTTGTGAAGAAGGAGGATGCAGCAGCATTTGAAGAGGGGCAGCTGCTCCTCACACCTCCATGGAGGTGTTGCCGTGGGGCTACACAAAGGTGGGGGTCCCCTCTGGACATCACAGCTCCCACTTGATGGTGGGATGGGTGGTGTCCTCAGAGCCCAGGCCATGGATGGGGAACAGGGGCCCACAAGGTCATCCCACAACCCTTGACCCAGATGTCTCCCTTTCCCCAGCACGCCTATTCCCAGCCTGTGCTGCCAGCCAGACCTCATCCCTTCTCAGCAGCCTGCTGGCCTCAACCCTTAGGGGTAAGAGGCCAGAGATTGGTTAGTCACCCTGTGCTCAGGACCCTGTTCCTCAGCAGCACCAAACAAGTCCCCTTCACCCCAGGTTAAAGGGCTTGCCCTGCTGGGAAAGAAATGGACCCAAATCTGCCCCTTGGGCAGGGTGCTGGGATAGCCAGGGACAACCTTCTTTCCCACCGGCCCCACGTCCCCCTGCCAACGAGAGCTAATTGGAAACAAGAGCAGCTCCTCCCTTGAGGAGCTGAACTTTGCTTTTCTCTCACAGTTGGAACTTCTGCCCCTTCCCCCTACCAGCCCCAACCCTGATACATTCAGCCACAGTTATCTCTGCTCGTGCACTGACTGTATTTTTCATGTTTATTATCATCCAGCCCAGGATAGTGCCATCTGGCACGTGCACACTCAGGGGGAAGAAAACCATATATTCAGCAAATGGAGCAGACACGGTTTAGGTTTTGTTTTGTCTTGTTTTTCTTATTCTGCCAGTTTCCATTTAAAATTACGTGAAAGGGATAGCTGAGCAATTCACCCTCACAAAAATGATCAAACCCCTCAGTTACGAAATTAAAAATTAGAGGAGAGGGGTGACACCAGGAAGTGACGCGAGCACCCCTTCTGCTGACATACAGTTTCTTCTTCTCCTCCTTCTGTGTTTCACTTCACCGCCTGCTCAGATAAGGAACAGAATTACTTCAAAATGTTGGTGTTAACTCTTTATACCCAGGATTTGTTCTGATCGTTTCAAATCATTGTTTTATTGTACGACAAGTACCTTAAGCAAGTGATACGTAATGAACCTCACGCCCCTGAAGCACCCGAGCACTGCGAGCCACCCTGCAGTCCTCGAAACGTTTGCTGTTTTCACTGCTACAATAAAAATGAATGTATTCTGCCGAGCAGACGTAAAAGCTGTGTTTTTCAGTGAAAGCTAGCACCTATCGCATTGCCGCCTTAATTCAAAGACAGTTTTGTAAGAGAGTTGTATAACCAAAGCGGTTCTCTTCCCTGATAATTCATGCACTGTAAGATTATTAGTGGAGTTGCCCATGGAAAAAGTACTACACAATGTATTGTATTACTTGATTCATTTTCTTTCAATTTTTCCTTTAATTTTGCCTAATTACTGTATTGTGATCTAAGTCAGCAGTCTTAAATTAACTATCAACTTAACTTTTGAAGAAATCCTACAAATGCATGATAATGACGGAATTTAAACTACTGTCGGTTATTGTGCAATGTCTACACCACGGAAAAGCAAACTTTCAGGTATTATAATTCCATTTGTGTGTTTTTCCTGTTTCATTTTTCAGACTAGAATTCTCTGCCATTTTCAAACTATAAAAATACTATTAAAAAACCCTGTTCGGGGTAGTGTTTGTGGTTTTGTTTTGGTTTTTTGTTTTTAATTCTAAATTGAATAACAGCTTTGATGAAAATGTGAAAGAAAACAGTTTTTGGTACTAAATTGTCAGCTACTCAGATTTCTCTAGAAAAGCAGCTTCTGGTTTTCCAGATACAGATGCAGGGTGATAAAACTGTTCTCTCATTCTGTTAAAATAGAGAAAGACATTTCAGTGCAATTTACACAGTGTCTCTATATCGAGCTAGATTCTGGCCTGTTTAAAATTCAATATATCCTTTACTCAAGCCCTGATCCAAGGCTAAGTGATGTCATTGTAATGACTTCAAGTGGGCTGTGGATCAAGGCCTTTTACACCACTACGCCTCACGCCACTAGGCTGAGAAAGGCTATTTTTACAACATCTTTCTTTTCCTGTGAAATCAGATTAATTTGGAATTAATTAGAAATGCTTGAATGGAGATGCTGAGGGTTAATTTTTATGATAATACTTTCCATTTCAAATATTTCTTATCAAATACAATTTCATAGCAAAATAAGAATTTACACTTTCCAGTGTATTTCCGCTCATTTTTTGATTTTTGGGTGAATCGCACTTTAGTTTTACATGCATGTGTTCATTGCCTTATTTCTGGCACCGAGCATTGCAATTTTTATGTAAATAACAAGCGAAAAGAGAACCCATTGTAAAATACAATGTATGACAAATTCATTGAAACAAGCAAAATAATTTAAATAATGGTTATTCAATAAACGTCAGGAAAGCAATCCCACACCTTCGCTGAGCGAGGCTGCTGTGTAACTTGGAAGAAAGCGATCAAGGGAGACTTTTTATGCGGTAATATATGGAGTCTGTTCCAGTTGTTAAGCACATAATTAGAAATTCAGCAAGTCTTACCAAAGAGGGTCATAAACAACCACAATTAAAAACTCAAATATCTCTCTGCTTTCTATGGCAACGTGTACAGAAGAAAAAAAAAAAAAGTGTTTGTTTTTTTTGGTGATGACTCAGATTAGCTCCAATTAAACTTAGCTTTTACTCTGAGAGCTGCAAAGCGAAACAAGCAGAACTTTGCCACTTACTGTTCGAGGTTGTTTTACTTACAAATCGGTAGAATTGCTTTTAAGCATCTCCAACAAAAGGTATAAAAGAGAAATCAAAGTGGAAGAACCAGTCAGAACGCTACAAGTATAACGCAAAATCCTCGTGTGTCGGCAAGCATTAATAGGTAACAAAGCAAACTTGAATCTACCCATCGCTTTTCTTCATTCTGTACACACTGAATGGGTGAAATGATAACAAAATCTTGTCATAAATGACCTTAGTTTTCAGAGTTTGCAATGTTTCCATAAACATTACTAATTTCAATATTCAGAATCAGTGTAGTTTGGCTAAATGATCTGTATCAGTAACAGTTTAGCAGTCATCAGGCAGTGGCAGAATGATATTTCCATATATTGAAACTATCTAGTGCCACTTCCGTGAAGTGAAATGGCAGAACAGACTTGCTTCATTAAACCGTGTCTGGGAAGACAGTATGTGGGGAAGAAAATCCCATCATAATTAAGCATCCCATCTAGATTACCATATTAGTGTTAGGTCATTGTAAATGGTGGGTAAGTGAAGAAATGTTTCTTTTCAGCGATAAGTGCTTTGAAAATTTTAAGGGATTTAAATGCTTGAAAACATTTTCCAGCTCACCTACTTTCAACATCAAGTTCAGCCTCCGATTTCCCTGTTTATTCCTCTGACTCTCCTGAAGTGGCCTTCAAAATGCATAAGCGTGGATTTATTGTAAACTTTGCCGTTGCAGCTTCACTGTGGTTGTTCTGATCATTTCAGGACAAATGTGACAGTTCAAACTAATGACTGAACATCTATTGTGTTAGTGCTGTTTCCTGGTTATCTAGTTATTATTTATTTCCTGCTTGTTCTATTGTTTCTTGCCTTACGAAGACTCCTGTTCGCTCTGATAAAATTCCTTATAACATGGCTGCAACACCAAGGGTTGGGTAAAAGGGGTCCTCTGAACGATAACACAAAGAGCATATAAAGAATCCATCACAGCAGTCAGTAGTATAATGCAATTTATTTTCACTAGACATCCTCTTCACTACTGGATTAGTCACTTCAGTAATGAGCAAATGACCCATAACTCACAGGAGCGGGAACTTAATGTGCAGGTCTTCCCTTCACCGGCGCAGATGAACTGCAGCGTGCTCACCATTATACAATCACTTAATATTTATGGCTTCTTCCCATCTTTCTTGCGCATTCCATATGTGGCGGGAGTTTCAGGTGGGTGAAAAATGCAGGACTCAATGGCAAAACATATACCAGGCTTTATATTTTATGTCATTCCAGAAAACATTAATAAAAGATGCCTCTTGCATCTAGATTCCACCAGGAGCCCATAAGCAGACAATGAAACGGTTTTAAAAAGCGATCTTCGTACGTGCAAATACATTCAAGGTGCTATTTCCTACTACTATCCGCTAGGCATCTTTCAAATTTATTGTCCAGATCTCACTTTAGCATGATTTTAAGTTTAAAGAGAATTTATCAGGTCATTCACCATGTGAATGCAGCTTGTCTCCCTGTGCTAGAGAAAGCTGACATTGTGAAATCTAAAAAATTTTGAGTTTGTCAGTAAGAGGAGAGTTTACAGTTTCAGTGGAATCAAAGAAGTTGTGAGATACTGCTTTAAAATGTAATTTTTTCTCTTTTCTTAGTTTCACATATTGATCATATGTATTTACAGAGCCCACAAGTTTGAGTCTATGATTATTAACTATTAATAACGCAGGGTTCCGAACAAAATTCAATCAAAAGCATAAAATATTAAAATTTTTGAAGTTGGTGGATCACTCTGTGTGACTAGGAAAGCAGAAATGGAAGCAGAAGTACATTCTGTACCTCATTTGGTAAAGACTGATGACAAGATTTCCATACCCAGAATTATTTTTAACATTTCAAAGTAAATTCTAGGACTAATTTTGTACACTTAACCCAGAAATAGTTTCCTATAGACAAAATAACTTTTAACTTTGATGATAGGGCTGAAACTCTTCTGCTGAAACCCCCAAGCTAAGTTTATCCCCAACTTCATACCCGGCAGATCACAGAAACTTTACCTGCCTGACTCCATAAAACCCATGGTAATCAGAAGGATTCTGAGCCTTTAGAAATATTCGAAGCCTTTACCCACTTACACATAAGGCCAGAAAACAAAATTGCTTCTGTTTTCTCAACTCCTAAATAAGATCCCGGACCAAATCTCACTGAAGTCAATTGTACTCTTTTCTGTTGACTACCGTAGATCTGAAGTCAGGATGTACCTGCCACTCTTCTTTGTTGTTCTGCATCAGTGACGGTTTTGTGCAAAACCTTGGATAAGGTACTGCCAACGCTCCTCAGGACAGAATTAGCTGAGCAGTAAAATGAAACGACTGGAGCAAGTCCAGAGGAGGTCACAAAGTTGATCAGAGGGCTGGAGCACCTCTGCTATGGGGACAGGCTGCCCCGTATAGATATTTATGTGATCAAGTCACCTCTTAACCTAGGCTTTAATACGATTTATCTAGACTGAGTACCTCCTCTTTCTGTTGCATACACTGCCAATAATGCTTTCCATTCTTTTAATCACACTACTTGCTTTCCTCTGAAATCTTTCCAACATCCTGGAGGCTTGTAGCAAGGTGTTCTCAAGCAGCTACATAAAATTAAGACTACTTTAAACCTGGAGTATTGGCTTGTGTTAAGTTGTTGTTAGTTATATTAGTCATAAAGGCATTAGAAATAAATAGCAACAGCTGTAAAAGAAAGGTGATGTATCAGCTGGTTAAAGCTTTAGCGACAGGGGTTAATGGGAAAATAAAAAGTATTTGTGCCTTCAGCACTTACAAATGCCACCCTCTTTGGGTTTCTAAATACAGGTGTAGGAGCCTGACAAGAGGCACCGTTTCATAACCTAGAAAACTCCTTTTATTTGTTTGTAAATGTGGTTTAACATCCTAAAATTTTCCATGTTGCTTTGGATGAGGACACTATTCTTCATCTCGTTCTTGGAAGGTTGCCTAATATTTGTGTCCAGTGTTAAGGTCACCGTAGAAACATGATTGAAGGACTAATGGTGTGCAAAGCAACAATTTCAGTAAAGTTTATAAAGCACTTTTCTTGGGGACAAAAGTTACACATTAAGCTTTATCATTATTGTATTTTCTTTGGAAAATTATGTTGTTATAATTCACACTTGCTATAAGATCTTCAGTGCAATTGCTTCATGAAATTGTTGATATGTCATGTGAAGAGGCTTAGAAAAATTATTTTAGCTATTTCAGCCAGTAATTGGGAGTTGGCAGATTGATCTGTGACACAGATCCTTCATGCAATGAGCATTTCGCATTTGTCAGCCAACCACACCATATTTTAACAAAAAAACATCCTGTCAACATTGAAGGAGTGATATATTCTACTTTTCTCTGCTTTGCTGAAATTCGTCCTACTAGTTAAGCAAGAAATAGCCCTGTAAAACTCTGTATCTGTTAAAACAAATAAACAAATAGTTCAATATGTTATTTCATATTGAGCAAAAATGCTCAATTGCTTAGTATTCCCACAATCGAGTTTTTCTTTTCTGCCAGGCTTTTTACTTCTCTTTCTGTTGGTTTTGTTCATGCTCTGAGTCTGTCACTGTTTCTTACACTCCTGTTTTCCTCTCTCCTCTATTACCTTCTGCACTACCAAGTCCATGCGGGATGAGCACGAACAGACTCCTCCGACCACCACGTTTTTGAAACGTGGGTTCTGTGTGCCAAATAGGGGTAAGCTAGGTGTTCTGGGGTTAATTTTCAGGGGCCAGGCCAGGTGAGCGAGTCTAGAATCTCCTGCGTGGTGCTCAGCTGCCGGCTGGGGCTGAACCACGACACTAGGGAACGGCTGAACCAGAGCTACGTTGTTTGATTAGAGAATTAAAAATAAGACTATGGGCAGAAAGAAGGCAGGACTGAAAAATAAATCCTGACAAGAGGAGGTTGAAGAAAATCCTCTCGGCTGTGCAACTCTACAGTCAGTTTCTGTGGAAGGACCATATATATCTGTGCGGTCGCCCTAAGTCCTCACCTTGTCCTGGTAATTTGTCCCATTTTACAACTTCAACGCCGCACTAAAATTGTGACGCGGTTTCACAAGTCAGTTCAGTGCACAGCCATTTCACCTTCCCTCATCCCCCCTCACTCCTGCAAGATGAGTCTAGGGTGCAGCGACAGCCACGAGTCAATCAAGGATGGTTCTGATTGTAAATGCCTGCAATGGTATAAATGACAGCGCTGAAGGAGATTATATTCAGAGCCACATACATACTGCAGAGGTCCCACCTCGAGATTAGCCTAAAATACCACCCAGATCTCTAGGTCCCTCCCAATTAGCACAGCCAGGCAATCTTCCCGGCACTACAGAGGCAAAGACGTATTTTTAGCTCAGTGCTGTGCTCTCTCCCCTCAACTCCTGGAGCCCCGCTGAGCCAATGGAGTCCCAATCAGTGGGCTAGCTCTGATGCTGCCCCTTCACAAAATTGCCTGTAAAGCCAGTTCAGCGAAGGGATCTGTAATGAGCTCAGCAGCTTGGGGCTCTCAGTAAACTGCAGTGGTGAAGTGAGTTCATGGCTGAAATACCAGCCCTTTTATTCATCAGCAGCACATCAATTAGTAGTTCAACAGGCAAAGGAAAGATACAGTGAGTATTCATTTACCATTAGGCTGATCATAGTCTGCGTTTGTGCTAATTCTGGCAAGTTTTCCGCATTTTGGCACTCAAGGAGAGCTATTTTCTTGATTTTATTTCTCCGTTTCTCATGCTACAAAGAACCTGGCAGCTAAGTTCAACTGCAATGTATAGAATCAAAATGTAAAGATTAGTGAATAAGAAGTTAAAACAGTTCTTCTTACAGGTTGAACAATTCATGAAGAAAGAGAGATGTCCTAGGATCCCATAGGATTCATGTATGATTTGTGATATTGTTGTTATAGTTACAATTCTGGTTTATTACTCTCAGAGAGCACTAAGCATTAATGATGTGCATTATACAGGAAACACTTGTGAGTTAATCAGTGCCTCAAGTTCTTCACTCTTTCTTTCTTCCTGTCTTACAAAGAGTTGATTTTATTACTTAATTAGTTCCTCTGGTCAAGGACTATGGACCCAAGTGTTGTCAAAGTTAGCAGAAAGAAACATCTGTCCACTCAGCCGGAGTTCTCTCCCATCAGCGGGGGAGATGGACAAACAGTTGATCGCAAACAGTATGTTCACCAAATGATGGGCTATTCTTATTTTACAAACCAATTGGAACAGCTTAGGATTTTTTGTATTTTGTTGTTATTTATAAGTATTTGAGAAATACTTGCCAGGAATTTATTTCAGCCAATTTCAGTCTATTGGGCGTTGGATCTGTGCCTTCACTATTCATTACTTGCCACTCTCCCAGAGTAACTAGTCCCTCAAGTCACATGGGGTTGTTTCTGGTCCGTTACTCGGTGAGTGGATCTAATAAACAGGGGGTTGCAATTATGAATTCATTTCTGCTTTCTCACTGGGAAATAGAACCCCCTTTACTTCATAGGCAAGCACAAGCTTACCCAGATCAGGCTTAATGTGTGATAGCAGAATTCAAGATTTCTGGTTGTTTGATTCCCTCAGAAAAAGAGAAGATTTTTTTTTTTGAAAGACAGCATTTATAATAAATATTTCAGATTTTAAGATTTTTTTTTCTGCTGTGCTGTTCTTATGACTTTATGAAGCCACAAGCTTATCACAAATTTAGTATTAATTGTCATTCATCAATCTTGCAAAAAAGTCTTATTATAAAATATTTCTTTGCTCTGTTCTCAGGTAGAAAAAGAATAAACCACTTTTTTTTTAATATGCCTGCATAATCATTGTTTTTTCTGTTATCTTCAAATGTATTCTGCAAATCAACTTCTGTTCTCCCAACTTCTATCATGTGACAGAATGCTGACACCTTTTTCTACTTTATACCCCCATCCTCCCCATCAGTCAGTTTTACTGGGCTATACAAGCATCTCTGTGTCTCTGCCACATGCTGGGGCTTCCTAGAAGTGCAGCGTGGTGTCTCCACCTCATTCACCTTATAATGGCTCAGATTTTCAACAAACACTGCTGTTTTTCTCATACTGCCACTTGTCTATGTTTTCTGAGACTGAAACAGCCCTTTCCAACAAGGTGATGTTATATTCCGTACTGTGACGTTTTCATTTATTACATGCCTATTACACTGTATAAATAGTTATATATTTCATGTTTTCTGGAACTCTAACAGTTGCTTCACCCATCTGACCCATTCTTCAGTCCACATGTCTTGCCCCACGACACGTCTATCACCTATGAAGTCAAAGCTTTTCTCCCTGTGCCTTCAAGGATCTACATTGCTCAGGTCCTGCCTTTTTCCTAACATCCCTGCTAAAGCTGGTCAGAATGATTGTCATGCAAGGGGGTTTTCGTCAAAATACGTTCTTTGGGGTTTTTTTTTGTGAAGGTGGCTGAAATATTGCCAGCAAGAACAAAAATGAATGTTAGAACCTTGGAAACTGTCGGACTATAAAACTGACTAGGTCTCACTATGAAACTGCTTCTGGGAAAAACTGAGAGGATAAGACATCTTGCCATGTGAGATATGCTACATCCACGAGCCCGAACTGAATTATATACAGGAAAAACAAACAGTGTTTTGCTTTCCTGAATGTTTGTGAAAAGTTAGTAGAAAAGGACAATTTAAATTTAAAATTAAACTAAATATGTAAAATCTGAGTTTAGATAAACATTTAATTTCTGCTTCCCTCGGCTGTTGCTCCTGGAGTCTTCCCATTATGTTTTCAGTTTCTGCTCAGCAGCCTAATTTTCAGTTTTATAACTTTAAAGTTTCAAGGAAATGTATTAGCATCCTCACACTAGCACCTTTATTTTTTCTGGTATGTTGTCTTGTAAATATGACTAAGTCTAATAATTTTCTGCATTACAGCTTGTGAGGCTACACTAATGTCCAAAGGTCTGCATAGGTGGAAAACTTGACTCACGGTTATTTAAGAAATTTTTATGTTCTTTCTAGGCCTTTATAGGGTGTTTGGCATTATTGTGCCTGAGTAGCATAGCACAATAATAGTAGGCGCTACTTATTTAGGAAAACTTCTTAGCAGCATTATAAAACATGTTTAAAGTTGTCAACACTTTTGAAATTATGATAGCACCTACTTTGACCTTGATACAGAGTGCATTTATCTTCCCTTCTGTATTTGTATAAACTTGTCAACACCTTATCTGTAATAGGAAAACCTGCAATGTATCTTTTTCAGTTCATAAATAGGAAACTGCTTTCTTTATACAGTAATGAAAATGGGAAACTGTACAGTATAATGCTAATACAAATGCTATCATAAAATCCCACTTCAAGAAGATTTCACTGAAAAATAAAAAGTAAATCTTAACAGAAGTAAAAAATCCTTGACATCAGATTGTTATATATTAAGATAAGCAACTACTGTCTCATTTGGACATAGCCAGTGGTTTGTTTGCTCATTAGAGATCCACTGCCAGAACATATATTACAATGGCAACAGTTCTGTAATGGCACCAGAAGTACTGGATGAATATAGCACAAGTACTGGTACAAACGAAATATCAGATAAAGTTCTTGAAGCCATCGAGCAACTGCAAGGGATATCTTTGTTTTAGACTGAGAGACGATTGGCGTTTAAACAACTGATCACAGCACTGCTCTCTAGTGACTGTCACCTAATACTTTAGACAACATCCTGGGGTGTTCAAGGATTTTTTTTCTCTACCTCTCAATAACTGCTCAGAACACTGGGTGCCTCACTTTTCAGCCTGAGTTTGTTAGGTACCCACAGTTAGCTTTCAAACACCTTCAGAAACCCTGAGTCTGGAAATTTTGGTGACTAATCTCTTGCCTGAGACAATTCACGGTCTAAATGCATTCAAAGCAATTGAAATGCCACCTAAGTCAAGGAATAGGAATTCTCTCTCTCTCTCAGAAATAAACAAAACCTTTTTTTTTTTTTTTGACAGGACTGTCTACCTCTCAGTGAGAGCCTAATCATGAAGCTGGATCTAATATTAGGGGGCTACCTTGAGATGTGGGTGCTGTAGGTACAAACTGTGTCTGGGTCTCCTGACCCTTGTGGGGAGCACTGCAGAAATGGGAGAGAGCACTCTCGTCTGTACTTCAAGCTGAACGTTGTTTCAAACGATGTCATTTCATTTGTTGTTTGTGTAATGTGAGCCAAAGGAGGCCTCCTCATCATCTCTTGGATACCACTCCTCCAAAATCTACTGGACACTCTTGAACCAAGCAGACGGAGGTGGTTCATGTGCAGTGCGGAGCTGAGCCCTGCTGCGTGCAGAAGCGTTGGGAAGCTCAGGCAGACTTCTGCAGCAGCTCTGGGCGCTCCCTTTGCAGCACGCAGTTTTTGGAAGTCAGCTCTCTTCCCTGCTCTGAATTCACAGGGATCTCACGCAGCACTTTACTGAGTGGGTTCATGTCTCTTTTTTTGATGCCGGGAGCCTGCAATCTCAGTGCTCCACATGGCAGCCTGCCCCATGCATACCCATGGGACATTATGTGAGCCGCCTTCTTTGGTGATGTTTTTGTTCACCTTCTTACTCTTGTGTTTATTTTCAATTTAAAAAAAAAAGCATAAAATGAAATGCACAAATACAGACACTATGTTTTATGACACATGCACACCGTCTGTGCACTGGGGAGACATCTCGGGGCCCTTGCGTGATGTGGGGATGGCTGGTGTCCCCGCTGCCCTGGGATAATGCTGCCTGCAATAGCCTAATCCAGGTGTCTGCCGGGCCCCCTCTGAGACATCACTTTTCACAGATTTTTTGCACTTTTCAGTGCAAAGTAACTGAAATAATGAGTTGCTGAGTCTGAGCCTGCTGGACAGCAGTTCCCTAGCGTGATGCTGACAGTGTGTGCTGCGTGACATGGGAAAGGGTGTGATGGCATGTGGATGCCAGGTTGTCCAAGGACCTCTGGGAGAGTATTACAGGATGATTCAAGGCAGAATGAGCCACAGTGGGTGCGTTCCACAGCCAGGTAGTTTATTTGTAGTCTGTCCTTCAGCAAGTTGCCCTATCAGCTGTGCTCAGATTTCCCTCCACAGGAAAGCATGTGACTTTACCGGAGAAGAGATTCAGATGTGAACTAGCACGTGTGTGGTAAAGATGTCAGGGTAACCATGTCCTGGGAGTAAAACTAGACTACTAGTGCAGACACAGCCTTCATTTCAGAGTTAAACCCAGCTCTTACAGTCTTAATATCTCTCCCATCTGATCCTAACAAGCTGCCACCTCAGTTTCAACCCAGGCTGACAATCCTGCCACAGTGTTTGGGGAGCAGCACTAGCAGTCGCTTTCCCCTTCAGCTGACGTTCAGCCTTTTCTGCAGGTAGAGAAGATGATAAGGAGTACCATCCCCTGGACACTGGTGTTCTTCTAATACCTCATTGCAGTTATTCCCTGTCCTATGGAAATCCAATGCATTTCCCCAGAATTTGGTGGAAAAGAGTCACAGTAAAAATTATCAGAACTGAATATGGTAAGGGATGTCAAAAACAAAAAGAAGAGCTTCTATAAGTACACAGGTGAAAAAGGAAGGCTAAGGAACATGTGGGCCCACTGCTGAAGGAGGTGGGGCACTGCTTATGCAGGACATGAGGTACCTCATGCCTTCTTTGCCTCAGTCTGACCTTCAGGAATCACAGATCCCAGAGACCAGAGAAAAGGTTGGAACAAGAAAGATGTAACTTTGGAGGAAGAGGATTGGGTCATGGAGTACTTAAACAAACTGGACACACACTCTGATGGGATGCACCCACGAGTGCAGAGGGAGCTGGCAGCTGTTGTTGTGAGGCCACTTTCAATGGTCTTTGAGATGTCTGGAAGAAGTGCCCAAAGACTGGAGAAAAGCAAATGTCATTCAGATCTTCAAGAAAGGCAAGAAGAAGTACCTAGGGAACTACAGACCAGTCAGCCTCACCTTGATTCTTTGGAAGGTGATGGAACCATCCTGGAACACATTTCCAGGCACTTAAAGGACAAGAAAATCATCAGGAGTAGTCAGCATGGCTTCACCAAAGAGAAGTCATACTTGATCAACCTGATAACCTTCAGGTTGAAAGTTGAAATGACTGACCTGGTAGATGAGGGGAGAGCAGTGTATATTGTCTACCTGGACTTCAGTAAGGCTTTTGACACTGTTTCCCATAACATCCACATAGAGAAGCGCTGAATTTTGGGCTGGATGAGTAGACAGTGAGGTGGATTGAAAACTGCCTGAATGACTGGTCCCAGAGGTTGGTGGTCGGNCATCAGGAGTAGTCAGCATGGCTTCACCAAAGAGAAGTCATACTTGATCAACCTGATAACCTTCAGGTTGAAAGTTGAAATGACTGACCTGGTAGATGAGGGGAGAGCAGTGTATATTGTCTACCTGGACTTCAGTAAGGCTTTTGACACTGTTTCCCATAACATCCACATAGAGAAGCGCTGAATTTTGGGCTGGATGAGTAGACAGTGAGGTGGATTGAAAACTGCCTGAATGACTGGTCCCAGAGGTTGGTGGTCGGTCTCACGAAAACTAGTTGGAGGCCAGAAACTAGCAGTGTACCCCAGGTGTTCAATCCTGTTTAACCTCTTCATTAATGATCTGGAGGAAGGGGCAGAGGGTACCCTCAGAAAATTTGCAAATGGCACAAAACTGGGAAGAGTGACTGATATGCCAGTGGGTCATGCTGTCATCCAGACGGACCTGGACAGACTGGAGAAATGGGCTGAGAGAAACCTCATGAGGGTCAATAAGGGAAAATGCGAAGTCCTGCACCTGAGGAGGAAGAACCCCAGGCACCAGTACATGCTTGGGGTTGCCTATCTGGAAAGCAGTTCCNTTTAACCTCTTCATTAATGATCTGGAGGAAGGGGCAGAGGGTACCCTCAGAAAATTTGCAAATGGCACAAAACTGGGAAGAGTGACTGATATGCCAGTGGGTCATGCTGTCATCCAGACGGACCTGGACAGACTGGAGAAATGGGCTGAGAGAAACCTCATGAGGGTCAATAAGGGAAAATGCGAAGTCCTGCACCTGAGGAGGAAGAACCCCAGGCACCAGTACATGCTTGGGGTTGCCTATCTGGAAAGCAGTTCCACAGAAAAGGACCTGAGGGTCCTGGCGGACACCAAGTTAACTTAAGCCAGAAATGTGTCCTTGTCACACAGAAGGTTAGTGATAAATTGGTCTGCATTAGACAAAGCATTGCCTTTAGGTGGAGGGAGGTGATCATTCCCCTCTACTGGTGAGGTCCCAAGGGGAGTACTGTGTCCACTTCTGGGCTCCCCAGTACAAGAGAGACATGGACCTACTGAAGGAACTGCAATAAAGGACCATGAAGATGATTAAGGGACTGGAGCACCTCCCATGTGAGGACAGACTGAGAAAGCTGGGACTATCCAGCCTGAAGAAGAGAAGGCTCAGGGGGGTGGGTTTTGTCAATGTATATAAATACTCAAAGGACGGGTGCAAAGAGGACAGAGCCAGGCACTTTTCAGTGGTGCCAAGTGATGGGATGAGAGGCAATGGGCACAACCTGAAACACAGGAAGCTCCTTTAAATGTAAGAAAACACATCACTGTGAGGACGATTGAGCTGTGGCACAGGTCGCCCAGGGAGGTTGGGGAGTCTCCATCCTTGCTGATATGGGACATCTAGGTGTCCTTGCTTGAGCAGGAGGGTTGGATCAGATGTCCTCCATAGGTCCCTTACAACCTCTACCATTCTTGATTCTGTGAAGTTTATGCAGCTAAAAGAACCATGTTCCCTCAGGAGCCCTAACAGTACGAGGAGCCCCAGGCCAATGAAGATGACACACCACAAGTACATCTGTTCCCCACAGTTACATACATGCCAGGTCAGCTAGCCGGCTACACTGGCCCGGCGAGAAGAAACTTTACGAGAGCCATGGACCATCAAGTGAGGGCAAATCTCACAGGCGAGGCAGGTTGGTGTTTGTCACAACAATGACAAAGAGCGGTGTTTTTGAGGACTATTAGCCAGAGTTAATGTTTACAGTAACATGCTTTTTCATAAAGAATGGGGTCAAATTAGGAGCATGGGCTACTGTATTTTCTTTCATCAGCAGTTGGGGATCACAACACGCTCTTACCATGTAAATGAGGAGTGAAATAACAGATCCTTTTACACTGTTTTTTTGAGCAGACAGGATTACAGCACAGATTGTGTTGTGAAACAAAGAATAGCTCCACAGGAGCCATGACTCTTCCCATGAATCATTCTGTCCCCCCTCTCCCCTTCCTATATGCCCTTTCTTTTTGTAATTTTTCTTAAAGGTAAATATCTTCTAGATAGGAATGCCATACTAACTGAATGGCTGGACTTAAAATGGCTAAAGTTGGCTGTTTACTAGCTACAATTTTATTTAATAAGTAGTGACTGATAATGGTTATTTGCCTTCCTACTTGGAGACAGAAAATACACTTTAAACATAAGCACATGCATTGTCAAAATTATAAACATACCCTTCCCTTAAAGTGCCAAATAGAAATAAAAGTCATAATACACCTCCAATATCAGGAGAGAAATTGGGGTGGAGGGGCTGGAGAGATGGGGTATATGTTTTTCTGCATAATGTTATGTTAACAGCAGCTATGAGTGAAGAGAAATTACATATGAAGCCATGCTGACATTTACAGGAACTGTTGTGGAGAACTTTAAATACCTAATAGAGAAAAGAAGAGATTTGGGGTTAAAAGGTTGCATCACATGTAGAAATCAAAGGAAACAAGCGTTGCAGCTCATGATAACACGGGTGAAGAAAGAATTACAGGTGCATCTAAGGACTGCTTGAAGAGCATTAATGGGCATTGTTTCTCCCAACTTTCGGTGGGCTATCTGTCAAATACTCCCCAGTGCTGTTTCAAAGGGAATGCTTCTTTTTGTGCATCCAAGGTACTCTGTATTTCCAAGGGCTGGTTTTGCTCCCTGGAGCAAAGCAGGAGCAGCCCTGAGTCTGCCCTGACTTGCACTGGCTGGAGTAGCCTCTTTGGTCTGAACCTACCATTCAGTGATTTACAACATAAAGTAATGACAAAATCTTGTTCTTCCTAACCTTCTATCCTGGGAACAGGGACACAGCAGCCAGATCAGCAGTGTAGCACAGAAAGATGATTTCAGGCAAGAACAAATGCTGTCTAGCTGCTGAAGTCTGCTCTGTCTCTCCTGCAACGCTCAGCGGCTGGCCACGATCTGGCCTGAAGTATATTCACTTGCAGTAAGACTGGCAGACATTACGTGTCACATATCACTTCACAGTAATTTCCTGGATTCAGCAATTATTTCACTAATGTTTTGTTTCAAGCCTTCAAGAGTGTCTAAGTGTCCAAATTTGATTTTTCATGCATATAAGTAGTCTTAAGAAGCTGTGGCACTTTTGTACAAGAGATGATGCTCACTGCAGGATGAATATGTTATAAATATTATTTCTGTGTTTGTGCTCATTAAAATGTGAAAAGGTAACATTTGAATGCACACATATATTCCAGGTATTTTTCTGGGAAAGCATTTTTCCAAATTATTCTTGCTGATTTATTGAAACGCCATTGACTTATGCATCATCAGCAAACAAGTGCAAATTCCTATGGCAAAGGAAAAGGAAAAAGGGAAAGAAGAGGTGAGGAGAAGAAAAGGAGAAGGAGAAAAAAAGAGAAGAAAAAGAAATCTAACACACAAAGAAGCAAATATGAGGCTTGAAACAGCCTAAGGACTGGTCATGGGAAAAACACAAAGCAGGTATGGCTTTATGTAGGAGGTAGAGTCACAAACAAGACACTCAACTCATTAAAAGACATTTCTAAGTGCTTACGCTTCTAAAGTACCATCTCCAAAAGAAAACAAGGTTTTCCTTTAAGTACATAGCACATCAAGGCTGATCAATTTGTAAACATGAATGTTCGAGAGAAGAGAGCTTACAGCGATATAGATTCCGGCATGTAAATTAAAGTAGTTGGGTTAAACTAAAGGAATATTGTAAAACTCCACATGTGCCCAACTTTAGACAAAATCCATATGTTTTCAGAGAGGCTTTTGTGGTCACCTAATTAAGGACTGCGAGGGTGTGAGCACACCCAGGTTAGAACGAGTTTTGTGAGTGCGGGTTTAACTGCACACGAAGCCCCAAGAACCCCGTGTTCCCGGGCAGGCTGGGGACAGAACCGTTGCTGTTGTAGAAGTTTTAACTGTTTCCCTAAGAAATTCCAGTGAGGGCTTTTGGACAGCAAAATTGCATGATTTAGCCCAAAGGAGGAATTTTGGGTCTCTGCTTAATTATGATCCGCTTTGTTACAGTAGCAGAAATAGTGCTAGACAAAAAGAGACAGTTCTTGCCTTGAAGAGTACGTACTCTCACTGTTATTTTATTTGTTTTCTTCCTCCTTGAAATTAGCCACTGCTTATAAAGTATCCGCAAGAAATCCAAACAGTGGGATGGAAACAGAGATTGACTAAGTGAAACCTGCCCTAAGTGTGCACCCAAGAGATCAAAATAAATCAATCTGTCTTGCAGAGGTAGGTGGTTATATATAAAAGCTGAGAAAAATCACACTGGAAGCCACGGGAACACTTTCAAGTGGGAAAATTTGGGGTTGCCTACTGCATATGCCCTTGCTACCGGGTAGTGTGTATGCGTGTGCGTGCGTGTGAGTCACGGAGAGAGGTACTGAGAGACAGAGAGTGGAAGAGAGAACAAGAGAAAGGGGGGACGAGAAAAAGGGAGGAAAAAAAGAAATCACTAGAGACACGCAGATGCAAAAGCACAATGGTTGTATTAAATTATTTTGAGCTTTTCAGGCAACTTACATAATTCTCAAGTAGAAGAAAATAAAGCCATAATTTATGCACAGTTCTTCCTAGCAAGTAAAAAACTAAAGACGTTATTTTTACAACCCCCTATATTGATTGTATTTTTAGAACACTTTCTAAAATAAGTGGAGAATTCAATCCTACTCTCTGAGGCATGTCAATTCGTACCCACATAGTGGATGGAAAGATTGAACCCTAGTGGAGATCACGACATTCTGCTGTGATAAAAGCTGTTTCTGTTTGCTTTAACACTCATGCATAGTGGTAAATGCTACCTGTGGCACATTGGGATAAGTATAACTATCTCTATTGCATCCAGTGGTTGCAATACAGTGAAAGTTGTTTCTGAAAGTTACCTGACTCTTTCTACTTAGATAACTTAATTTTCTTCAAGTGTTTTAAGACAGGAGAAGGCAGTCAAACTATAGGTACAAATAGATTTCATTTGCCAGGAGTTTTTTTTTTTCAGAACATGATACCAATTAACATGAAATTATACATGTCTTAATAGAAAATCAGTCTGTGATCTGCTTAGGCATGTGCTTGTTTCTAACCCTGTTCAGGAAAAGCCTTAATCTCTTGCTTAGATTCTTCTTAATTGTGCCTGCAGGCATTGCTTAATCAGCATTACGGTAAATATCCATTTGCCCAACCACTGCCTGCCATGTGTTTTCATGCATGTAAGGTCATGTATGTATTAATAATATTAATGTTTCTAATTAATAATCTGGGCAGAAAAGTGTCCCTCAGCCTACTCTTTCCATTGGCCCCCAGACACTGGCCTCTGCTTGTACCATCAAACGAACGTGTTTCCATTATTACTTAGGTCACTGTGGCTGCAAAGGCAGAACCAGAAACTGCCAGAACCATCTAAATTAATGAAAATCTGTTTCTCAAGAAACCTGAACATGTCTCACAACATTATTTTCCCAGAGATAAGGGCTACAGACTGGTATGCTGTCAGTGGCGTGTTTCTTTTTGTATGGTGTGGAAACTCAGAGAGGGCAGCAAGGTGGCAGGCTGTCTTCCCATGAAAACTTGTGCAACTTTTCCAACTGTCTCTTCATCCTCCAGGTGCCTCCTGCATCAGAAAGCTGTTCACTATCGCGGACCTCCCAAGGAAGCCTGTGTACATGTTTTGGATTGACTTTGGTGGCTGCTATAACTATTATTTGTTAGTCAGTTTTTTGGGTGGGGAACAGGCTGTCCTGTTTGTCTGGGAACTCATATACCGACATTCTGGTCCATGCATGGAGCTCCTGGACACGGTGCCAGCCCATGTATTATGAATTCCATGTCAGGAACAAATTCGCTCGTTCTCTAGCCATGCTGGCTGTCCAGGTCCTTGTCTGCCATACGGATGAAGAACTATCAGGTTCCAGCTCAAAAATCCCTCCTGCTCCCTCCTCTGTGCTGCAGCCCACACTGGCCTAGTTTTGAAGCGTGCTGGATAAAGTATGTGAGCAGCTAAAACTGCCTTCTTGTCTAAGAAAATGCACCCTTTCTAATATTAATTTCTAGAGGTCTCCAAGCTCTTTAGCAATTTAATAAATCCAGGTGGGCACTAAAAGTAGTGAGTATTGACAGGCCCTCTGATAACAACAAATAAGTGAAAATGGCTGTTTATTAAAATTTTACTGAGAAACTATTTTTGTCCTTGGGCAACATTTTGTTACTCTGCGTGCATGCCTCCGTGCGTTTCCTACTGAGCTGGCTATATAGTTCTATAGAGGTAACAATACATATGCACGCATGCATTATCTATGTATCTCTTGTTTGCTAAACCTGAAGTAATTTATGTAATTATACACATAATGTATTTTATCCAAATACACAAAGAAGATTTTTTTCTTAAATGCCACTTAGGATCTAGATTTAACTTAAACCACTACTTAGTCTATCTTCCTTAATAGGATACTAAAAAGGAATTTTATGACAACATTATCAGTAGCATTTTACTGATAATTAGAATAACAATAATAATACTGAGATATTTTTTCAGTAATAATGGTGTTATTAATGAGATTTTTATGAAAGACAGACTTCTTTAGTATAATTATGAAAATTGATCTTTTGCATTTTACTTATTCACTGAAATCAGATAAGTGGCTTAACTACATGTATTATTTCTAATAAATATTCAAAAGAATGCATTTAAACAAGGCACCTCATTCTATTCTTGCTCATATTCCTTGCATTTAAATAAAAGTGTAATTGCTCTGCTTTTTTAAACTGCTAGTTTGGATTAGCTGTCTAACCTGTACAGTGTAGCTGTTTGCTGTTTGCATTTTTAATAGCTTTATTACCATTTGGTGAAGCCTTAATTTCTCACTCCCTTGAAGAGTCCTGCCTTTAAGTCAGCTCTACAATTTAACCAGCAATAATCTGTCAAGATAAGATAAAGACCTACACCAGATGAAATGCAGTATTTTTGTGTAGCATTCTGTCATTGTTAAAGGAAAGATCTGAGTATGTCAAAATGTAACACCTGAAAGTTTAATAAACTTTGTAGCATAATTTTACAGTTCACATTTTAAAATAAATTGTTCTAGAATACATTAGCTTGTTCACTAGTGAAATCAGTTAAATATCTATATAAATATGTTTGGGTGAAGGGAGCCAGCAGTTTTCAACAAGGATAAAAGTTCTTTCAGTTTTCAAGTCTCAGATTAAGTCACTTCTAAAAATCCTTGCTTCAATTCAGTTCTATTAACTCCCCAGTTTCCTCGTAACTCCTTCATAATATTTGGCCACAACATCACTGTTGAGGTTCATTAAATATTGAAAACATTCTTTTTTTTTTTCTTTTGTAAAAGTTGCTAATACTGAGGTAGTTGAAGTGAAGCGTACTTAACTCCTCACTTTCAGGACTCAGGCTGCTCTTCGAGTATTCCTCTTCCTTTTCACACTCCTGTTTCACTTATTCGCCCAAGTAAGGTTTTGGTTTTGGTGTGGTTTTTGTCGTTGTTGTTGTTCAAAGAAATATGTGAAGATGAGGTCCTAAATCCATGTTGGAGTAAAATAGTACCTGAACTGTGTCAGGCATATATAAACCAGTATACTTATACGAAAGAAGAACAAAGAATGAGTTTCTCAGTCCTATCTTAGCAGAACTGCTATTCCACGTGGAAATGGACATTAGTGTCATTCATCTAACCAGCCATATTCAATGAAAATGGCAGAAGTCAAGGCTCTGTGAGCTACTCCTGAGTTCATGAAAGTAGATACAGGGTCAGATATGTGGTCAAGGAGGGAAGACCAGAGGACATGGACCCTGCATGGGAGTGTTTGGGCAGCCTTGTTGACAAAACCTGCACTCCTATGCCCTCTCGGCAGCTTGGGCCATGCTGTGGTCTTTCTCTGCCCAGGAAGGAAGGCAGCTTTATGTTTTCACACCCAAGATTTTAGGTTTTTGGTTTTTTGGGTTTTTTTGTGTTTTTGTTTTTTTTTTTGTAATTGAACTCCTATGAATTCTACCATTTTTTTAAATATATATAAAAAAGTAGAGCAGATAGAAAGTCCATGGTGGTAGTAACTCAGTTTGCAGACATTTGGCTCCACTCACTCCTTGGGTTCCAGCTGTTGTGTCTCTTCACTATGACCAGTACTCCCCTCTTAGGTTGGTTAAACTTTCCCAGGGAAGCTTTGCTAAAACATAGACTTCTATGAAATGGTTCTTTTTTGATGAACCATCATTTTGCAATGAAAAACTATGATTTGCTGCCAAATCCACCTATCTGTTTAACTTCAGTATTCCATCTTCCTGGGCTAGTTCTGCACTGAACTATATTAAGCAGCAGCCCAAAATGCTCTTTCGGAGTGCTCTGAAAACTTGGCACCACAAACCCTGTATTAATTACAAAGACCGTAGTGCAGTGTATTTCCATTTCTCACAGTCAGTGATTTATGAACTACAGAGCCATCATTGCATAGGCTTTGCCTTATGAGAACCAAATCCTGCCTGAAACTGCAAAGGTCGTTAATAATTTAGTTCTGTTTTGACACATACTTGGTATGTCTGTGAGCCTTGGTTATTAGTTAAGAGGAAGAGAATAAAATTTTTAGAGTAAACAGGAAAGGTGTATCTGCAATGAATACACCCACTGTGCGCTTCATCAAAACCACCGCTGTCAGAAAATCTGTTCAATTTTAAGGTTAAGGCCATAGGACTGTTCTGTACTGCTCACATTGCTGAGGCCTATAGCATGTGGCCTTTCCCGGAAAAACATTGAGAGACAAAACTCCCATTTAAGAAAGTGGTGCCTCTAAAATTAGGCTCTAAAGTCCATTGTTAGAGACTTTAAACATGTTTAGGAATTTAAAAAATGTTCAGTAGCGGTTGCTACTTCATGGCAACCACATCAGGCAGCTCTGTAGTAGTTATTATCCTTATTCCATGAACAGTAGTGTGTGATAAGTTAATAGCAATTCTAGCACAGATGTGTGTTGGAGAATTTTCCCATGACAGTAATGTTGATTACTGACCTGGCTTATAGCTGTTAAAATACATTTTAAAGGAAACTCAAAATATGCAAATATTTTCTAATTTGACTTTGCAGGGGGACCAGTGGGGTTTTTTTCCTACATGGATATTTAGGAGTTGAAAATGGGAATAAAGGCAGCTTACAAACAATGTCACAAGCCCATGGTCTGTAAAAAAACATGAGAAAGCCTGCTGAGGGCACGGCCCTTAACGAATGCTGAACGTCTGTGTGACTGCTTGAAGTACGCTTACTGCAAGCACAGGTCCCCGTTCAACAAAGCATTTAATAACACTCCTAAGTCTACACTTGTGCTTAAGGCCTGATCTGTGTCTCAAGAACTTTCTGGAATTGCAAAATGACATTCCTACGCTCTGTGTCGCTCTGGAAGATACAGTTTAGACCAGGGAAAACGGTTCTTCAGAGACTGAATTAAATCAGCTCACAAGACCACAAAACACATGTGGGCAAAAGAGCTCACCTGCCAGCATCAAGGGCCAGAGATCAGCATTTGTTGCGTGGAGGCTTGAAGCTGCGTAAAGACGCGCCTCTTCCAGCCATCCCAAGTGAAAGCAGTACTGCGCTGAGATGCTGATCCCTGTCCATCGCAGGGGGTTACTGCTTCAGCAGCCCTGCCTGTGTGGGCAGTCCTGTAAAGCACCTTGGCAGAAAGCAGCCAGGTTAATGCCAGCTGCCCAACTTGTCTAGGCTAACCCAGGCAGCTTCGCCCGCAGAATGGCAACAGCAGTGACCTCCAGGAACAGGCTGGTGACACCCTCGTCAGACACAGCTCTTTGCACAGTACATACTGACTTTTAACCTGATTATTTTCTTCACAGTCTGAAGTGAGACACGGATACAAACATTTCTTCATACTAGCAGCCCAAGCCCACATCAGCCTGGAAAATTATTTATACAAGAATGAATCGAGACAGAAGGAAGGGCAGGTAAAGCCTCCCACTGAGCAGGAGGAATGATGCACCCAACAGAGCTGAAGCCAGCTCGACTTCAATCATGCCTAAAAGCCTTCCTGAACTGCAACCTTACAGCTGCTATCTCAAAACAGGATCTCACATCCCGTGTTTTGGACAACTCAGTCCACACCAAAACAACCTGAGTTTGAGACTAATACATGCTGGAAACACATGAACATTTGAGGTTCATGTAATGCACTCCTTGTTTCTGTATCTCATGTCATTTTTTATTTTTTAAAAAGTAGGAGCACCATGCCACATACGTGTGATGTGAGGGCGTGGGTCCATTAAAAGTGTGAAGAATGATTACAGCAAAAGGCTCTGACTAGAATAACCACACAGAAACAAAGAGGCTCGTGGGTCAATAGCAAGTTCATTCAGAAAATCACAAGGCAGTGTGACAGCTGGGGTGAGGAATGACTTGTGGCAATGTTTTTTAAGAATTGCAAGATGAAAAAATAATAAACATTAACAATGTTTTTTTGATTTTGGTGGGGTGTGTGGGGTTTTTTTTCTTTCCCATGACATAAACAATAGTACTCTGGTCATAAGCCAAAACCTGACAAAGGTCCAAGGTTGAAAAGGGTTTCTTTGAGCCTGTCTTCCTGGTATAATTATTGTAGATTCAGAGGAACCAGATCTGGAGTGTTGTAAAACTCAACACAATGAACTTGACAGACAGCCAGATTTCTGTTTTCAGCCAGTTTAGGGTTACTATAATCTCATTATTATGCTTGAAAGACGACAAGTAATAGAATCTCAGGTAGCCGTTCTGTCTTTACTCAGCCGCATCTTCTCTTTTATGCCGATTTCCCTTGATTACCTGAACTAGTGAGGCTCGGTTTTCAACCACTTATCTTCCAGAAATAATCATCTGATCAGCCTTACAAGGTTCTCACTGCACTCAACGGTTTTAATGGGTCAAGCGTTAAATTAACCCTTTAACCATATCCCAGGAGAATACAAAACTTATTAAAAAACAATTTACTATTCAGTCATTGTTAACTTATCAGAAGGGAAGGAGTTCCTTAGCCAGCTTTGCTTGTTGTTCCCTCCACTCATGTCCTGTTTTACAGCATCTTTGTCATTACTAACACACAAAATCTTTTTAAAGATTCTGCCTAAGGAAATATTCTTCTGGTTTCTCACGTCTACAAAAGCACAAAAGGAAGCCACAGGAAAAGCAGCGTGTATCTTACATTATATTTTAAGGCAACTTTTTACAAAGGTTAAATTAGTTTTTCCATGTGTGGAAAAACACATCTGCAAAAACGTGACTCGTGTCAGATGATGTTGCATTATGTGCAGAACTGTAAGGTTTGTGAAATTCTTACAGACCCATGGGTGCCATGGGAAGGGTCTGCAACTGTCTCTGCCATGGGAGAGTATTTGCACCAGCCTCAGCTACAGCAGGGAAGCAACCAAGCAAGAGGTCACTTACTTGTGTAGGTCTGTGTTGGTGTGTGGAGCAGTCTGCAGCTGTGCTGTCACTTCCAGCCTCCCCAGAAAACTACGGAGTCCCCTCTGGGAGGAGGATGGAAGCAGGAGCCCAAGCAATGCTCTCTGGCTTCATCCTTCCCCAGGACAGTGCACAGCCAGAAGAAATATGCCTCCTTCCCTGATTCATCCCAAAACTGGGGAAATTGAGGGAGATGTGAGAGGATGTGGCTCTGAAGAAGCAGCCTTGGCAAAGCTGCTCTTAGGAGTAGGTCTGCACCATCAGTGAGCTGTACTGTCAGGAGATGCTTGAACAAGAGCCAGATGGCACCGGTGGCTGTACCATATCTTAGTTGTTCTTGTGAAGCCAATGCCCTCTGCACACAAGAACTGCCCTAGCAGAGCAGTCTATCCATTCCACAAAGGGGCAAATTCTCCCTTTCAGCAATACTCCAACAACAGAAAGAAACCAAAGTAAAAATATTTCATGTAAACCAAGGCCAGAAAGAGCCTCAATTTGCTAGTTGCTGTGAGTGAAGGTTGTGATACATCCTAGCACTGCTTCTTACAACAGCATAGTAGAGGTGCCGAGGGTGTAGATCTACACTTGCTATCTTCAACCAATTCTTGCTCACACAAAATTCTCACTGCCATTCACAGGGGTATTGCCAGGAAATGACTTGAATGAAAGATAGGTTTTTTTGCAGAGAAGTCTCATACAAAACTTTCATCACGTTTAGTTTGCACAATCCCAAATCTGATCTTTGATGACAACTGGAACTGCTTATGGGGTTTTACTAGCTCAGGTTAGTAGTCATCAAAGGAATGTTAGGACTACAAAATCTGCTGTGTGTGTTCGTCATTACTGTGTACGCTAGTCATTGCGCGTCCGTAGAAAAATAATGTGATGATTTCACTTTGTTCAAAGTATATTGGTCTTTTACAATGGAGGAATGGAAAGAAAGAACAAACAGTGCCTAAAGTTAGATGGTTTAATGATTTTGAGCGTATGGGCTTTTTAGAGGAATCTAGGATGAACCCCTAGGCCCTTACACCGAAGAGGGAAGAGGCAGTGCCAAGGACACTGAGCACAGCCAGCCTGCTGGGCAGGGCACTGCCAAGAGTTAGCCAAGAGAAACACTTCAAAGAGGAACACAGCTTGGGGCTCAGCCCTCTGCAAAATTTTGGCATCCTACTGGGGTCTGCAGTGAAGGTTCCTTCTTGTCTCTGGAGTCCTCCCATGGTGAGGTATATTTCGTATAAAAGTATTATTCTATGCTGTTAAAGGTTATCACTACTTCTCTTCAAAATGTATCTGTTAGAGAAGACAAGGTGGTGACCTTTCCCTATCATTTCTTGTGGACAGAATCTTCCCCCAGGACACCAAGTGTCGGGGTTCAGTGACACCCTCAACTTGCCAGGGTATAGGCTCTGATCTCCTTCCTACCAGTTCTGTAATCATTAGTCCTCAAGGAGGTGTCCTTCCAGCAGAAAAAGTTATCTCAAGAGACATTTTCCCCCAGTAATTACTAAAAGAATGTGTGTGCCTGGAGCTTTACATGTGAGTGGTGTTTGTGAGTTACATCTTTTGCCAGTGTCTGTGCAAGTTCTGCTGACAAATATCTGAGACAAACCAATACTGTACGTATATTGAAGATGGGATTTCACTGGAGAAAAGCAATAATGAAAACATAAAATCAGATGGTAAAAAAGGCACGATTACAAATTTCCACAAATGAAACTAAAAAGAAAAGGCAAGATTCAGTTTCTAAACACAGGGACACAGTGTCGCTTCAAGGTATTTCCCCTAGTCATTTTAGATGCCAGTGTCAGATATTGGCAGACACGTTAGAAAGCCTCTCAGATACTTACACTCCTGTGTACTGACAGATGAAGGCAACTAAAGAGATACTCTGCACACCTAAAGTAGCTTTAAATGTTTCCATTTAGCCTATTGAATCCCATACCTTGATTTTTTTCACCTTTGATCCCGGAGCCTTGATTTTTTTACATTAAATTAATACTTTTTTAAAATGGATTAAGAAAACCCCAATAGTTTCCATTTGAAGAAAAAAAATTCCCCATTTTAGTTGTTTCCTCTTCATCAGCAGTACTGCTGCAGATCCTCCCACCAAAAAATGAGCACATTCTCATAAGATCAGCGAGGAGTAGAAGATTATATGGAGTCCACATCAGTATATGAGAAAAAAGGAAAAGAGTAATCTGAAATTTAAACTAGTTCTGAAGACAAATGAAATCTATCTAGATTTAAGAGAAAAACAGATAATTTCCATTTATAGTCTTGGATATATGAATGATTAATAAAGTGAAAGGGCAGATACAGGACAAAATAAAACAAAAGACGAAAAAAAAGCAGTTTACAAACCTTTATCAAAGCATGTTTCTGAACAGCCACAATTCAATATAACAGGGTGGTACACAAAAATCATATCCAACTTCTGGTCAAGGAGCTAACGGTTTTCCAAGCTTTCTGGAAGATTCTCGAGAGCATCTTATCCTCTGTGTGTGGCCTGTATTCATCTGACCCAAACTGAACATCTGCAGCTCTTCACCCAAAGCTCCCTTTGTAGACAATGGAGTAAAATAGAATCCTAGAAATAGAAAAAAAATATTATTAATATTATAAAGAAAAAGTAAAATGGAAATAAAATATTATTATTAATATTATAAATATTAGTAAAATAGAATAATACAATAATAGAATCATTAAGGTTGGAAGAAACCTCCAGGATCATCTAGTCCAACTGCCAATAGGCATGTCTAGGGAGAAATTTCTCTGAATCATTTTGAATATATATTTTGAAGATGTGCATTAAAGATGACTTGTGTCCATGAAGAACGTAGAAAACGGAGAAAACCACAAAACATTTGTTGGGCCTTGGTCATGGTGGTCTAACTAAATAGTAATTAGTAACATGTGAACTCTATTCAAGGGGTCCTTTCAAAGTCAGAGTCTGCTTTTCAGCAAAATTTGTAAGTAGACTTAATGCTCTGCTGGGAGACCATTGAGTCCATCCAGTTCTCCTAAAGGCATAAAATGCCTGAAACTTGACAAATACAAGATTCTTCTTTGAAGATTACCACAACAGAGATCTGAGCCATCTTTGGATTAAAGGCCAACACCTTATTTGCTTTAGCTTGAACAAAGTTCCCTGTAATTTAAGGGAAATGGCTTATAGTCTAAGGATAAAAAAATGGCAGCAAACAGTATTCGAAAACTATATTAAAAAGTGCTCCTGAAGAAGGGATGACTTTCTAGTATGAGAAGTAGATACATTGTAATAATTAACATGAAATCAGTGCAAAATCTTAGCAGTTTTAAAGTGTTATCAAAATAAAAATACATTGCAGTAGATAAGGTGCAACTCAGGCATGATATTTCTGTTTTCTAAAATGAATTTTCTGCTTTACACACACACCCCAGAACTTTATCAAACTGAAAATGCCTTCTGTACGTTGACAGCATTTCTTTGGTTTTTAAAAGTGGTAGAAGCACTTATCTGCATAGCTCAGTTGTAATTCACCTTGAAAAGCAAAAGTGGGTTAAAGGAAGTTTTTACTAAATTTGATTAAATCCTTTCCACTGTTAAGACAAAGCTTTTAAGGATGAATAACCTGACAAATAATCAAAACATAACCGGTCAAATTCTTTTTTATGAGTGTGGCTAATGGCAAATTCCACTTGAATTGCTGGGCTCCCACAAAGATCAAGTCTGCAAAAAAATTGTGTGCAAGCTCTGTGAGTCAAAAGTTCAATTTTCACCTATTTGTATGCTGAAGATCAAGATGCCAT
This sequence comes from Psophia crepitans, assembly GCA_013399095.1. Lineage (NCBI taxonomy): Eukaryota > Metazoa > Chordata > Aves > Gruiformes > Psophiidae > Psophia > Psophia crepitans. The sequence continues at coordinate 560,790 of VWZZ01004049.1, read as the reverse complement.
GTAAACAGGTATAAACAAGTGAAACCTGGGCCCTACTGAAGTTATGGTATTATTTCCAATGTGTAAGTTCTCATATCAAATTTAAGCAGTCTGAAAGTTGGCTATCCATTTCTATAATCAATGAACCTTGTAGGGCAATTCACCCCATCATCAGATCAGTGTGTAAAATAGGTGGCCCTTTTTCTCTCTGTTGGCTAGAGCAGGGACAGAGATATCTGGCTTAGGCTGGGCATCTAGATTGCTAAAGCCATTATCCAGATGATAATGTGATGGATCTCATCCAGATGATAAGGTAATGGAGCAAGTCATCTTGGGGGCAATCACGTGCCATGTCCGTGACAACTGGGGGATCAGGCCCAGCCAGCATGGGTTTGTGAAAGGCAAGTCCTGCCTGACCAACCTCATCTCTTTCTATGACCAGGTGACCCGCCTGGTGGATGAGGGAAAGGCTGTTGATGTAGTCTACCTAGACTTCAGCAAAGCCTTTGACACGGTCTCCTACAGCATTCTCCTGGAGAAGTTGGCAGCCCATGGCCTTGACAGGTACACTCTTCGCTGGGTTCATAACTGGCTGGATGGCCGGGCCCAGAGAGTGGTGGTGAATGGAATGAAATCTAGCTGTCGACCGGTCATGAGTGGTGTTCCCCAGGGGTCGGTGCTGGGGCCCATCCTCTTCAACATCTTTGTTGATGATTTGGATGAGGGAATTGAGTGCACCCTCAGTAA
>VWZZ01004049.1:528796-559741 GCA_013399095.1 Psophia crepitans | reverse complement strand
CCCTCACCACAAGAAAGACATCGAAGCCCTGGAGCGTGTCCAGAGAAGGGCAACAAAACTGGTGAAGGGGCTGGAGCACAGGTCTTATGAGGAGCGGCTGAAGGAACTGGGCTTGTTTAGTCTGGAGAAGAGGAGGCTCAGGGCAGACCTTATTGCCCTCTACAACTACCTGAAAGGGAGTTGTGGTGAGCTGAGGGTCGGCCTCTTCTTGCAGATAACTAGTGACAGGACAAGGAGGAATGGCTGCAAGTTGCGCCAGGGGAGGTTTAGGTTGGAGATTAGGAGAAAATCCTTCTTGGAAAGGGTGGTTGGGCATTGGAACAGGTTGCCCAGGGAGGTGGTGGAGTCACCGTCCCTGCGGGTATTTAAGGAAAGGTTAGACGCGGTACTGAAGGACATGGTTTAGTGGGTAATAGGTGGTAGGGGGACGGTTGGACTGGATGATCCTTGAAGTCTCTTCCAACCTTAATGATTCTATTCAGATGGCTGAAGACAGGTAAGAGGAAGCCTACTCTGCATGAGGGTAACATTTGCTACTAAAGTAATGTGAGTACAGAATTTCAAAAACCTTCAGTGGAAGTCATTCCTTCTTTGGACGATGCTAGATTTTTTATGTATTTGACAGATTCTTATAAACTTTAATCAATCAATGAAAACTCTACGCAACCTTCCCATGTTCTCCCAGAGACAAATACCCAAAGACTCTGCTCACAGAGGGGTGACAGTGGAGGAAACAGATGGAGTTTTGCCTAGACTTTAAATCTCTTTATCCTTAGTAAAGCCCTACTGGGCAGCAGGCTCAGGAGATGAACCATTGTTGCGGGACACAGGGATATCTGCTCCACTCTTACTTCTCCTGCTGACCTCCTGTGTGGCCTTGGGCAAACAGCTCCACCATCTGTTTCTTCACCCTGCTTTTGTCTGTGCAGGGGATGGCTACAGGGCATTTTGTAATTAGATGCAAGCAAGCTCTCTCCATGGCCCAACCCAAAATGGCATGACCGAGGTGGTATGGTGCCAAGCCTGAGGTAACATACCCAAAGCCTCAGAAAGGCTCTTCAGCTCCATCTTTGTGCTTTGTTAACTGCAGTGATGCTGCTTCTGCTCAGCTCATGGCATCAGCAGAGCACAAGTCCAGGTATACATATCCATAGGCTGTGAGCTCTTTCTCAAAAGAGTCTTGTGGTTTTTACTCTGTGAATGAAAGCAGGGAGCGCAAAGGGATCTGAAAATTCTGCCCCAGAGATTAATAGCACTGACTGCCCGTGTGGGTCCGTTGGTCTGGCTAGCCACCGGGTTCATGTACCCACGGGGTAAGAGCACATATTCAGTTAGGATGGTGGCATTTATAATTAATCCTTCACTTCCTATGAAGAGTAGAAGCAGGCTTAAATTAAGTATGGAGCTCAAATTTAAATTAATAATATAAAGGGAAAATCATGCTTGTGCGTACCTGTGTATGCATCTGCGCATTTACGCTATTTAACCTTATTTCCTCAAGTGATTAAACAAGAAACTTCCTTGTTCCCCTCCTTCCTTCCCCCCTCCTGCTCTCAACTGGAAATTTGGATTCAGTCAAGAAATACAATCATCTTCTCTTTGGAATTAGTAAGTTTGCTTACTACCCAGAATGGAAAAATCAAGGAGATACTGGAACCTGAAACACTGCTACAAATAGATACTTAATGCACAGGAATCCTGTGCTTCTCAGCTCTTTATTGAGCAATGTTCTTAGAAATAAGGAACCAGCTTATCTTAAAATTCACTAACCATAGCAGGGTAGCAAACCGTTTTATGACAAAAATGGCTGTACATACTGACGGGCCTCACCAGACACATTACTCTCACACCACTCCCCAGGCCTGCAGTCTTCCAACAAAGTTTCAAATGTTCAGAAGAGGGTCAAATGAATGCTGCTGGGAAAGATTCATTTGCATTATATAAACTGGACATTAAAAAGTAGTAATTGCTAAAAAACAGGTCTCCCAAACTTCTTTTTGAGTAGATGCTCTGCATCTCTTTCCAGCAAAGCATGATCCATTACCCTGTAACACCAAGGGGATGCCTGCAGGTGTAAGCTCCCAGCGATGAGTTTCTCTTCCATACTTGAGGGACATTTCATGTGGGAAAGCTGGTTCCGCTCTCTAAGGAGAGAGAAGCTCATAGTTCTCGTAGCTCTCTTTACCAACCCGCCTTGAGCTTCTGCTTCTGGGGGTTCACACAGTTAGGGCACGGCTAATATAAAAGCCAAACTGTGTTTCTCTCATGTATGGTATGCCACAGTGTGGTTGTTGGTCTGGCAGATGTAGAACTGAACTGGGAGTTTGTAGAGAAAAGGACAAGTATCTCTTCAGTTTAAAACGCAGAGTGAGGGTTGGGAAGTTGATCCTTTGGGTTTACAACAAGACCTTTCAGTTCTGGCCCAACCTCTCTATTATAAATATTCAATCTTTCCAAAACTATGCTTGTTTAATAACTGGGCTTGAACTTTAGGCCTGTAAAAGTTAAGCACAAGCCACAGCTTGATCTAGGACTCCATGCTGACACTAGTAACAAGTGCATGTTATTAGTGTTACTGTCATCTGTCTAAATGCCAAAATCTAAACTTGCTTATTCTTTTCCTTGAAAATATCTGCAAAGGAAGTATTGGAAGCAAAGAAGCCAGGTAAGAACGAAACACTCTTTCCTGCAATATCCCTCCTGCTGTGTTTGCCCAAGATTATCTAGAAAAATGTGTGAAATTTTGCTTCTCTTCCTTTCAAAGTCTCAGACCTCTCCTCCCCCCACAAGTGACAAGTTGTATCTATACCTCAGTTGTGGGATCCAGGAATACGTGCTGGGCACACCTTCAGTATAGGCAGACCACCTGCTATAAGGTCCTCCCCTTGGAGACTGAGGTCTGCAGCCCAGCATGGTAGTGGGTACCAGAGTGTATGTATGTGAATTTAGCACAGCCACAGATTTCCTGAGGCTTTGAGCTCTGGCAGTGCTAGGCCATCTCCTTGGCCCTCTCATCAAGCAGCCCATCATCTTCACATGACAGAAATAGCAGAAACTCTCCCAGCTTCAAATGTGCTCAGTATATGTGCTTCCCAGGAGGCTTCTCAGATGAGCAGGGGAGCAGGGACTCCACCAACACCAAAATTTTGGCTGCATGAACTGAAGGCAAACAAGAAACAGCAGAGCATCAGATCTGATTTTCTGTATCACTCATGCTTCTGCATTTCATTCCATGGACCCAGAAAACCAGTTTAGTCAGACAAGTGTCTGACCAAGTGTCACGGATGAAGGAGCAATAGCATGAGGGAAGTAAGGGAGAGAAACTGTAGCTGTCTGCCCTGAGGTCTGGAGGGGTGGGAAAAAACAGCCAAGCAAGCTGTAATCCAGTTACTGAACTCCAAACTGCAGTGAAGGCTCAGCAGCGTGACCCCAGTGATGCTGTGCCTTCACCACCACCACAACTTACAAGACTAAAGCAAAGTACATCACTGTAAGAAGCCTGGCCATGGTCCAGTCATGTCTCTGGCATGAGTGCCACATGGACAAAGAACCCTTTGCAGAGGCTACAGATAGTGGTAGGGAAATATCTCTCTTGCCTACCCCCTGCACCACTTCTAGAGAAAGAGATTTGTCCCAGGTCTGACTCAGTGCGCTTCTAGTTAGCAAGCATGGCTACAAGAAGTCCTACCCCATTTTGGAGCAACTTCTGCTTCCTATCCAAGGGGCTGCAAAGGCTTTTCAACAGAAAAAAGCCCCAGTGAACAGGTAAGTCCTCACATCAAAGTAGTCCTCTGATCAGCTGTCACCTGCCATGAAATGGGTCCTGCTTCTTTGCTCACATACAGCTGACCAGGCACTGTTTTGTCTTTCCGTGTGGCTGATGGAGTGCTCTGCGGGACTTTGTACAGGGACTGTGGTGAGACCTGAGGCTATCAAAAAGGTGACATGATAAATCATTCGGCTAGTCAACTTTCCCACCGTAGCCAAGATTTGTCTCCTTTCGCAGCTGGTCTTGCAAATTCTAGTTGTTAGGAAATGAAGGGCATCAGGAAAGTTCGCTGAGCTAAATGGTTTTGCGATTGTGCACCCCCCCCCCGACTCTTTAGCTTAGGTTGCTGTGGTGACTGAAATAGTTGCTCTTGCTTGGATAGACCACCACTACTAAAACCTACAATCTTGTCAGAGTGGAAGTTATGAGCTACAACCATACAATATAAAATCATATTTTTCGCTTTGAAGTGGTGCTCACGCTTTCCCTAGCAGGAAAAGAAAGCTTTTGGAAGGTTTACTCCCGGCCCCACCATTGCCTATCAAAACTTCATTCTGGGTAAAAATTTGGGTTATCATCCATACAGGTTTAGTCTTGCAAAAACTGCTCTTCAGCAACTAAATTTCACGCAAAGAAAGAGAGATGAAAATTATTGCGTGCTCCATTAGGGATCTGGGATTTTACAGCTTTCAGAGCAACATTTCCATGCAGCGTAAATTTGTTTGGAAAATAAGTCCATCTTTTGTCTGAAGTAGTTAATTACCTTGCTGGAGGAACCAAATGAAATAAAAGATTTATGGATCCCTCTTTCTCATAGCGAAGGAGAAAGTGATCTGTTTGCAGGAGTTATATTTTCAGGCACTTTGCTGAGACACCCCAACCCCCCTCGGCTGCTGACTGTAAAATAAGAAAACTATTACCCAGCTGGGGTAACAATAGGCTCCCACAGTGCTTTTCTGCTCAGCCCGCAGCTGCCAGTGAAAGTGGAAACTACAGCAGCAGGATAACATTCTTTTCTTACAGCCTGTTTCTATGGGCAAGGAGCCCTCCCACTGCTTCAATGTATTTTCTATGCAAAACTGTAGAAGAAGTGACATTTTAAAAGTTTTGACCTTTGTTTTTTTTTTTCCTCGGCACCCCCCCCTCCTTTTTTTTTTTTCCATGAACCGAGGCATACATTTTTAAAACCTTCTGACAGGGTGTGTGTTAGGAACAGCGATAGCCATTACTATAATAATAAAATGTTTCAAAATTTGAAAATTCTGTATTGAGTATAGTGTACTGGTAACCTTTGTGCAGAAAAAGATAGTGATGAGAGACGCTCTTCTGGTTATTGTCACAGGCAAACAGATGACTGGCAAATCTCGCACACCTTTGCAAAATAGCATCTCTGAATGCCACATTTTCATTTGCTAATTTCAGATTTTAAGGCTAAAATTTTAAAGGATTTTGCAGGCAAAGATTTTTTTCCCATTACTCTGCAAGAAAAAAAAAAAGGAAATATTAGCCAATTTTATTAAAATTGCCTTTTAAAAGAGGTGTTTATGAAAAATCATTGGACAGAATAATGCTAGTGAACAGTAGTAAATTAGCTACCTATACATGTATCCAAATTACATGGATCTAATTTGATAGGAAATTGGCATCATTCCCAATTAGATTACAAATACAACAAAAAAAATATTACCCTGCTGTTTAACACACAAAATAACACACTAAATCTCAGGAAATGATAAAGGATGTTAGAAATATTTTCCCAAACACAAGCAAAATAAATTAAAACTGTGCAAGTGAGGTGGGGGGGGGGGAAGGGATGCCCATGAGTCATCGACGTGAATGCAGAACACTCTAAAACCAAGCCTGGCAGGTTAATCCATGTGAGAGTCTTCCACTCACTCTTGACTCCCTCTGCTAGCTACCACCACTAGTTATCACCAGCTCACCCTTCCGCTCACCAAGGGCACTGGCCTTGCTGTGGGTCCATCTCTACATCTACCTCTCCAGATCTGACCCCACATTCTTTTCATACCCAATCCTCTCCCCTCCACACACTGAAACTGATGGAAATTTTACGGATGCAAACTATAACAAATAGGCTGTTAGGGCAGCCGTGTTCTGAAATGATCAAGTTTAACACTGTTTGAAAATTTGGTAAGATTTAGAAGAGAAAGTAGAAAAATCCCGTGTTTTAAACTGGCGGCTCCACCGGTGGATTGATAAAGAGCTATAAAGGCATCTTGGTAACCTGAGTCCTCCATCAGAACAAGATAAAATCATCTCTCACTCTACAACACACACACTGTAACCAAATCCATCATTAGCAAACTACATCATTCATCATTAGGCAACAATCTACTATAAATTACAGTGGGTCCATTAAAAGATCACGAAACCTAACAAAAAAAGCAAAAGCAAAAGCAAGAAAAAATCTCTCCTGAGAGGGTCTGTGTCAAGACAGAAATTTTATTCAGGTCCCTTCGATCTGTGCCTGAGACATTATGAACTCTCAGGATACCTCTTGGATTTCACAAACGGTACATGACATCCCCAGGTAAACAAGACAAAGGAAGCTGTAGTTTCTACCCAAACTTTTTTTTGTTTCTTTGGGCAGAACTTCTCCTGTAGATTTTCAAACCCAAAGTTAATCATAGAATCACAGAATGGTTTGGATTGGAAGGGGTCTCAAAGATCATCTAGTTCCAGCCCCCAGCATTACTCTTTCCACTCTGCGAATCAACAGTTTAAAAAAAAAAATAGTTTGGAAACATTTTCATGGCAAACCTGCCAGCAGGGAGACAGGGACCAGCGACAGTTCTAGGGAAGCCACCAGGCTACCTGCACCTTTCCTGAGGGCTCCTGCTGGGTTGGGGCACAGGGCTCTGCGGGAGCTGCCAGCCAGACCCTGCACCCACTGAAGGTCTTCTCCTTGGCTTCGGTGGGGGTGCAACCAAGTCAAACCAAGTTATCATTTCAAAAGTGTGTCTCTCGTCATCTGCTGTATTAATAGTTATTTGCATGTTATTTCCTGGTTTCTTTCCTGCGATATGTGGGTGCAGGCAGAAGAATTCTAAAGGATTTTTAGGCTGATAGTGCTTCCATTATTCAGGACAATGTGCTATCCAAGGCAGGCAGCTATTTGGGATAAATAGCATATCCCCATTTGTCCAAAATAGCCAAATGTCTGGCATGAGTCATGCCAAACAGGCAGCTGCTCGGCAGGAGTGTAGTGCTGGCATACTAAAAAGCAGAAGATATTGGAGGGGGCAGCGGGAGCTAAAGGTTGCACCAGGGTGCAGTAACAGAGGGTTTGTGGGGTCAGTAATACACAGCTATCGCACACCTTAAAGCTGTTGGATGATACCATCATAAATGTCAGTATTTGTCTGCGGTTTGCACACAACAGTTTCCAAGGCACCACTCATCTCCTTCGTGCTTAAAGCAGGCGATAAACGAGTATCTTAGAGGCCGCCGTGTGAGAGGTATTACGTAAGTACGATATCACCGCCAGAGAAACACGCTGGGCACGGGCAGGAAGGCCTCAGGAAACAATTCCTTTAGTAAGGGTGGTGCTGTGTGATTTGCACGGCACAGGGTTATTTCCCCAGCTCCCCGAGATGCCTTCCTGAGAAGTAATGGCATCCACATGGAGCAGGATGGGTGTCGCAGGCGAGTAAAGGTATCCGCGTCCTCAGCTGGCTGCTGGGGAAAGCCACGTACACGGAGACCTGTGAGCCCCGCACGTATCCGCGCTCTGTGCAGGCACCCTCCTGTCCTTTCCAGGCTATAAAGTCCCTTCCTCTCTCAGCATTGCCCGAGTACTAACGATTTAAGCTGCAGATATTCCTGTGAAGTAGGCAACGAACTTCATTTCACAAAGAAACCAAAGCTGTAAAATTTGTGCCATACCCAACATGGCAAAGAAAGCGTGGGGCAAAGTCTTGAATGAAACCAGCTACTGAGAAATGGTCTTCTACTACAAGGATATCCTTTGTTACAGTCACTGCAACGCAAGCTCAGCAGGTGCCATTTCGAATTCAGTATCTCTGCCATCTACTTTTCTGTTAAAATAAATGAAAACAGTCTCTGGCATGTAGTAAACTGCTTGCCAAACTTAGGAATTCTTTAGCTTACATTATCTTTAGCACATTTAAGTGCCAAAAGAAAAAAAAAAAGAAGCTGGGTAAATGTGTGGTTAGTCATGCTTGTAAAAATGTCAACGCTGTCAAAAATATTTGTATGAAAATCATAAACAAAATCTGCTGCCATGAGAAGTTATTTGGTTCTTAATTATGGGACAAAATGACTTCTTTTTCATGAAGACTTAAAAAAAAGAGAGCTAAGGCTGTGATGGAAATATTGGCACAATCTTGACTCAGCTGCTTCCCTGGGGTAATAAAGTTGCTCCCAGAAAGAAGAGGATTATAATCTTCACAGAGTACCTTAAAAATCCGGATAGTATGCCAGACTGGCTTAGCAGGTTGCTAAGAGGATGTGCAACCCTGCACCTCTAAGTATGTTTGGGAGGGTTCAGGTACTTAAAGGCCAGAGAGGGTTGGTTGGTCCTTTAATTGACATTTTGGAGTGGATTTCTTGAACTGCAACTCTCAGATTTGCACACTTGCATACAGAGGCTGGATAAGCATATTTTATAACCTAAAAAGATAAACAAAAGCAGTAGGTCACCAGACCAAATCATACAGGTCAGCGGAGAGGAATACCTATAGCTATCTTGAGGTTTGTGTTCACTGACCTGTGGGAACAGTTGGTGGTCCAACTCAATTTCTGAAGGACAGATGTCCTCACCCACACGCTACCACAGGTGGCAATGCTGTGGTCAGCAGACTCTGTGGGCACACCCCAGGAATGAATCCCTGCAGAGGGGGTTTGCTGGGGCCAGGTACGCTGGCAGGGACTTTGGAGAAGTTGTCCTCTCTTCCCCCTCTCTTTGCAACTTTATAAAAGCAGACTCATACTCTTACGACTTGTGGTTAATTGGGAAACTTCCACTGGTAGTAAAATCTCAGGGAGTGGAGCTGAGCATTCAATGTATGACCATTCGGGGACTTAATTTCCAAACCGTTGTGTGGTAAGTGCCATCTCAGAAGAGAATCATACATGTTTGTGCATGGTTATAAAGTATAAGACTCACCAAACCAATATTGAAACAGATAGACGGTCCAGGTATAGATTTCTGCAAAGATAGCTTGTTAGAATCAGTGTCCAACTGTACTGATATGGACCTATTCAGCAGCGTTCAGGTTTTTCAAGGGTCGGGAGAAATGGCACTGAAAGGTGTGTCACAAAGTGGCACAAAACAAGTTTCAGCAAGAAGCAAATTCCAAAAAGGGCCGCAACAACCGAAGCAACATTTCCTGCTGAGCGCTGCGGTTCCAAGGCCTCTTACAGAAATGGTTTCCCATCCCTTAATATCCCCGGGAGTTCAGTACTGCTATCTTATATTGCAAAACTAAAAGATTTCTTGAAACAGAACAAAGATTCATAAAATTCATCTTTTATTACTCCATTTCATGTCTCCTCTCTTGTTATCTTCCCTTCTCATAGAATTTCAGATCACTGCCTGAAAAGGTAAGGGAAAACAATCTTATATTAATACTCACTATATTTATTCATGGGGGCTTACGTTATCCTATTTTATAATTGAAAAATATCTACATGGAATCGAGATACAATCGAAACTCAAGAGAAAAGTAACATTTTTCATATCACAAAAGGGATAAATCCTGAACTAGAAAAATGTGACATTAAATGAACAAAGGCCATGTTATGTTGGCTCATTTCAATCATGTCTACCTTCATGCCTCCTAGAGACTCTGCTGAGAGAGTCCTGGTGCCTCTTTTTTGCTGTCACCATGAAAACAAGCTTTTGCTGGAAGAAAATATGGTGAGGCTCTCTTATGCAATTTTAGTGCTTACTCTTCATCAGATACAGGAATTGCTGAAACATTTCTTACTTCCTGAAAAAGAAAAAAAGTGGGAAACAGAACTTTGTGCCATCAGTTTCTAGTTTGCCTTGTGAAAAAATGGCATTGTTTTAGCAATAAATAAGAGCAGATTTGTTACAGTGTTCAGGGAGTGTGAAGAGCAAGGGAAAGACGGATCAGGAATAAATGGATTAAAGGCAGTCTTCTAAGTACAAGAGAAAAATCATTGCCTGGAGATATTTCAGTGTTAACTAACACAGGAGTAGTCTGGGGCCTGCCTTGCACAAAGAGCAGCAGGGAAATGAAAGGTGCTTTCTACCTCTGGTTATCCCTGGACAGGGAGAGGGAAGCATTGAAAGCACTGCCCACTAGTCAGGACATTCCTCCCACCCGCAGGTCTGCCCATCCTCTGTACCCCAGCATGTCGGCAGGAGGACGTGTTGTCATCAGGCCAGCACAGGATGTGTCACTTCTGAGGTGAGACAGCAAGACTGTCACACTCTGAAATGCCACGTGCTTCCTGCCTGTTCCTAGGAGAGTACCAGAACTTGTTGCCAATGGCTCACTCAAAGAAGACACAAAAGGTATCAGAATTTTTTTGGCTTCTCTTGGGAAATGGGGTTCTCCAGGACCATCTATTTCCAAGGTCTCTAGAGCACAATGACAAGCAAGGTAGGTTCTTTTATGCAACAACCTGTGAGAAGTTTGGCTCAGTCTTCTTGAGAGCATCATCAAAATTCAACCTAAGTGTGATAAAGAGTCAAGGTTTGTTTTCTACAGTCAGGCTCTCAGCTCATTGCCCTCAGATTGTTGAGAGGCAGAAGAGGGAAGCAGATGTCCTCAGCTCTCTGAGGCATCACTTAAATATTTCTACAAAACCTTTCCTTCTGTTAGTTTTTCTGCAGTCCTGAAAACCTCAGATCTTCCTTTCTTCACTGCCAACATTTTAACATACAGAAGTTGGGCCCTCTCTACTGAGCCCGAGCACAGTACAGCACCACAAACATTACAACTAATTCACACTAATGTAAAGGATGAGCAGAGGTGTGTGAAATAGGATAATGTGGGTGTGTTTCCTGACAGGAAGAGTCTCAGGCATCCCACTAGTCCATCCAATATCCTGTTGAACCCAGGAGTAAAGCCTTTGCCCTCATCTTGGCCCATTCTTCAATTGCTATCCCACTTCCAGCCAGGATATTGGAATAAGTGCTTGCAGATACATTCAGCCTCTTTGTTTGACCTGAGTCCTGCTAACGCAGTTCTTCCAGCACAATCATGTACTACTGGTAAATGCATTTGTCTGCCTCTTTCCTTATCCTACCAGCATCTCTGAGAAGCTGTTGGAGGAGTCTATGAGACAACGTAACTCTGCACTTGGTTGTGTAACTGCCAATACAGATCCAGAGATGCCTATATCTAAGGCTAAGGTTCAATATCTTTCCATTGATGCTAACAGGGCAAAAGAACAGGTGGGCTTGCTCAGATGTCTGCACTGCAGGTGTCTGAATTTCAGTCATTCAGATGTAAATTTACCTTAATTCCACTGCAAGAGTCTCCATGCAGTTTAAGAGAACCCATTAAAAACACATCTTCGCATATGGGGCAAACACCAAATGTAAGGTGGTGAGTGAGAGGTGTGCAAATTTTCCACAAACAGGTTCAAGCTGACTTCTGTAACAGGATGAAAATCAGGCTCGGAACAAAATGCAGCGATTGCTTGTTTGGCATCGCTTTCCCACAGTAAATAATAGATGCAAAATTAGCTAGTGAGGGAGGAAGGGAAAAAAAACATAGATCATTTGCTTTCACTTGCAAAGCTTTTAAAGCGTTCAGAACAATATAAATCCTGAGACAGACAGAGACTGTCCTCTACAGATGGGCACTGGGCATCTGCAACAAAACACAGTCATGACCCTACATATAAGTTTCTGTGAAGGGCCATTAGATGGGAGACAGCTCATTGTGTGCACATGTGTTTGGATGAGAAAAATGAGTCACTCCCAACTCTGGATCAAGCAGGTGATGTAAAGGATTGGCAGGGAGAATGATGCAGACAAAGGCTCTGCTTTCTGAAAAGCACTGAGTCACATCCTAGAAAAAAGCATAAAAAAAGAAAGCAAAACTGGATGCAGCAATATCAGCTGAGAGTCGGGAGCAAGGATGAGCACACCTACGCTGCTGCAGAGGATGCACACCTGTATAAACCCAAAGAGCCCAGACTATGTCTTGCGGTGGCTTCTGTAAGGCCTCTAGGATTGAAAGTTTCTGTCTGTTCAGCAGCAGTTTCGTTAGGGGCGGCCTTTTCTGTAATTCACGTGTCACAACTCCACACGATGTACAACTTCTCTGGAATGACAAATTCTTCACTGCAGAAACCCGGTCACAGGGCTGGGGAGAGGTGGGCTGCTGTCAGGGACAATCAGGTTCACCATCTTTCCAAAGTTTTTCTGTCCTCCTTAGCAATATTTCTAACTTGGTCTCAGTGAAAGGGTAACCAGGAGACATGTCATTGCATTTGTAATATAGGAGATGGGCTGAACAATGTTATTTTACAACCAAAAAAGCTATTAATACAGTTGATTCTTAATTTCCTTGCTATATTTTACCTTGGTTTTAGAGCAGCAGGAAGGCAAGCAGAGTTTTTTAGCTCTAAGCTGTGGGTTGACCTTAGTAGATCTGGGCTGCCTTTGTGTGAAGCTGCCCAGGTATCTTCCTCTCCTCCCCAGTACCTTTATTATCCTGACATCCCAGGCCCCCTCTGCTTACTGTGGATAGCGGAGATTAAGACTGTTCAGTTCACTGATTTAAAGGAATTCAGCTCACACTGTGACACTTTTTTTTTGTGATTTTACTAACCACTGGTCATTCACAAGAAGGAAAAAAATAAATCTGGAGACATCTAAGCTAGAGCAGGGGAACAGTCACCAGCTCCATCATCACCTTCTTGGATGTGGCAAGGCGGTTAACTTCAGTTTGCCCTTCAGGGGACCAGACTCTGATCAGAATAACAGATTCAGAAACCCGATTTCTGAGCTTGGGACCCCCCAAATGAGGCAGCAGGTGTCTATCCTTTAAGACACAGCCAGGATAATTCTGTGGGGCAGCTCCCCCATTGCTTTACAAGCCTCTTTCCCTACACGTGTGTAACAATTGATATGGCAGATGCTCTGAGAGGTAGAAGTCACCAGGAAGACGAATACAAATTGAGTTAAACGTTAAACTGAGAACTGTTGTTCTAACAGCATAAACTGACTTAGCTATATTTTAAATTTCTGGGCATCCAAGTCCTGTTTCCTCAAACTTTTAGTCAGTTTTCATTAATGCTTCATGAGGCTCTCAGAAGACCTCTTGATTTGCATCCACCCTGGCTCTGCTTCTGTGAAAGCAATTTTTGTGTATTCTGGGAAAAAGATGTAAGAAATAGATTTGGGTAGACTTGAGGATTGCCATTCTTTTAACTCTTTCCTAGAATTTCAAAGAAGTACTTGTCGCTCAACCCTGGCTTTTGGGAAGAAACATGTGCCAGCTTTGGGACACTGCAGTTTTTTGCTGAGCTCTCACAGCTGGCCTTTGAAACCTTCTGGAGGGACCAGGCTAAAGCCCAAAACCGGAGCGACACACAGGACAATTAACACGTTAGACCTCCCCATCCCCCAATGAACTTTTGTCAGCCTCTCCTCTTCCTGAAAGAAAGGGGGAAAAACTTCCTTTTTGTAGTGGCTGCTTATTATATAAAGCAAATCAAGAGTGAAGGGAGGGAGCAAAGAGATGGCACAGAGCCCGATAAGTGCACCCTTAAATCTATAATTAAAACCAAAGGCAAGTTCCCAATATAGCCAATTCAGTTATATAAGATCTTACAAAAGCTTCACACTGTTTGCTGGGTTTTGCTTTATTACTGTTCCCTCTCCTCAAAGTTCACTTCAGGTCAGTAGAGGATGAGGTATTGCCGTCAGAGTTTATGGCAGGGTAAAAATCTAACAGTGCCCTGCTTGTAAAGATATGCAAGTGTGCACCCAGAGGGAAAAAATAATCACTGGCTCTACTTGAAAGAGAAAAAGTTAATGGTCACTCTGGAGCTCAGTTTAGGTCACCTCCAGCTCCGGAAATGGATTGCTAGTTACTAAGAAATTACCACTGGCCAGAAAAATGTGTCAAAACTACATGTAAGACAAAAAATCAGTCTGAATATGGCCTTGCTAGCTGGGCAGAGTAAGCCATGAGGATACAGAAATGTTCTCAGAAAGCCTGTACCACATTTCTTCATGCCTACTAAAAGCAGCCTGCAGGAAAACACGAGTTCAGCTGGCATTTTTGTAAGTGTAGGCAGCTCACTGTTCTGTGCAACTGTACTGGGAGTAGCTGTCTCCATGTGGGAGTTGGAACACGTATCAGAGCCACTACACTAAATAGTATGCAAGCTAGGTTTCAGAAATATAAACAAAAAGCAGTTATCATTAGTGATAAAACCCCTCACTGCTGCATCACCCTCTTGCAGCAGGGGTAGGCAGTAGAATTCCTTGAAGCAATGGTTTCCTAGGGCCATGCTGAAACTAAGCTCTTCCTCCTTATAAAAACGCACACAACCCAAACCACCAAGAATATTGTGTTTAAACATGGTGGAACCACTCGGTAGCCATCACCACTGCACAGCCAGCCATGTATTTCTGAGGTACCAGATTTCAATGGCTGCCCAGGGAAGAAGACACAATTGTCTTCTCTTTCTGGTTAAGTGACGAAGTGCAGGCACATGCAATGTGTACAACCTCCAGTTTCACCAGTTAATGCAGTTTGCTGAAGTCCCATATCCCAGGGTGGTAAATGACTTCAAGAAGAACTCACCTGGAATAAGCTGATGATTGCTGAGTGTGGCACCAACATTCGCAGATGTAAATACCCTCATGTTCTAAACCCCAACTATATTTACATTAATTTCCCCCCAAAAGTAGAAACAGGGGAAAATAGAACATTTCCAAAAAAATTCCAAAAACACTGCTTCTTTTTTTTTCCCAGTGACAAGCAGAAACATTACCATTTTTTACCAATATGTTAAGTAGAAGAAAAATGGGAAAAATTATTTGCAGAAATGTTTGTGAAATCTATGACCATCTTTTCTTTGCCATGTGAAGTCTCAATAAAAGGTACCTTTTAAAAATTGGGAGGCCGCATCCATTTAAGGATATATTAACATCCTTGAAAGGGCGCTTGAGCCCTGTTGTATCTTTTGAGTTCCCACCTTGCAAAAGAACAGACGAAATCACCATGGGCAAAACTGTGTTGCTGATGCAGTACGCTTAAAATGTCATATCTAAATGGATTCAATTCCAGTTCCACCTGCATGCCTCCATGAGAGGATTTTTGTGATTAATATCTGTCAATGTCAAGCACTAAAAATAATTATCTAAAGAGTATTATTTAAATTACACTGGTTTGAGAGCTGGGGCTCAGCTCTGTGAAGGCTTGTGAGGGAGAGCTATGGGAAGGAGAGGCTCAAGCATCTTGCTTTCCTCACGCACCCGCGGTCCCTCGTGGCAATGCAGGTGCTGGCAGAGCTCCAGCCTCACACTGTCAGTAGCACAAGGCCCTTCAAAGGCAGATTAGTCTTTCTAGGGCAATGGCTCCACAGCTGCCATGCAAACTGGCAGACCTGGTGGCATGCAGGAGGAACGCCTGCTTACCCTTTCTAAAGCTTACACACAGACAAAGACGTGCTGGCTCCCAAAGGGCATCTGCGCACAGCATAAATATGATGTTTTCATGAAGTTCCGTAAAACCATGTTAGATGTATAAGGCATAAATGAGAAATGGGCTCATTAAGTTTCATTGGGATGTAAAATCAGCCCAGACTGTATCTGTTGAGACCACTCAGTCTGACAACTACCAAGTAACTATCTGCAAGAAAGTTGACATCTTTATATTAAAAGGGAGGTTGGCAGTAAAAATTAAGTCTTACATTGTTGGTATTTTCGTGATAGGAGCATCTCATGACCTATTGTCTTCTGAGGGAAGACAAATGATCAGATAAGCTTTTGTGATGCAATCACAGAATGATCAAGGTTGGAAAGGACCTCCAAAGGTCATCTTATCCAACCCACTTGCTCAGGCAGGGACGCCTAGAGCAGGACCATGTCCAGACAGCTTTTGAATATCTCATCTATAAATAATTTGGAATACTTCCTTATCTATAAATCCATGTAGTCTTCTAGCTGTATGTTCAGTACAACAACTACCAGCAGCAGGCAGGCATAATCCATTTGCCAGGTTGTGTTCTCAGACAAAACACAACTGTTTTACCTAAGAAAATAAGAGAAAGATGGATACAAGTCAGTCTTTTAACACTAGGCTATTGAACTTATCTCCGTCTTTGGAAAGGCACCACACACAGTCTAACAAGAACTTCTATAAGCAGTCTAAGTGAGAAGCACCACCAGCAGTCCCAAGTACGCAAACTCTTCTCTTGTGTCTATCTGGAATGTTTAAACCATTTCCATCAGTATATCGCCCGTCTTTCACATGTTCTTAAAGATAAAAGCTGAAGAAAAAAGTGCATCTGGAAACTTTTTCACAGGCAAAAGATGGGCAACAAATTCTGTGCATATCTAAAGACGAAAGATCGATGTCCATGCCAGTCTTACATTGCTTTCTCATGTGACATCCACTTTAACTGAGGCCAATGGGAAAAAATTATTTGATGGCTCAAAACGTCTGTTAGTTCTGCGATGCTTTTTACCTAATCAGGTCAAGGTAATCAAGCTTGAGCTCTAAAAGCTAATCAGGTTCTGGATGGGATTAAAGATGACTTAGTCTTAATCATTGACTTGAATATAGGATTCCATTTCCTTCAACGCATTTGATACTTGTTACAGTCTATCAGCTAGGTAAAATAACCTCATTGTGTCAATGTTAGCACTAACCTACTCACTATCCAGGGCTTGGATAGTATTTTATTCTTGATATGTGTTTTAAAACTAGTTTGCATTGTCTTATAGATTTTCAGCTTCAGGTGCCATGTCTTCTCCTCCCATAATATACTGAAAATCAAGCTTCAGTTCGTAGGACTATGTTGACAGCTCATTCCCTTGTCATTTCCTTTTTTTATGCTTTACATTGTGAAACAGCACTAAGGATTTCAAGGGACCAGTCAAATAAGGTACGTAACGTATATGACACATCTTAGGTACTGTGTCAGAAGATAAATGTTATAAAATAGCCTTTTTGATTTCTAGGTGCAGTAACAGTCTCTTTCTCATTAGAATCATATGCTAACATATTTTTGTTGTTGTTGATTATCCTCTGTTTCGATTTCTCCAAGCCTTCCACTGTTTGCTTTATTTTCATCTCTGCAGTTTTGACATTAGAAAGACTAATTGATAAAGAAAATACCAAGTAGAGTTTCACCTTCCATTCATGCTATTTTCCTCCCTTAATGTTTTCAAAACACTTCTCAATTATCATTAAACAAACCACCTGAGAATGTACCCGTTGAAACTTATGGTTAATAACAGTGCAACTATGGCAAAGGTAAAGCTCGAAGCTTTTCTCAGTTTCTTTCCTGTTCTTTTTCAGATATGTAACTCACAGAAAAACTGTCCACAATTTTCAAGACTTAGCCTCTTCTGCTTTCTGGAGTTGTTATGTCTTGCAGAGATCCTGCCTCCTAGTGCAGTTTCCGTGCATCTTTTGCTCTGAAAGCTTTAAATTATTTTTTTTTTTTTGAAAGTTACTTTTTTCAAAAACATGCCAGGACAAAATGCCTGGACGCAAATAAATTTGTCACTGAGATAAGGAGCAAGTAAACTTCTCTGAGATAAGCCAAATAAAAATGTTTTTATCATAGGTCCTTTCTACTACCAGCCCTATGCACTCTTTTAGAACTGATATTTAATTTCTAGACACTTGTGAAGATGACTATGAACAAATACTTCAGCAATGTTCCTGCACATAACACACTTTTGGAAACAGGCTAGAGAGAAGAGCTACTTACGGTCTTCTGCCCCTCACCTGTAATAAGAAAGAAAAAGAACCTCAGTCCAAGCTTTGCAGCAAACAAAACCCACAGAAAAAAATAAAATCTGTGATCTCCTTCTTGTCTTTTTCCCAGGTAAACCATGGCAGATGAGACCCAGGGTGGTAGGAAAGATTTTTCTTAGTGCTTCAGAATTATTCACTCTTCCTGCTTGTGGCGGTAAAACAGAAAATACAGTGATGAGTACTAGACACATCTGCACTTAGGCATGGAAACTGCTTCTCTCCAGTGGCTACACAAAGAACCAGAGTCTGTCAGTAGCAGTCTGAATCACTGAAGATTTGGGATGCTATAGTAGTCAGAAAGCCTAAATTGTGCACCCCAGGTAGTCAGCTGAGTCTAAAAATGGGAAAAACAAGGGAGGCAGAACATCATAAATTCAGAGGGGAGATATTTTTCTATTTTAAGTCTTCAAATCTGCCTTAAATCTATGCTATGATTGTAGCACGTTGGTTACTTCTGCTGTGAGTAAAGAGGCACCTTCTGAAAGCGTTTGCTAAATTACACAACATCTGAATGCAGAACGGGATCATGGCACCTCTCTGCTGTTTTAGCAATTCATTTACAGGCAGCAAGTGCTCTTATCTATTCACATGCTGTCAAAAATATGTGTGCCTTTTGTGTCCCACAGAAGTTGTGTGATGGGAGAAGGTTCCTCCAAGAACTCATCCCTTACGCTGCAGGTATTTGAGCTTTCCAGCCTGCTGCTAGCAGGCAGACGTATATTACTGGTAGTGCCAGCAACTGTCCTCTTGTCTTAGCCTAACGTGGAAACAATTTCTCAGGGGTCCTGTAAATAATAGTTCTTTGGTATCATTTTCCAAAAAAAAACCCCAGACCCCTCAGTACACAATAAGCTGGCAGTAATTTTCACATTACTCCAGACAGTATCCCATTCATTGCTTGACAGATCCGTTTTTAATTCAGATTTATACTTCTCCTTTAGCTCTCCTGTTGCAGGTAGACAATGGAATTTAACTGTTTGTGTCCATCACCCACGGCTTTATTTGCTGCCAACCTGTTTCAGGGGGATATCTACCAAAAAGCACAGCCTAGTACTCAGGGCTGTCTGTCCTACATAGTGCACAGAAATTTGGGGGGTGGGGTGGTGGGTTGATGGGGTGGGAAAGAAAGGTAAGAAGACCTGACAGTAGCCAGTGTGAAGCCCACTTCAAGCACAGGAAATGAACTTTTAGAAATACATCTGCCTGACTCAGTTCAGGGACACAGTACAGCAAATAATAAGATTGGAAAGGAAGCAATACAGGTCTGAGAAAAACTGCACACCAGCCTAGTGCATTTAAAAAAATGTTCCCGAAGTGATTTTAAGTAATGCAAATTATGCCAGGGAATGGAAAGTACTCATACCTCAATCTGCAGTTTTGTTAGCTGCACAGAATCCAACGCCTGAAACCTCTGTAGCAAGCCCTGGGTGCGGAACAGAGAGGCCGAGACGGAGTAATAGCAAGTTTTGGAGAGTGACACTATTAGTGCTATGAGCTCTGCGTGGTACAAGAGCAGTTTCTCTGAGGACTGATGGTTTGTCTGCACACAGGAAGGCTACTAGGAAATCAAAGGCAATGTCAGATCTCTGTCAATTAGAATGAACCCCTCTCTCCAACTGTCATAAAATCGATGTATTCCCTCTACGCGTGCCCTGACAACTATGCTGTAATAAACTTCCAGGAGAAGCAATAACAAAGTATGACATGAAGGTAGTGATTGTGCCTGGCTGAACTGTTCTCTCTGGATACAAATGCTAGGCGTAGGTTCCCCGGTTTTTTTCTGCTCCCCAGAGCAACTGAGATGCAGGTGTGCTTCTCAGAAAAATTCCTGCCTCAGATATCTGCAGCATGCAGTAGTGTCTGTGCAGAAACAGATGATCCTCGTGCTTGTGTCAACAGACCTGCGTGGCTGGGCAAAATTAGTTTTCAGAGCAACAATTCTGAGGTGCCATCTGCAAAGCACAAGAATGCATCATACCATGAGAGTACAAAATATATGCATCTTCATCCAAGATGCTGGCCTATCTCCCCCTGCCATATGCTCCAACTGCTAAGCTAAGTTCCCATTCCTGAGTATGTGCCAAACAGTAAAAACAACATAACCCCCTGAATTATATCCAGTAACGCAGGGCTACCGGATCTTCAACTGATCATGATTCAGCAACTGAAAATTCAAATGAAGATGTAATATTCATGGCTGATAGTGAAAAGTGAAGAGAATTAAAAAGTAGGAGTCAGAAGAAAGTAACCTGAGATAGGCTTCATCTTTCATTTTTCTTTGCTATTTTTTTTCTGTGTTAGACTCTTGTGTCTCACACAGGGAAAGGAAACTCACAAAGGGATTAAAGAAAGAGCGTTAGCCAACATCAAGTTAGGGGTAAGTAACTGAAAGGCTGTTGAATTTAAATATGTTCCGATTCACTGTTGCTTCCTTACTGAGAATTAAGAAAAGATCTTTCAGAATTTAAGAATGAAATTGATAGTAATTAACAGAAATTCTGATAACTGAGTAATCACCCCAAATTGTTATAGAATTCATTAGAGAAATAGATGACCCATGAATTTTTTAAGCCAACATAAAGAATCTAACAGAGAATCACAGCCACCCTAGCACACCTTTAAAATCTCTCTGTTCAGAATGACCAGATCGGAACTCCTTGTTTTCAAACCAGAAAAGATAAAAGTAAGCCAAAAGTACCTACTCCAAAGACTACTGGGGAATTAAAGTTGACTCTTGATCACATTTTATCCAAATTCAGTAGTGTGGGGTTACACTTTCACTGGAATGAAGGTTTAACAAGCACAAGAAAGAACCTTGGAGCAATAATTAGATAATTACAGAAATGCCATCCCTTTAAATACCACTGAACAGCTTCCGCAGGGGATTCACAGGAAAACCCTAGTACAAAATGAGTGGAAATCCAGCACCAGTGCTGAGAGATATCAGCCTCGGTTCGACAAACACTAACTGACATAAATAATCTCACACAAGGGAAGTCCAGGCTGTGCTGATTTTCACCTGTGCTCACCCCGGCACATAAGAAGTGCATGTTCTTTGCTGGAAAAATCCTGCTCTGGTTACTGACCTTATGGATGCCTCATTTGCAAAGGAACAAAAGTTGCCCTGCTTCACTAAAAAAGTGGGCAGCAGGATTCAGCAAGGGAAGGAATTTGGGTGGTTAGGGCCACTGAGTGACAAGAATATCAGCCTCACTAAACCATCTTGGAGAATGGATTCAGAGTAGCTTTGAGGAAAAGGACTTGCTAGTGTTCTTTGATGAAGAGCTCAACAGGAGCGGGCAATGTGCACTTGCAGCCCGTGTCCTGAGCTGCATCAAAACCAGCTTGACCCATAGGTCAAGGGAGGTGATTCTGCCCCTCTACTCCACTCTCTTTATACCCCATCTGAAGTACTGTGTCCAACTCTGGTGTCCCCAGTACAAGAAAAACATGGAGCTGCTGGAGCAAGTCCAGCGGAGGGCCGCGAAGATGATCAGAAGGCTGTCCAACACGGACAGGCTGAGAGAGTTGGGCTGATTTAGCCTGGAGAAGAGAAGGCTCCAGGGATACCTAATTGCAGCCTTCCAGTACCTGAGGGGGCCTACAGGATAGATGGAGGAGGACTGTTTACAAGGGCAGAGCGTGATAGGACAAGGGGGAATGGGTTTACACTAAAAGAGGGGAGATTTAGATTAGATACTAGGAAGAAATTCTTCCCTGTGAGGGTGTTGAGGCACTGGAACAGGTTGTCCAGAGAAGCTGTGGCTGCCCCATCCCTGGAAGAGTTCAAGGTCAGGTTGGACAAGGTTTTGGGCAACCTGGTCTAGTGGAGGGTGTCCCTGCCCATGGCAGGGGGGTTGGAACTAGATGATCTTTGAGGTCCCTTCCAACCCAAACCATTCTGTGAGTCTGTGATTCTATGATTCTATGATTTTTCTCTTCATGGCAGGCATGAAGAGAGCTGTAAAGACATGGGGAGGACAGAATAGAGAAGGAACAATCCTCTGCCGTTGGTTGCAGCCATTGCCACAGAGCAGCTGCTGACCACCAGCAACAGTTGAACAGGCTTCCAGCCAGCCCAGTTTATTTGCCCAGTGTCCAACACATGATTATTCCATGGGATCCTGAGCAGGATAATAGCTTGTCCCTTGCACATCAGTGATACTCAAATATAAAATAAAATATTGGCTATGAAGCAGTACAACATCTGTAATCACTTAGGTTTGATGAAATCTTTAGGAGGAATGTAAAGACCAAGTAGAGAAAATGAGACACACTTTTCAACACAAGTAAACCCCCAAATTACATCACATTGTCAGCAGAAGTCAGGTTTTTTCTAGTCATTGTATTTGTACTACTTCTGTATTTAATATATATTTACCATCTCAGACACTCTGTATATGTTCCCTATTTTGCCATAAATCAAAATACATGCTTCCATTAGACTTGCAAGCATGTAATTTTCTCTTAAAGTGACCTGGAAGCACAAGCCCTCTTGGCTTTGCCATCCTTACCTTAGTGAATTTCTGATGTCTACGTATGGGTTTGTGTATTTCCCTGAGTCGCACTCATGGTAAAAAATGCTCAGTGAAGAGAAAAGTGAGCAAACAGGGCACAGTTACACGCATATAATACAAAGGATGGTATCAGAATCTGGGACATGTTTTATATAGATATACCTACTATTCTTAATCTTCTTTAGTTTAAGTAAGGCAATTATTCACCTGGCTCTAGATACTGTGCAGAAAATTCTATATTTTTATCTGCAAAGAGTGCTAGTTGCACATTGCTGCTTTCAGTGGCTAGGTGATGCAGGGTGGACACTTCCCCCTACCTCTTAAGAAAAAAAAAAGCCATTTTTTTGCATGAGTTTAGTGACCATGGATGCTGTCATTCCTACCATTCCAGAAAGGTGTTGACACAGAACTGCTTCTTTCAGCACAAGGCTCTTCACAACGATCTGCCTGGCACCTCATCCCTGGACCAGCACATGTGGAGACAACCAGATCTTTAGTGACAGAAAGCGAGGTTTTAGAAGGAGGCCGTAGTTGAGTGCACCACTCGAGCACCTGCTTGACGTTAAACGTGGGTGCAGTCCTGTGCTTATTCAGCAACCGCTTGAGGCCAGGCTGACATTACAGCCTGTGTTTAAATTACATGGAAGCCTGTGGGACTCAAGCACATGTTTCAGTGCTTTGTGAAGTAGGATCCACAGCGATTAGGAACCCAGAAAACACCCTGAGTATAACCATAGTCTGACAGTTATATTTTACTTTGACTTAATTTGCTTGGGCACAGGACTGCAGTGAGTGGATTTGAACAGAAATGTATCCCAGGCGCTGCTTTGTTCTGAATTTTCTGAGAACAAGTACTCTGCATCTGTGCATTTTTCCCTTGATACCAACTTTTCTAAAGTGTGGTTAGGAGAGATATTAACCTTTACATTTTAGGCATGAGACCACTGCTCCCAGAGATGTTCGTTAACTTAAAACAGTTTCTAGAGGGATCATTGCACTGTTTTGGCAAATGGCGGATCACTCCGCTTTATCCAACTATACGGTTCTCACAGGTCCTGCCTCCGGGCTGCCCACCACCATATGCATTTAAAGTCATTTAAGAGAGGTAGGAAGAGGAAATTCAACTAAAGGCTGATTCCCCTTCCAGCACATTCAGACAAGCCTGGGGCTGAATGCACTCGGCTTTGTTGCACTATGGGATTTCCTAGGAAGAAATCCCTGTTAATGAGAAGCTCAGCCAGAAGGCTCGTTCTCCATCCTGCTATTAAGATGTCTTAGAAGAGCTCACCATTTCCCTCTCTCTTTTTACTTATTTTTCAAACACCCTAGCCTACTTACCTTACAAAAGACCTACGTGAGACTGTCCATATTACTGTAGGAACTATTTAGACAAATAAATGGCTTTTCTCAGAAGAATATATAAAAGAAACTCATATAAAAACAAATGGTCCTATTTTATGCAAGCATGTCATACATCCATGAGCATTTCCCAGGACACATTTGCACAGGGCAAGGACTGGTCTGGTTTTAAGCTGGCATCTTCAGTACGCACACAGGACAGACCCACAGCTAGGAGGAACCCTCTTGCAAGTACTGAAAACTGAAAATGCCCATGTGAGCAGATAAAAATGACAGTATACGGAGCTAACGTCTTTCTTCCCCTCATCTTTGTGATTCTAAGTCTAGCTTAAGAGATGGGTGGATGCTGAGGGAGAGTTGAAGGGTTAGTCCTATCCCAGGCAGGCAGCAAAAGGTCCGGAGATTTTCCTCTGGGTTTTGTTTCAGGCTGGTGTTTGTTTCAAAGCAGAGTTTGTATCAGAAAGTGTTCCCCCACGGGCATTTTTCACAGACACTGACACACAGGCGCACACATACATACGCACACGCCACCCTTCACAAAACAGTACACCTGCAGGACTTGATTCTGAAGCGCAAAAGGTCAGTTTTGTGCTATTTATTCAGGGCTATTACGTGCTGTAACAAAGTATCTTTCTTCTTTCCCACAGCCACTCTTATTAATGTGATTGGAAAGTGAGTATTTGCTGAGGAAAGGGTATCGATGACGGTGCACTGAACTGTGGTTCCCACACTGTCACAGCCTGTACATGAGGGAGGACGCTCCTTTAAAGGTCCTTTAATTCTTCAGTTGTCTAGGATTTTCAGTAACTGTAGGAAATAAATGCAGTGTGATATATTCTTTTGGCCCATGAAGTAAATTAACCACATCATATTTGTAATTAAGAGATTAATTTACATTCTGTTGCATGAAAAAAATATGCTTGTGGCAATGATATAAAAAACCCCAAATCGGAAAAAAACCCAAAACAATTTAAACCTTAGACATGCAACAATTTCCCCAAGATTATTCCCAGTAAAGCTTCATAGTTTCTGGCTCAATATCCACACTTCAAGATTCTCCCTCTTTTTGCAAACACCCGTGCATCCCAGTTTTCCCTGGCACCACTTTAATAACAGCTACATATCTTTTCCTTTCCCCCCTCCTCCCCCTCGCCTTTCTACTGGGTTCTCTTCTCTTTTTTCTTCCTTCCCTCTCTTGTTCTTCTGCCTCCAGGACCTCATAGTTACTACTTCATGCCCAATCGCTCCTATTCAGTCTTGTCTCCTTTTCTCTCTCTCCACTGGTAAGGAAAACTTACCAGAATGCATATATTCCGAGCACTCTTTTAATTTAAATGTGAAGGAGAGTCATCTGAGCCTCTCTCCTAGTGAAGAATTGGTCATTTGTCAGTTGGAGAAGTTTCTTATCTTTATGTACTTTTGAATAACTTGAGATTTTATTGTCTTGTGTTTTGGTTGTAAGAATAAGCATTTTGCGGGGAAAAGAACTGAAATGGTATTACTCTGTCTAACACAACTCACAACCGAATGTTTGAGTGCTTAAATTCTCCAGCTGTGCTTTTGACTGTAGATTACTTTCTAGTAACTAGTTTATCAGAGGAAACAGAAAGTTACGTGTCTGTAACGTACGAAAGGCTGCCTTCGAACTCCGCGCTGCTTAACTTTCAGACACGCTTTCCCTGTGTCGCGCACTGATTCCCTCCCTCCCCACTTACATGCATATTCAATGGACCATATGCTTGATCTCAAATATCTCCAGGCATTATGGATCCTATTCATCAAGAAGTGGCTTGTACACTCATGAGTAAGGGGGGGAAAAGAAAAAAAAAGCCTTTTCAAAGAGCATTCAAGAGTTTTCTGAGAAAGAAATCCCAGTACACAGTGACCTGTATGTACCAGGCCGTAGTCCACTTTAAACTAAACCCGCATGTTTCTGCCGAAAACACACACCAGGCATTAAGAAATTCTCATTATTTCACCATAAAGGGGGCCTGTATAGAGATCTCATGAGGGATTTAAGCGGGAGCTTATTGACAAACACAAACCCAGTGATTCCTTGGAATCCAAAGCGGTTTGTGGGGTGACAAGGCAGTCCCATCACCAGCCCCCAGCACATGACAAAAGCAGAGGCAGCTCCAAAGCCGACATACCAACTACCTTGGGATCTGCTACGCAGCCAGATGCTGTGTTGGGAATTTCTCCCTGACACCGCGACATATGGGCTTTGGATTGCCATTTGAAGAGCATGAGATGGACAGAAACAATCTGGAGAGGGTGGGAAATGGATGACACGTCAGCCTGGTGCTTATGTTTGCTGTTTGGTTATTAGGTGATGCTTAAACGCATCTTTGGCCTTAAGGCGAAGAAAAATCTTGACCTAAATGGTACTTGCTGTAACTGCATTAGTTCCAATGCAGTTGGTGTGGAGATTAATTTATCAACTTGTTTAGGTTTTTTTTTTTAAAAACAGATTCAAATATTTTTTCTCCCTGCATGTTGTCAGAGAAACAGAAGAGCAATTCAGAATCATATTTAAATAGAAATTATACTACTGTGTAATCACCCTTGTTTTTCAAAGCTGTAGTAATCTGTTCACTGCCTTGTCAAACTCAGATAAACAAGTCTCTGCAGCCCTACCACCTACTGCAACCAGACCCAGCGAAAGCTAAGAGGATTCCACATGTGACTGATGTACAGGTGCATGGAGGTGCCAGATCCATCTCTTGCTCCATCACAAAGAGTTGGCTGACATTGCAGGACTGCACTGTTTTTCCTCTTCCATTCCCTTCACAGACCCTTCACTCACACATGGGCACTCCTGCCTTCTGCACCTACACAGCTTCAGTACACAGGTTGGCACATGAGCCACCCACGAGCCATTCAAGAAGCAGGAAACACTCTACTCCTGCCGCTGCAGCTGGTCTGCAAACTCTGGAGCTTGGAGAATCATGATCACGATGGGTGTATTGCCCCAGATCGCTCCTATGAAAATTAAGGATTCTTCCATCCAGCTATGAGAAAGGAGGGGTGGAGGAAGGTCGTATTTCTGCACCAACTGTTCCCAACACCATTTGCATGAAATGTATCACTGTCTGAATGCAGTGTGTCCTCCTAAAGCAAGTCAAGAAAATGGTGTCCTTCCTGTCCTGTTGCCCCCCCACATACCTTCACTATTTGTGTCTCACATTTATTTTTTTCCACTGCAAGCAAGATTTCCCTCAGTGATACTGATGAGCTGGAAAAAAAAAAGAAATAAGGAGAGAAGAAAAATAAGTGAAAAGGAGGACTTACATTTTTCACCTCGTGCATGCACTGCTTGAACTACAACAGTTGTACTTATGAATTCTCAATAAGTGCTTGACCTTTTCATTGTTTCTTCATTTATTGTTCTCTCAGTTCCACTTCCTACTTTCTACGCTCCTGCAGCTATTTAGATAGTCGCTCTTCAACCTGTTTCTTCTTCCTTTGTTGAATTCTGACTCTGCAATCAAATGTTTGTGCAAAAGCTCTTAGTGCCAGCAGGACTTGGACACAGATTTGGGTGCATGAATGTCCCTGTCTTCAGTAGGGTCCTTGACTTTATTTAAAAAAAAAAAAAAAAAAAAAAAGAAGAGAAAAGAAAAAGCCCTAATATAATAATACATTTTAATTAAACCATACACAACTCCTATGGCAAGCACAAGGAAAATCCTACCCTATCACCACAGCAGTGCTGTATAAAAACAGAGCGCATCCTTTCATACTTGTGGCTTTAATGGCAAGAGTCTCATAGACTTATACAATATCATTCAAAACCTGCACTGCTTATACCTTCACCCTGTGAGTGCCTCCTTGTTATGGGGCTTACAATGGATTAGTTTCATCTTTAAAAAGGAGAGATAACTCCTTGAGCATGCTGAATGAGGTACTGTGAGCTTGTTGTGGTAAGGACTTGGTATTAGTTGATTGGCATCAAACATCAGAGATTTATTTATAGCATATCAAGCATGACAATGACATGGATGCAGATTGTCAAAGGAAGTCAGTTCCCAAAGAGAGCGCTAAATATTTAAGGGCCACATTTTCAGGTATGGTTGAGACACCAACCTCTCTCTCACAAAATTGCGATCTCTGTTGCCGTTGGTCTAGGATATCTCGCCTTTCAAAAGGTGCGTCATGCTACTTTTATAGCTCCTTTTCACAGAAAGCCTCAGGGAGAGAGACCACCCCTGAGGATTTTTCAAAGTCTACCTTTCCCTCTAAAAGTATAAATGGCACCCAAGATGCTTGTACTTCCAGCTCTGGGTGCGAGATCGAGCTGTGAGCCTGCCTGAGCAACCAGAGGTGGGAGCAGCTGGAGGCAGAGCCTTGGGGTTTGGGGTCTTTTTATTGCACGAGCTGCAACCACCCATCCTACTGAGAGAAAGGGGTGCAGATACAGGGATGGGCACTCACGATTTATCAGTAGTCTGGATCACCTTCCTTGCCTCCTCTTTGCTTTTACTTCCAGGGCAAGTTGTTGCCACCCAGGTCAGCAGTTCAGTTCAGCCAATGCAGACGGACGTTCCCTCTGAACGCCTGCCTGCAGGTGCAGAAGCTGTACAAAACTTCGAAGAAAAAATATTTTAGCTGAGAAGGGTTTTATTCATTCTAGCATTTTCTGAGGAGTGTGGAGATGGCAATTTTTTGGCTCTAAAATTTGTTTTTTACTATATTACCTGGGCATCGCATTATAACATTCACTGGTGGGAAAAACTTTATTCAACAATTTTAGAAAGAAATGCCATGAGTTCCTAACCTAAAACAAAGCATCCCTTGGAAACATCCTTAGGATTTTTATCATGTTAACTTAGTGTTTGGTGACAGTTTGGAAGTAAGGTAATATGTGAAGCTGCCGTTCCAATCTATATTTCTGAAACTGTCAGAAACAGGAAAAATAAATTAGCTGATTGATCAGAAACCAGAATGACTACATTTACCTAGAAAATCCTTTCTGCAAAATAACTCTAACTCATTGTAAAGACAGCTCCATTAATTGCAGTTGACTTACAAGAGGAGTTAATGGGTTCCACTAAATTAGAAGCAGTCAGAAGTTTACCAGGTAAAAATACATTATTTCATAATACCCCCAGAAGCTTTGTTAAAAAAATTCTGCTTTAATATGTCTCTCTTTTTTTTTTTTTTTGTTTTCAAACATATACTTACGAATTCAAATAGGAGATTTGTGTTTGGCAGCCTAGGTCCTCACTCACTGTTCCGCGCCTCAGCTTTGCAGTTTGGTTTTGCCCAACTAGTAGCAGCAAATGAAATCTACATACTGAACAACTCATGCTGAAGGAGAAGCAGCTGCTCACTGACACTGCTCTCTACAGCACACAAATCTTGCACTTTTGCAGAAAGAGGACAAATACTTGCAGAAAATACACATGGAGTTTGGTGCTCAAGGGGTATAAGATTAGGTCCAGTGTATTGACTAGGGAAATAGCCTGCAGGCCTTAGGCCAGCGAGGCTGCTTGCCAGTGACTTCATTAGGGCTTTTGCCTATGAAAGGGTTGCCTGTTTGGATCCTGGAAACTTGCATCAATACGTCATTTTGTGTGACTGAAGTAAGCAGAATGTGTCCAAAACGCTGGCCAGTTACGGACCTCAATCGGCCTCCATTTGCAGGCAATGTCGCTCTTAGGAAATCAGGTTTTGGTTTGATCCGAGGCTCTTTTCAATAGAACTTTCATCACTGACCTCAGTTGCCAGAGTGCCTCACGCGAAGGTCCCTATTCTCTCTTATATCTTCCCACAAAAGACACCGGCAGCTGATCTCCTTCACAGACTTCGGCCAGGAATCCCAGAAACCCCAAAATCTTTGCAAATTTCAGGCGCTTTGCATCCTCGCGATAACCCTCCCCATCTCATGGTGCAGGGCACCCCTGAAGCCATGACAACACCAGTGACTCCCAGAGCTCCTCTGTAGGGAGGGGAGAAAGCAAGGACTAGGGTGTCATAGCAGATGTGAAAACTTTTAACATCTGGCAGTATAAATTTACATACTTACATTGCAAAATCTTATGAGTTGTGGTTCCAGCGGTTCAAGGGCAAAAGACAGGGAGAATCCAGCAAACCATCACCTTGGGCTTCAGTGCCCTCTGATACCATCAGAGCAGTAGGAGGAGTGATAGACTCGTCTGGTGGACTTAATAAAATTGTTTCTGGAGTTACAAGTTTTTGTTGAAAAGCAGACAGAGAAAGCAAAAAAACCTAAGGACCAATAAATACCCCAACTGCCTGAATTAGCACTGCACACAGATATGTACAGCATCCTCAGTCACGTAGGACAAAACCAGGAAGTGCAAGAATGCTGAATTCTTTGCTATTTACTAAAAAAAAAAACAACAACAAAACCAAAAACTAGCAAACATTTCACAGCTCTATGGCAAATTATCACTGCTTTGGGTTTTTTCAGAGACTACACATTTTTCTTTCCTAACTGCTTTTTTCTGAAATTCACTGAGAACAGGCATTTTAGTTGCATCAAACTAACAGCATAAAAATCTTTGTTAAAGGACAAATTGAAAGCAATTACTCTACTAACAAAAATAAAAAGGAGAATTATTTCTGGAGACTTCATCTACAGCTCACAGCACAGTAGGTCTAATGATTTCTGGGAATTCATTAAGTATTTGTGTCATTATAAACATGCTGTAAGTGCCAGAAATGTATATTTATTACTCTGCTGAATCAATGTTGATTTGATCAGCTTACCTTTGACATCAGCATTTCATAAATTTCTTAGTCATTTCCCCATGATGACCTCACAAAGCACACTCTAAAGCAGCGGTAAACCATTTGAATGCTTCCCATCCTTTCCATTGTGCAGACCTCATCCTAAAATCTACTCTTTTTCCTTTCCCCGTCCCCCCTTTCCTCCCCATTCCTTTTTCCTCTGACCCCATGTGCTAAAATTCTGAATTAGCTGTATTTATCAGCTTACTTCTTAAAATACATATCCTCGTAGTAAAGGGAAAGGACAAGCAAAAAAGCACAACGTCTACTTTTAGCAGATGTGTCCTAATTCTACAAACTTTAGCGGGGGTTATTTCTCTCTCCCCCAGCCTTATTTTTTTTCCCCTCCACTCCCCCCCCACCCCCCACCCCAAGTTCCTCGGTTGCGCTCCCTTCAATCTTGTCAGCTGTAAAATGGGTCTCTTTTTAACCTATAATGGATCAGCGAGATTAAAGGTGAAGTCATGAATTAGTAGCAGTGACAGCCCAGCACGATGGCCCCGGCAGCAGGGGGTCTCCCTTTGTGCTCGTCCACTCTGACCCCCCGTGCCACTCTCCGCCTGTGGGAACC
>VWZZ01004049.1:503332-528714 GCA_013399095.1 Psophia crepitans | reverse complement strand
ATATTCTGACATCACCCCGTCATACCTCCTCGCTGGCTCCTTCGTTAACTCCTTTATGCCTTGCCGGCGAAGGACAATGGGTCCTGCTGCAGGGTGGAGGAGGAGGAGGAGGAGGGGAGGGGGGCTTCTTTCCCAAGACAACTTTTTCAGAGGCGGCGGACCTAAAGGAAACATAGTTTTTAAGATCCGGAGGTGGGTGAATTTTCTAGGAGTTGGGCTGGGTGATTTGAGGTGCTACTGCCAATGGGAAAAAAAGCGAAGCGCCTCTAACGATCCACAAAAATTTGTTCTCATTTTTAAACCTGAATTTCTAAAACAAAACCCAACACCATCCCTACCACAAACACGGCTTGTTCAATGACTACACTTTTCCCTGGGAAATACATCAAAACAGTCCGTTAGAACCATTGCAAAAGTATGATGCATTTCCAGTCTCCTCCATGAAAGGCTGCAGTAAGGCAACAATGCACCCCCCCAAGGCAAAAAAAGAAACACGTATAACATCTTGAGAATTCCTATTCCAGGGAATACCTGAGAGCAGAGGGAAAGCAACAGAGCTACATCTTTTTGCAAATATGAGACAGGCTGGTCTGCCTGTTCATGTTCTCTGGGATATATTTTGTCCTCACTGAAATCTAAATGCAGCGTTGGCTTCAGCCTGTCTTCTAGAATAAGCAGCTAGACTTTTCATGGTCCTTCCAATTAATGCACTAATTAATTAATTGTAACAGTATTCCTCATCCTGGCTGTTTTACTTTGTTGGTGGAGAAGGTTTCACATTTCTGATCATATTTTTTCTGACATTTTTAAAGCAATACTATTGCACCTACCACCAGTGCTACCTCAGTTCAAATCACTTGTCTTGGGGATACAATACATGTACAGGACCTAGCCGGAAAGGATGGTCCCAGAAAACTTACAGAGGTTCTTCCCTAGAAAACCATAAGAAGACCACTAGAAACAGCTTCACTGGGTGAGGAGATGTTTCATTCCTATGATACCTGAAAGTCTGGTGAAAATTCACTATCTCTGTGCCTTGAAGTTCTCTGCAGGAGGGTCCTCCACTTATCCTGGCAGAGTCAGGTGGCATTTAGACCCTTGAAACACCACAAAGGCATTTTAAGATGTCTAAATTAAAAATTGTAATTCCTCGTCTAACCCTGGGGAAACATTAGTGTTTGCAGGATTCTCCCATTTTGCTCTAAAAGATGCCAGGCCACTTATTTTCCTGCCCCAAGTGGAGTAATTTGGCAAATGGTTCCTCTTTTAACTTACTTTGCAGATCCTCTTGGGGTTCACACAAAGAAGGTCTTGATCCAGTCTTGGAGTAGAGGGTAAGGGAAGCAAAGTCTGTGTTACAGCCAGCTGTGTTTTCTATTATGACCCCATTTTGTCTTCCCTGCGGCTCACTAGCCAGAGCCCACTAAGGGTGTGGGGATATGTCCTGTAAAACTAGCACAGAGAAATTAATGAATGGACCAGATGAATACAGGGAATGGACAGGGCAGACCCCGTGAGCTGCTTCATCTCTCGAGCAACACGTGCTCACGCAACCTGCATCTGACTGGAAAGTTCACCCCAGCCTGACATCACCCAGTCTAGCCCCCAGCCTGCTCCAGCCCACACCACAGGACGAGTGTGCATGCAGTCATTGCCAGGGGAAAGCTACAGCTCCAAGGGCTTTTGGAGAAGCAGTCCTGTCTCAGGCCCTGAGCAGCAGCAGGCACTGGCTGGAAGCAGTCAGCAAGATGTGCAGATGGCACGGTCTGAAACAGGTTTCTGAGTAGATGATCTGACAGCACTTGCACACCAGTTCACGTCAGCTGTGTGGCATTCAGTTACACTTTCTGCAGGTCTCCTGGACCTTTTTCCCAGAAACAGCTCGATCCCCACCCAGCATCTAGGAGGCTGCAATCCATACCACTGCATTTTGAATGCAGAGAGGAAAGCGCATCGGAGTTGTACCTAACCATCAGGGGAAGGCTGCAGGATGCACATTACAAAGTGTCACTTAGCAACACGGCACAGGAAACAGGAGTACACCACACCGCAGGGAGTCCTGCACCAAATGGGACGCTCATGAGTTGTCACTGGAATCGCCTCCCATGTAATGCCCTCCAGGCTCAGGCCATACTGGGAGAAGAGTTCAAACCACATCCAACGATGAGCTTAGCAGGCTGAGCAAAGCTGCCTCCCTGGAGCGTAGGATGTTCTCTGTAGATCAGGATCCCTGCAAAACGCAGCATCAATAACTGTCCAGTATCTACAATTTCTCTTCTATTTCCTTAGGGAATGGGGGATTTAGGTACACTCTTTCCTCTGTCTGAAAGAAATCAAATTCATGTCTCACTTGTCCTGAAGGGCAAACCAAGCTCTATATAGTTACATGTCCTCAGGCAGGAAAGGTGAGGACAAGGCTGATTTTACCCCCCAGATCTTTCTTTGAAATATGAGTAGACCCCAGGTTTTCCCACTCAGCCCCTACAGGGTCATGTTCCTTCTCTCTGGCATGTGGTGGGAAGTGAGTACCTGGATCCCCCGTGGCAATACTCTGGAAAGAAAACTCCTAGCCAAGCAGTAAGCACATCCTGGGAATGGGAGTTATGTGTCCCCAGAAAGAGGAGAGACCAGAGCCTCCTAAATCCTGGGCAAATGCACTGAGCAGTAGACATCTGTAAAAGATTACGTAGAACATTGGCTGTGTCCTACATTTAGAAATGTATGCTACTTAGTTTTTCTGGAACAAGTGCTCTAGCCTCCCATGATGAGGGGGGTGAGCAAGGGTGTGCACACAGACAGGCAGGGCTGACCCCCCTGGGCTCAGGGGAAGGTACTTTGGGGAGCACCTTGCTCCAATCCTTCCTTTCTCCATGCTGGTTACGGCAGGCAATGTGGGCCGTTCTGGGGCCACACTCTGTGTGGCCACGCAGGGGCATGGCATAAGGCTCAGGACCCCACTGTGAGGAGTAGTGGGGCATGGAAAGGATTCCCTGCAGCATTCGTTTCTTCCCTTAAAGGCTTCAAAGAGCTTTCCTGGCATTTGGTCCTCACCCAAACACGAAGAGTAGCATTAAACTCATGGACTGCTGGTGTTGCTACAACTCATGATTTCATCAGGTGTATGGTATTTCTTCTTAAATCTTAGGCTCTTGGATTCAGATGACTCAGTGAGGCTCTCAACATTAAGGAAACAAAAAATGAAGTGTCCTCAGGATCTGGAGAGTAGCTTGGAGACAAACACAGACAGCAAACACCAGTTAATAAGTCAATGTCAAAAAGTACTTAAAAAGTACTATTGATTAAAAAGTATTATGAAGAACTAATATTTTTGTTCTGTTTTGAGATTTTTAGATCCCATCTCAGGTTTTGTGGCCTTTGTCTTGTATCTGCTGAGTGGCAGAACTTGAGAATCCTCTGACAGCACTGTGGCCAGGAATGTTTCACATGGCTCCTCCTTTGGAGAGGGGGAGGCTCCCCTCTGGGCTAGGGGAGTCTGGTCTTCAGCCAGGAGCTATGGGGAGGGGCGGGGGCGTGTCAAGGCAGAAAATCATCTCACAGTGTCACAGAGGCATCAGATATCTGTGGATTTTTCCTGAAGAGATGTTCACCATTTCCTCCCCCAGCTCCTATAACTCTGTTCAGTCCTCTGCAACCTGAACCCAGGACCCAAGGAGCCATGAGGACAGCTTGAGTCTCCCTAGTGGCTCATTAGCAGCTGAAGAGGGGACCCAGGGGAAAATGACCCAGTCCCAAGCCACAGTAATCTCCAGTTCCATTTTTCTATGAAACTCCTGAAGGGCTGCAGCCTCCCTGGTTACTGGTGTCAAACCTACAAGTGTACATGGGCTGGGACTAGCACGGAGACCCGGTTTCCTGTTGTGCCGCCTGCCTCCAGCCTCCCTGTGCAGCCTTGAATCCTCAGAGAGCTGGTGGTGGGGCTCCCCAGCAGTGGGGCTCCCCTTCTGTGCCAGAGCAGCTTCTCTTCCCCATTCCGCTCTGCTCTCATCGCAGACCATGGCTGCGAGCACACCAAAGAGACTGCCTCGGGTCTTTGCTTGGGCCTGGTCGGTTTATAGCAACTAGTGAACATGAGGATGGAGCGGTTTTGCTGAGCACTGCCTGGAAAACAGGAGCATGTTCCCTCTTGTGTTATCTTCTCTGCTGCTGGCCACGCAACCCAGCAGCAGCTCCTGCACGTGCATAAGGCACCCCAAGCTCCCTCCACGGTTAGTACTGGTATCTGTCCTCTCCCGCAGCGTGGGGGTGAGAAATGCTGCATGTGTGTGGGGTGTGGTGGTGTGCGTGCGGCAGGGCTGGTGCTCTTCCACCTTCTCTGCAGGCCATCACGTTCTTCTGTTGCACAGGGAGACGGTTTGAGTGTGCACACGCGTGTGCGTGTGTGTGCGTGTGTGAGCAGGATCTGTGACGTTGCCGCTCTCTCACTCTGCAGAGTGGGTGGGGATGGGGGAGAGCATCATTTAGTCCTTGCCCTGCACACCAGCACGGGAGAGAGGGAGGGAGGGAGGGGTTGTCTGTGCTGACAGGGACTACGTTAATCTTCATTTTTACCATTCCCTGTTCCCTGGAAAAAGAGGGACAGTAGAGGCAATCCTGAACCACTGTGTGGTGTATCCTGCCTTAAACAGAGCTTGTACCAAAGCCACAGTTCCATAGCAGCCCTTTAATGAGTCACTCAAGTAGTTTCTTCCTGGAGGAAGGATGGGATTAAAAGTCATTTAAAATTATCAGTGCTTCTCCAGTATTCCACTATCAGTCCAGCCCTTGGTATTCAAGAAGAACCTAGCTCTGAAAAAAACTATTTGCCAAAAATATTGCGAGCCAAATTTTAGTTATTATGTGGATGCCTGTTTCTCGTACTGCTCACTCAGAAAACAGCACAATGAAACGTTTCATTCCCTGTTAATAGCCACCGAGAAAATGCTGGAGATACATTGAAACATCAAGCTTTCAGATGACTGCAACTTCTCTCAGATACTATTAAAGACAACCAAAAATGTCTCCATTAGAAATACAAAAAACATTTTGTGGCCAATCCTCTCCTAGGAAGGTTTATTATAGTTCTAAAGTCAATCCCAGCTCTGTTTTTTTTCAGATATCTACTAAACTGTATTGTAAGAAAGGTATAAAGAATTTTTATTTCCATTAGATTTTTATTTTAATCACCTAAAAATCATTCTTATGGAAATGAGAAAGACAAAAAGATTCCCCAGGGACTGAGAAACTTCACTGATTTGCATCATTAACACTGAAAAGAACTCGCCTGGAAATGGCCCCTTCACGTTTTCTTTTATTTACATTTCCAGACAAAAATAAAATTAATTTCAACAAGAAGGTTTCTTCTAGACATATCCCATTTTGATTAGTCTAGCTATTAAAACATGAATATAGCTTGCTGTACTTTGATGGACTGATTTACTCTTTGTTATACTGGATTTTTTTTAGAAATTTTTTTTTTTTTTTTTTTTTAGTTTTTACCCCATTTGTAAAGGGTTTGCAACATGGGGACTCTCAGTGATCATTGATTGTATTAGCATTCATAATTAACACCAGTAAGTGTTAAGACACTTTTTGAACAGTTACCATTTGCGGCACAGAATGAGAGAAAAGTGACATTCATTTAACTAAACTCTGCAGTTTTCGTTTAACAAGCCTGTCCAAGCATAAGCAAAACTGAAAAAAACAGAGAACACTAAATATATATTTAAATGCAGACAAAATCCTATGACAACGTAGTTCTTTCAAGGCTCAAATCAAAATTTTAAATAGTTTACCTTCTTTGTGTCTTCTAAAGAGTTTTATGTAACAAACTTTCAGTGTCATCACTAATAGCAGCTCATGCCAAGGATTACTTTCTTAAAACTGCTACTCAAGCCTTGTGATTTGCAGTACACTTCTTATTACAGGATACATTATGCAGAAACCCTCTGCTATGTGATGGGACATGGCAACCCTGCTGTGAGAATGCCTATCAGCGCTTCTTTTAAGGCCCTTTCTCAATTGTCAGCAAAGTATTTTTTAAGGTTAAAAGGTGTAAAATTATTCTGAAATGCTTTTCTGACCTGTCGCCTATCACTGCAAAAAGCTATAGTTCATTTTTTTTCTAAAATTGTATTTTTTAAATGTGATAATATTATAAGAATAAAGCTAGTAAGAGAAGTATAGTTTTCTACGCTTTTCACGATATCTTTTGTAATTTTTTCAGTACTGATACACATTAAAATTGTGGGTCCCTTTTTATTTTTGATTTTCTTCATTATGATTCTTCCTTTCCTGTGAGTCAGTTACAATATGCAATTAATGAGAAACTAGCAATTTACAGAAAAAAATCTTTTCATTTGTATTTTTGTGGATTGTTCAAATGAATTCCTGAATCATATTCTCTAATGTAAAAGTCAAATGCAGCAGGGTCATGAAGCATAATCTCATTATACTGATATATAAAGCTCACAAGATCTGTCATTCTTCAAGTGCTACCTGTACTTTGATTGAAACAACATTGAATATTAGCAGGAAAACTAGAAGGTGGCTTCTATTCTTCAGACCAGTGGCTGGCTTTTATGGGTTTGCAAGCTGCTTAACTCTAGATTTCCCAGGCTACGTGCACAATTCAAGGTCAATGATCCTATAGTTTTAAATCCCGTGCACAAGAGGTTACCATCTCCCATTGTCTGTAGCTTAGGATTTCCAACGGCAGCTAACTGTTTACGTGCTGGTAACATGCTAGAAGGTATCTGAAATCACTTTACACTAAGTTTCATGGACTGTTCTATAGCACAGTCTTTTCAATCTACACCGGAGAACTCAGCCTTGTAGGAAAGAAGCGTCAGACATGAAGGGTCTTATTATCCCATCTGATACGTGATACAGGCACAGAAAGATGTGAGTTGCAGCTGAAGCCAAAAGAGAAGTACAAACAGGTGGCAGATAGGGAGCAGATGCTGTGCTGGCTTTATGCATTGAGTTGTGTGGCCTCTACCAGAACACCAAGGTGCTTATGCCTAAGGCTATGGCATAGCTATAAGAAGTGACAAAAGCAGTAAGAAGGCATCATCGTGTTGCACTCAGCTACCTATGGAGATTTGTACCAGTCCTCTCCAACATGGAGTTACCTACTTTTCCTGCCACCCCACCTATCAGTCAGGGTTTGTTGCTGCATCCTTCAATGCTGTCAGTGATGAGAAGCAGAGCTCTTCGCAGCCAGGTGTGCAAGTTGAGCAACAGCTGTGTACTCCGTTGGCATTAGCAAAAGAGAGAAGCTTATACATTCTGCTTCACATTGATTTTATCACATCCTCTTGATCAGCTAACTGTATCTTATCAGCATAAAGTCTAATCTTAACCTGCTTATTAGTACCTTGATGACCAAACAGGAGAGGGTTGCCATTCATGCCCACATAGATGACTGGACCATATGTTTTTGACACAGCCAAGTGTAGGCTGGGAGGACTGCACTGCTCCCCAGCAAGCCCCTGCAATGAGTCTGTACTTCAAGAGGCATGGCCTGGCTCAGCATCCCTTAGAGCCCTTCTGCCTGGGGTTCCATGCAGGATAGGAGCAGGCTTGGCTGCACCCAGCTCCTGGGTGGCAGGAGCAAGTGTGTAGGCCCTGAGCATGAGGACAGAAATTGAGTCTTCACAGCACGGCACAAAGCACAAGGCAGGGGAGCACACATGCCGTGCGCCAAGGATCATGACCATCCAGCCAGCAG
The DNA here is from genome assembly GCA_013399095.1 of Psophia crepitans. Classification (NCBI taxonomy): domain Eukaryota; kingdom Metazoa; phylum Chordata; class Aves; order Gruiformes; family Psophiidae; genus Psophia; species Psophia crepitans. The sequence goes on along the minus strand of VWZZ01004049.1, from coordinate 520,985 downwards.
GGACTCTGCAGCACCTAAAGAGGCTTCCAGACTCCAGAACACAGAGTCCTCAACCTACGTCCCATGGAAGGCTGTTTTCATTAACACAAGACGGAGACATTCTTTCAGACAATAGACCAGCAAATTTCTAAAACTATTCCCAAGGATTTAAACCCTTGTGTTTAGAAGTTTCTAACAAATATCGAGTGCAAGCAAGGTCGTTGTTGCCTATAACAGATCACAAAAATCTTAATAATGGACAATTCTGGCTGAGATTGTTATTGATGTCACAGGATGATCTTTTAAGTTAGACCGTAAAAAACAGTCACTGTTTTTTGAAATATATATATATATACAAAGAAAGAGAAAATAAAGCCATCAAACCGAACAGTTTCTCTTATTCCCTGTCAGTCTTTCTGCAACTACTCTGAATGCACAACAGACTTCTCTTATCAGCTTAAAACTCCACTTTTTCCACAGGAAGAAATTCAAGGAGCCTGTGAAGTGAAGCCTAAATTTGACTCTCTCTAAACACTGTGTCCCTGTAAAAGGCCATTTCATGTTCATCCTGTGCATTTTTAGGAAAGTCCAGAATCCCAAGTACATCTCAGAAATTAAGAAATCAGTTTATTGCCCGAGCGTATAACCTAACATCCTCAAGTCTTGGCCTTGCAAAAATTTTTATTCATGAGTTTAACTGCAAACATATGGGTAGTCCCTTGCTTACACTTGAGTGTTTGCTTAAATGTACATATTTCATGTGTATAGTTATTGTCCTCGCTTAGTTCCAAAACGCAGAGGTTGCAAAGTCACTTAGGAAACATAAAGAAAAAATGGAATAGTCAACATGATGCTAGCCGTTTCTCTGGGACCAGACTAAGACACTTTTTAAAATCACTTGAACCTTGCCAGACAGTCTTCATAGGGGTCTCAGATGCAGTAGGATCCACCTGGTTTAGCATTTAAAAGTCATCTGCCTAGATCTAAAATTAGGCTTCCTTTATCATCTTGAAAAGAAATGTGCATATCCAGAGACACTTCATCTCACACTGAGGTGGGTATCTAAGATTGTGATCTTCGATCCCTGGTGAGAAAAAAACAATTCACAGACCTACAAGATGAGGATTTGGAAAATACTTACAAGGAGCTGCTACTGTTCTTCCGCAGTTCCACATTCAATTACTTCTGCATCCAAACTCCAACTGTGACCTCTGGATAAGTGATGAATAAAAGGCAAGTTTATTGTCTCGATGTCATTTTAACACTGTCTTCATACCCCCTTCTATGTAATCATTTCCATGAAATTACCACAATGGGCATAAGAAACTTAGAAGAAGCAATCCTCAGGACATGGAGGATTTTGTTTTTGCAATATTTCAGGGGCACTAGCCAAATATCTGCAAAATCTTGAAAATTCTTCTTTTCAAAGCACTCACTGAAGCCAAACTGAGTAGTTTTTGCAGGAAGTCTGGATCGCAGGCATCTTTGGGAAGCAGTGCTCCACACTATGGAAAGATTAGGAGGATCTGTGCTCACCCATAAGACCCAGAACATGACTATGGCCTTAATCCTAAATAAGCAGAAATCATGCTGCTAATTGCAATGCTACAGGACATGGTATTTAATTATTGCTAGTTAATACCAAGGCCAAATTTTAGCCCCTAGTCAGGATTGTGACCTAGTCACATATAAAAGAGAGTTCACAGCCCTGCAAGCCAGCAACATGAGGGCAAGGCTGTTCTTCAAAGATTCAGCTACAGCCCTTAAACAAGTTGTGTCAGGTTCCCTCATGGATGGTGATGAATACCTGCCAGGTAGCACGGCCTTCCTGTTCCAGTATCTGCCAAGGATGGTGGGGATCCTTTGCTTGCACAGCTTTCACGGTTTGCTGTGCCCAGTCTAACTGGGGTATTGAGCACCCGACTTCTGTCTTGCCTTGCGGTTGCAATGAAGAGAGAGAGAGACTCTGGTTCCAGTCATCACTTTCCAAAGTGGGGCTTCGGTAGGGAATAAATGACATGTCTTAGCAGGGGCAGGAAGGTGTGAGGAAAAGAAACTCAGTGACATTCATTACCAATGTGTCCGAGACAGATATAGACAACTATTGGTTTTTAATTTAGAGGTGCAAATTAAGTAAACAGCTAAATGACGTAAGACATTAACAAGTCCATTTTAATACCGAAACAACAAATTTCAAGAGTCTAAAAATAGTGAAAACACTACAACAATATCCACACTTTTTTAATTTTCTGATTTCATAATCTAAAATACCACATTTTTGCTTAGTAAAATACATTGATTACAACCCAACATTTCTCATACATATTTAGTATGAATACACTGTTTTCACTTCTTGCACAAGAGAGTAGATTTTTCTAAGCTCTGTACAATGTGAAATAAATACCCCACTTTTCTGTGCCCTTTCTTCCTTTTGTTCCTCTGGTTTTCCTTTTTCAAGGATTTTCATACTTCTCAAAAGAATCCCATATTGCTGGAACTTAATCCACCTTTTTTTTTTTTGCATACTGCACTAGCGAGTCATTAAAACAAAAAAAGCAGAAACGTTCTTATGGCTGTTCCAAAAAACTTGAACTCAAGCAGAGGGCAAAAGGAAACAAATATTTTAGTTTGCTTTTAAAAACCTCAGTGGGTTTCAATATACATACATATGCATGCAAAACATATAGATATACATATAAAATACAAAGAAATCAGATGAGGTAATAGCACCCCCTTCTGAGAGTTAGAACCAAAGCTTATGCCCTCACTTCAAAGCAAATCAAGACACTTTTCATCATGGTGCTACAGCTTTTTGATATGCAGCTCCCACTTCATCTTTTGTCCTACTGTGTTAAACTAGAGAGATGTAGATACTATTTACTTGGCATTTATCTGCTCCTCCCTCTGTCACTGCAAGAACTGCTTGGTTGCAAAGCAGCAATTATAATTTGGAGCTAGAAAGTCCAAGAAAAATTATTTTCTTCAACTCACCTATTCGGTTATTCCATGTACACAGTAGTCCTTGACTGGCTTGTTTCGGATGTGAGAGAGTGCTGGCTTCAGCTTTTGCAGTTGGGGGAACGGGCGGAGAAAGCTGCGAAGGGCCAGTGTAGACAGCAGGAATATCACTCCATTCTTTATCAGCTCAGTTTTCCTGGGGGTGGAACTTCATCCCCTTTAAAATGAGCACAGCCTCCTTTTCCCCATCCCCTCTGTCTCCACTCGTCTGCAGTTAGGGCAGGAAAGGACCAAGAGCCCATCTCCCTCTTGCAGCAGCAAGGGCTGAAGAAGCAGTGTCTGCAACACCTAATGTGACTATATCCAGAGCCATTCCGGTATCACAAGGACTACAGTGAGGCTCTTTATGAGTTTCCCTTACCACGCACCTACACCAGCAAACACTGGCTCTGTTCCTTCCCTGGCCTGGCAAAAAGGTTGACTTACCTACTAAAAGAAGTGCATTTTCCACAGTCAAAAGGAAAAATCAGACCAACATAATTTCCTGCCTCATCTGCTCTTTCCCCATACCAAATTCCCCCCTCATGCAATTTCATCTCAATGGGAACTAGAAGACTCTTCCCCCATTTTCTCAATACAACATGGGCTCAGTTACGCAGCACAGTGAGGGCACAGTTCTTGTAACTCAGCAAAGAGCAGTCCTGTGAATGGCTCCAGTCCACCAGGCCAGGCTTTAGTGGCATTGAAACATCCAAGCAGCTCGCAGGTCACTAGCCCAAAGTCAAAATAAATCATACCCAATAACAGTAAACACAACACAAAACCCTCAGAAAGTAATTAAGATATATAGTCAGGGTCAGGAGTCAGAGGAGAATATAACAGTGCTTCTCAAATTGCCACTTCTCACTGAAAACTGATTTGTGATATTTCTCAGCACACACTCTGGATAAAGAGTAGTTTGCATAGATGTTGCTGCAGAAAATTTCTGTAGGGTCTGCAACAAAACAGCTAGGGAAAATGCAGAATGGTATTTACTCTTTTTTGAACTGCAAAAGAAAGAAAAGTATTGGATGAAAGGTGCTAGACTCTAAGGAAAATAGTGAAGAAACTCTTCAACTTAAAGCACAGAAATCCACATGACACTGAACTATGTATAATTTACCATGACAAATCAGTGCTCTAGCAGAAAGAGTCACAGCATGTGAAGAAAAAAATTAGCACAAGCTGAAGATAAGATAGACAGTATTTTCTACTTGCAGTGCCATAAAGAGAAAAAAGTAAAGATTAAGCCAAACAAACAGAAACAGAACCCAGTAATACTGAAAGGGAAAGAAGCTCTTCCAGGACATGTGTAAAGAAACGCACTACAGAAATTCAACATAGGAATGCTGTAGCATCAGGAGGAAAATATTACTTCTGAAAAAATCATTAAAGTCCACAAAAATCTACAATGCTGAATCTGATGGAAGAGCCCACAAAAGAGCTTTTGCAGCCCAAAACCTCTAGCAAGCAAGATGTCAAAGTAGATATGAGTAAAGTTACCGAGATAAGGACTTATGAAGTAATTAGAGTACATAAAAGTGGAACTACCTGAAGATCAAAGTATACTGTTACTTGGTTTTGGCTGAACATTGTTACATGTAGAGCTTTTGCATGTGCCTAAGAGCCACTTGTACACTCAGAGAGAGTGAGAAAAGGAAACTGATTTGGGGGAACAAGTTCAAATGGTGCCTACACACTTGGGATTTTTCAGGTCAAGGGTAGAAAGCAGACAGGCTAATGCCCAAATTCCCAAAAAGGATGCACACAGAGATCATGATATTCATAAATTCATATAGAAAATAAAATACAGGAACATGAATGGACAAGCATATATATTTTGTTATAGGTTTCTTTAAGAATAGTTGCTGGTAAAACAGGACTTTACTGCAAGTAAATAATCATATCTTTAGTAGTCCTTGGTTAGTTTTGCAAACCTCAATCTCATCGAATGGGACCTATTATCCCTAGGAACTCTTATGTACAGGGCATCCCTCAGCTGCTGGAAGACTTACTTACTATAGAAACTTACAGGAAGGGTGACTGACTAAAGACAGAAGTTGCAAAGAATGTTAGGAAAAGAGAAGAAAGCGTGAGAGTGTGTCAGAAAGCAAGTGAATTTCACTTTCTCATATGTAAAACGAGGGGAGTTAACACTTGTCCTTAAGTTTTGTGGTGAGTGGAGTCGGTCCCTGATGTCAGATTTGATCAGGTTTTCTTTCTTTCCTCCCGTTCTATTTTTCTTTTTCTCTCTCTTGGTATGTGCAGACTCCACACTGATACAAAAAACCTGTATCAATTCTTACAGAGTCTTTTTAGATTTACCTGTGTTATCAAAAAGGGACTCTGAGAAGCTCTGTTAGGAGCAGTACCAACAGAGAATAACAGATCGCTGCTAACTCTGGGTTGAGTCAGGGGAAGGGCAGATGGCTTCTCCTGGGAACATGGGGGAGGCTGTACAAAGCCTTTGCCCTGGAAATCCCACCCTGAGCAGGATTGCCAAGAGCTCACAGCTCTTCCTTGCTCTCTCTAGGCACTGGCAGCTGTCCACAGAAGGAAATTGTATTATCATGCCTGGAAGGAGAACTGCACGCTCAGGTCTTCCCATCCCAGGTATTGCTGTCCCTGAGCTGGCACCAGATAGAGTCCAATTGATTCAGAAGCATTTCAGATTGACTGCAGATCAAGCCCATTTACTCTTCTTCATTGCTTACAGCTCCTGCCCCATCACCCTTTGGCATGGCTGGGCAAACCTGACTATTTATCCCTTGCAGCATCGAATCTGACCTTCAGCTTCAGCCAGTATGGCTGTCACTCAGTGGGTTACCTGGGTGCAAGCTGGGAGCTCTCTGCTGCACCAACTAAATGTTTCATAGAATGACCTGTAAATAAAAATGGCATCTGTGCAGCCACAAAATAATCCATTAAAACAAACAGCGTCGTTTCTTGACGTGAGAACAAGAGACAAAACCCTTGTATTATCAACGGTCCTTAACATATCTGCCTGGCCCAAAATTTAAGAAAAGCCTAATGGATTCGATTTGGACTGGAAACTAAGACAGGACCTTGAAAGTCGACTTGACAGATTTTGTGATGCCATATGAAGTTGTCATGCACGAAAGGCGACTCTGCAATTTTTCCTTGGTACTTTTTTACATTTCCATCATAGCGCTCCTAATCCTTTGGAAGACTTGGAGGCCTGACATTTCCATTGACTAATTCAAAGACAAAATGTCCATTTGGTACCGGTGATCTGACTTTTCTACTGTTTCTGTGAAATGGCTGTCAAAGATACACACATCTCAAAAGACAGACTCTGGGAAAAAACCTTCGAACCATTCACAGCAAAAGTAATCTTAGTAAAAAGGATGCATAGACTAAGGACATGCAAAATTACATGCCTCCCAGTAAAGGTTTCTGGGAGCTTGAGGGTATCGATAAAAGTGTACAACATATGCCAAGAAAAAGAAAAGTAGGCAACTATTTGATAGATTATAATCCAAACACTTGTACCATACGTGCATGAAGTGAGGCCCATTTTACCAAATTTTTCTGACCAGTGTGGAATTTGAAGTGTCGCAGCAGCCTGCAGACAAGCTGCAGACAAGGTTTGCAGCATCATCTATAGCAGGACAGAACTATGTGCATGGGCCTGGCAATTAGCCTGCAAAGATAGCTCAACACTGTGTTCCACATCAACTGAAGAAACAAACTGCTGCCTTTATGGGAAAATACTAACACCCCAAACAAAAATTCAAATTAAACCTCTGTTCACTGTCAGCAGTCTCAATAGGCTAAATAACACTAGCTTTTCTTTGGTGGGGGATAAAAACATTACAGAAACCCAAGGAACAACCAAGGTGCTAAAGTGTCATACTAATGGAATATAAGTGATCGGAGTGACTGAAAGCCCAGCACAGAACTGTCACCATGGTAGGTGTCCACGGTGGCACAGTGAAGCCAGCCTCATGGCAAATGCAACCTCAGTGGCTGCAAAGTGCTGGTGAAAACAAGCAATGCAAAGTATTACCTCGTTCAAGGCTGGAAAGCCACTGCCAAATGTAAAGAAGGTTACGGCAGCTCAACAAGCCAGTGTCTGCCGCCTGAGACACAGCAACAGTCACAGCACCCCAAAGGAAGGTGAAATGCTCCAGCCTTCAGTAGGGCAAGGAATGCTCGCTGCAGGCTGATGTTCTCAACCAAGGGCCTAAGCAGATGTGTTTTGGAGGGCATCCAAGAAACCAGTACAGGAGATCAAACCTTCAAGTCCCCTCTGTCCAGAAGGAAAGAAAGCCCATGTCTGCCATGGGATGCTTTCCTGAAACAAGGTGTGCTGGGGCCTGGGGCTCCCTCCTTGCCCTGCTGATATGCTGTCACACCAAGCTGAAGTGGCTCAGCTGGATCCAGCACCTCTTGATAATCAGTGAATGTAAGTGTGGCATTGAATTGAGGCACAGCATCGCTTCTTCCACTGCTGACAGGGCTCTCGCTCGCTCCAGCCCCGCTGCTCAGCACGACGGCACATCAGTGGGCCATGCTGAGAAGAGAAACAACGTGAGGCACAAAGGAGCAATGCTAATAGAAGCAGGAGGATATGTTGAAGGAGAGCTGAGAGCCCATGAGCAAAGAGGAGAAGGAAGGAAAAATTAGGTTGATGAGTATCTGAATAAAGACTTTGGGGGGGGGCAGGGAAAAGCAATGTATTTCTGTGCTTGCACTTCTCCCTTTACACAGGCAAAAGCAGGAAGCAGAAATGTTGGTTTTAATACCGTTCTTGATGAAATTCAGACAGGAAATGGAAAAGAGATTCAAAGGCAGAGCTGTGAGAGCTCTCACTCCTGGGCTGCTAGGCCAATAATTTTCAAGCTGTGGTCCATTGTGACTTGTACCGCCAGGCTGTGTTTACACTGTGACTTAGTGCCAGCAGTACTGCTGGATAAGGCCTTTGAGCAGATCAGCATCAAATCCTATTTTCAAAGATTTAAAACAAAAACAACAACAACCACAAAAGCCTTATTAAAAAAAATTGCTCTGAACAAAACCTTGGCATGATAATGTACATCCTAAACAATTCCCCCACAAACTTTCAAATGAGCATGTTTCAGCATTAGAAGATGTCCACTTTGTGTGGATTTTGTAGGCATTGTGAAATGTGTGTGGTTTCAAAGTTTATCCATTGTTTTCCGGGTGAGAAACTACGTTATGTGCAGGAACTTAAAGCCGGCCCACACAATCTAAACAATGACATTCAAGCTGGATGAGAAACACATTTAAGATTGCCAAACCTTTCCAATATTCAGGCTCCACCTTCTTTATGTGTTTTGAAGGCAGTGCAGCTGAGGCATTGAAGGATGCAGCAGTGAAGCTCAACTTTAGGCACACAGGGCCTGATATGGGAACAAATAGCCTCTGCTTCTGTGCCACTGCATCGATGGTACCTGTTACGTCTCCATAAAGTTCTCTCTTTCACTCGAATAGAAAAGCATATTCTAAAGTCCGAACGGAATGGAAAAACCTGGTCACCCTGACCATGAAAAGGGTAGTGCGAACTCTGGAACAACCCAGGCAAAAAATTTTTGTTCAAATGACTAAACGTGAAGCAAGAATAATTAGCTTGCACTGCAGTTTTACAGGTGAAATGGCTTATGTCCTCTCCCTTGCCTGATGTTCTGTCCCAGAACCAGTTTATCAGTTTCCTTTCTTTCACTCTGTCAAGCTCAATGCTTTTGTCTTATCCTTCCTAATTAACCTTGTCCCTGTCTCTGTTTACTCCTCTTGTTCCTCTCATCCCATTGATCTCTTCCCCTTGCTGGCTGGCGTGTCAGCCTTGGTTTAACCTCCTACCACAGTAACTGCTTTTTGCTCTAGAAGGTCTCAAAGTGAGCTGATTCATAAGGCTTATATTTATTTCTCTTTCAAAACCCCTCTCAAGACCCTCTTGACCGCAGCAGTTACAAAAAATGAACCTGTGTTTAATGGTAGGGATAAAGGGCACTTGATAAACTGAAACTAGACAAATAAAAGTGTGTAGGAAGGTACGTTACTGGTTTCTACCACCCACATCCACCATTCACAACTCACTTCTTGGAGAAGAACTTGAAGAGTAAATACAGTATTTTATCCAATCTCACAGTACCCTGGCAAGTGCAATACATCAAATACATAAATAAAGATCACTTCAATCACCGGATGGCCCAGAGGCTACCGATGAGCACATAGTCATGCTATGCAATGCTGAAAGGCTTTTTATGATCAAGAATAGTCAAGGACTAAATTACTGACCTCTTCTGAAATGCCAGCAGCACAGTATCCTGGAGAGAGGACCCAGGAGAGGAGGAGCACCTACTGAACAGCAGGCGTCATTTCTTCCGGCCCAGATGTGTGCCTTGAGAACACCAGACCCCACAAGTCACATCAGAAAGCTACAGAAACCTGACTTGAAGCAAACTGCTACAGCTACTTACCAAAAGCCTCTGGAAGTAAGAACTGCAATGCAAAGACAGCAACAACAATTGATTTCCTATATCCATGATCGATGGTTACATTCAGTTAACCTCGATGCGTGCTGGGGTAGCAGAGCACGTGCAAGTAGCATGGTACTGAAGTATTCTGCAAGAATGTTTTCACTGATAGAGCACTGGCAAAAGCTGAGGTGTGAATATTTTTGACCTATTACTGCTTCTTTTGCCTTTCTTGCTCCAGATGTCTCTGTCTTTTCCACAGCCTCTCCTAAATGAAGAAGGAAAGCACGCATGTGAGGGGGCGCATAGCCAAGAACCCTTAGAAAAATATTAAAACAATACTTGTCCCTCCCTCCCAATAGCAGGAATGCGACTTCAGTAGGCACACGAGCTCTGTTCTCTCCCGGCTGGGGCAGTCACTCTTCTGAGCCTGCATTTCTTGCCTGAAGCAGCAGCCACTTTGTTATCTGTCCACCCAGCATTCTTTTGTTGATCAGTGAAGTTTTGGCACTGCAGATGTGATAAGAATAAAAACATTTAAGCAATCAGTTAATCTAACAAATATGTTAAATATAACGAGACAATGAGATCGAATGCCTACTGCTTTTATTTGCACCAGACATAAATCTCAGGGAAAATTGCACAGATGCAATCAGAGTTGAACACGAGAAGTGTTTGGCACATTTGAGCTCTGCTACCCTGAAGATAAGACTTGAAAAAAGGACAGACTGCCTATCAATACCTTCACAGAGCACACCCTTTTGAGCTCTATAAATACATTGCATTCTCACTACAATACTTTTTTTTTTTCCCAGAGCTGTCTTTAAACATACATGTCCTCATTTCTAACGAGAGAGAGATTTTTTTAAGCATCCTTCTGATAACTTTTCCCAGCTTTGAATTATTAGTGAGCTACTTAATTGTAGCTAACATTTACCAACATTAGTCAAAAGTCTCTGCCAATACACAAAGCTATTTATAAAATAAGTATCTTAAAAAAAATATTTATCATAATGTAGTTGCCAGCTGTTTGCAGGTGCCCCTCACAGTCAAGTCTTATTAATGAAAGGTGGGAAGCAACATCCTGGTGGAGACTGCTCTGAGATTTGCAATTAAAGCAAATCTGTTTCACACTGTAATGGCTGAGTGTTGTCTCCAAATTGAACACAATGACTCTTTAGGGGATAGCTGAATTTTCCAGGCAATTTGTTTCATTAGAAACTCTTCTAAATTTTATAGGTATTTAAAAAAAAAAAACTTTTAGAGAATAGACCTTATTTTTCACCTCACATTTTTACGTTCTGCTCATGACAAACCATTTTTCAACTTTTAACGTCAAGCAAATATGTTCTTCTCTCATTCAAGATAAGAGTAAGAGATTTTCTTAAAGAAGCTAATTCAAGTTAACTTTTTAATGCACCTTAGGTGAAATATATTCACCTCCCTGTGGGCTTGCCTATTCAGAATTAAAGTTGTCCTGATTTGAAATACTTTTCAACCATCACAGCAGGAAATAAATGAAACTAAGAACTAAGCCCATTTTAATTTTGAATGAGAATGTACACATAGAGTTTTAATGTGATTTAGCTAATCCATTTCAATTTCATACCTTTATTAATTCAAACGATCTCTCTCGAGTGATCACAACAAGATTATTTTGAAATTGTTAAAAAGTTCACGACTGTTATCATCAGTTCAGAGTTAAATGGACAGTTCAGTAGCCTTAAGACAAGATGGGAGGCTTTCAGCTTCTCTTACAGCTCCAGAGATAGCCCATCTGGTGTTTCCACAGCACTGGCTTCTCTGGTTAGAAGCCCAAAGTCTTTTAATATCTGGATTGTCACAGCCACAGGGTGCCCAGGAGTCAGTAAGGAAAACCACTGACAATTCTGTGATAAAACACATTATGCTTTTTTTTGTCCTGGAGTTGTGCTGCTGTCTAAATATGAACTGTTGTACAAATTGATCCATCGAAACTGGCAATGCTTATGTCTGTGTTGGTTTTAACCCACTTCAGAATAATTAGAAGGTAAGAAAAATGCTTCAGCTTGTTTCTCCATTGTTGAACCCAGGAATGTCTCCCAGCTCCTGCATTTAGCAAGGTCCCCGAGCTGCATCCGAATCCACGATAGGATGAGGATCTGGTGTCCAGCATCCTCTCTCCCCAGTTCCTCACTCCAATGCTCTCATCTTTGTGGACAAAAACAAGGGCTCACAGACTGGAAAGAGCTGTGCCATATTCCAGCATAATCCAGGCAGTTGGGGTGCCAGAGAAGAGGATATGCCACAGAATAACTGGGGCAAAGTCACAGACCCCACCACAGGTAAGCTGAAGATTCTGATTGACGTCTTTGGTTCTGATTGACACCAAATTCAGGTCCTGTAGAAGACCAGGGCCCTGAGCATGAGAAAGCATGTTTATAAAAACCCTGCACTGTGGGTGAACAGAGAGCCATCCTTCCCATAAGATTATGTCTGGCAGAGATTGCAGGGACGAGAATGAGATTTTGCTAAAGCCAGCTAGCCCAATAGCAAGTGGGGCATACAGTGACCTCACAGACACCAAAACAGTGACATCACCCAGCTGGTCAGATGATAAGGGAAAAATTGCCGTGGTACTGCTAACGAAGCCTGAGACAGGGCGTTTTTGACCTCACAGTGTGGGACGCCTTGACATGGCTTGGAAAAGTAGATATGCATTAGAATGAACATGAATCCTTCATCCGTGTGCAACACTTGGCAGTATAAACTGACCCCCATCATTAAGACAGAGGCTTACACTGCGTCACGGAACCGCAGCTATATGACAATAGCTCTGGTAGCAAGTTGTGGCCACAGTGGCCTGGAACCACCACAGAGGCCATGGAATGGCTTGGAGGAAGGTTTCATTTTTCTATTGAACTGATCTCTCTTGAGAGCAAAAAGCTCGTGTTGATGTGAATGTTTCTGCTCACTACCCACAGACTTCACAGGTGGCTTATGCATACACTCATGAGATGACTGTTAATATCACCATCTTCACCTCAAAATACCCTCCGTAAGCATATAGTCAGGGATAAAGTATTTGGCATGGGGATTCCAAGGCAGTTAGACAGCCACTTTTGAAGGAATCTTCTGTACACCCAGCATGGAAAATAACCCAGATGGAGAGTTGCGTGGCAGAAGCAAAACACAGAGTTGCTGAAATAGCAGGTAATGATGCTATCAGTTGGACAAAGCTGGGAGACTATCAGTAGACATGCCTGAGAGTAATTTTAGTTATCTGAGGGACACCTGAACATCCAAAGCAGTCAAAAATGGGAAGTCTCAGAGTTGACATCAAGACACTGTAGTCTCACTTGAGTTTGGTCTGAGACTGCCAGAAAGATGCCACACACTGTCCTGCTTCACAGTCCAGCCCTGGGTCAGCAGGAAATAATTTGTTCTGTTTTCAGTCTTACACTCCCCTTCATTAAACCTAAAAGAATTAACAAGAAGGAAGCCTCCTAGTCTGCTCCTCACATGCACAGCAGTGAAAGGTCTGTTACAACTGAACCCACAAACCCAAGGAGAGGACCAGTCTTTTCCTTTGATCAGATGAAATTAAGAAACTAGACAGGAAATTCCCCAAAGTTTGACTCACTGCGTAAAAACAAGTTTCCAGGGAATTCAAAACATTTATGTGTGTCTGTAGGTAGGTGGAAACAAAGTTAGCACGAGCGACACATCCAAAACACAAGGAAGTTCTAAAGTTTTCATCAAACAAGCACACCTACTTTGGCAAGTTCAGCCATGCTGAAGCCTACAAAATTGGTGACAGCTTGTATTCTCCTAGAGTACCACAGGCATCTAAATACTGCCCTTCAATTTAGTGTGTCTGAGGACTGCAAGGCTAGTAGTGTGGAAATGTAGACAGATGTATCTAAAAGGATTTCACCCTACCCTCACAAATAATTTTTATCTCAACTTTCGCCAGCTTTAGAAAGTTAGAGAAAGGGATCAGAACTTGGGGAAAACATTTCTGAATAGAAAGAAGACAGCCTGAAACTTCTGGGGAGTCACTGGAAAAGGAACTACGTAGTAGTGATAGTAACATTTTTCCATCAAATTTCGAACACGCTGAATGAAATGGCACACGGTCGCCAGCCCCTGGATACAATCTCCGAAATCTGTGAGCAATATCACAAATAGGAGATTGTGTATGCGTTCCATGTACAATTGCACACCAGCTTCTGTGAGCTGCCACAAACATGAAAGTTCACACAATAATTGAATAAGCGGAAAGCAGAGCAGCTGGGAAGATTCCAAGCACCACGTCTTAGTTACTTAATCACCCTGCAAACACATTTCAGATTACTCTATTTTTATTAGTTTCATGTTAAAATGCAAATCACATAGTGTAGTTTTAATGAAACAGTAAAATAGAAAATAATTTTTGGCATAAAGATCTACTAAATAAATTTTTTCCCCCCAAATTGGCTTGTCCGATACATCCTCTGCTCAGCTTTAGTTCCTTCTCTACATTGCAGTTCTTTTGGTAGGACGCCAAAGCCTGTCAATTAACAGTAAGCCTATCCCTTATGAACAGAAGCAGGGACTGTGATCATGTTCAACTAAGATCAAGGATTAGTAAATCAGCATGGCACCAGATTGCAGACACTATTTAAACCCCACAGGCCTACAAGCCAATGCAGCAATATTATATTCCAGCTAGATGTGGAGAACAGAATCTTGTAGTTACAGAGGAACTCACTTTTTACCTTTCCTGTGCAGGCAATTACAAGTCAACTTAAAATGAGCCCTGACTAAATCATGTTGGCTTTCTCAAATGCCAGTTAGGAAACATCCACACGCTGCCACTGCTGGTATCTTATCAAGGACTTGCTGAAAAATTAAACATATTTCATTACACCTACAAGGAATTAGAGAAGACTGGATTTTTTACAAGCAAACTAAATATTGCACCAACGCTGGCACAAAGGTTTCTTTTTAGAGCTTGAAGAACTGTAACGCTATTTCACCCCCCTGCCTGGCAGGTGGGGTTGTTTCAAGGTTGTTTCTGCTGTTTGCTGCAGAATAGGGCACATGGCACATGGTGAAACATTTTGTTTGCTTAATAAACAAAATTTGAGTTCAGGGCTTCATTTGCTTTGCCAGAAAATGGCCACCCAATACAGTATGCATCCTGTCTTCCCTATAATCATTCCTTCCCTCAGGGATATTTTTTTTTCCCTTAAGAAAGGGGTAGGTTTCTTTTATCCCAGATCAAGTGACAAGGGAAGGAGCTGAGATATGTACTGCCAGGTAAAATACAAAGTCATGGAGGTCCAGAGGGACCTCATTCCACAGCCCTATTGCCAGGTTGAAAACAGATGATATTATCAGAAAATGATCACAGAAAGCAAGCCCTCACTCAAAGAAAAACAGTTTTTATTAACCTCTCTTTGAAATAACCTGAAGGCAAAGTCAAAGAACAATGAGTAAGGGTGACCTGCCTCACTTTTGCTGCCCCCACCAAACATCCTCAGCTGGAGCAATGCCTCCTGCATCGCCAGACCGCTAGCGTTAACGCAGTGACAGGTCGGCAATCAGAGAAGATACTTGGGCCTTTAAGCAGAGGTTTTGCTTTAACACTGCCTCCCTTCCTGAGCAATAATTTCTTATTGCAACACAGCAAGGCACAGGCAATCCAGGAGGTTCCTGGAATGTGTGAACAACAACTTCCTCCTCCAAGTGATAGAGGAGCCAACGAGGAGGGGTGCCATGCTGGACCTTGTCCTCACCAACAAGGAGGGGCTGGTATGGGATGTGAAGCTCAAGGGCAGCCTTGGCTGCAGTGACCATGGAATGGCAGAGTTCAAGATCCTCAGGGCTGTGAGGATGGTGCACAGCAAGCTTGCTACCCTGGATTTTGCTCATGAGGGGGAGCAAAGGGGCGAGTGCTAATCTCCTCTCTCTGGTGACCAGTGACAGAACCTGAGGGAACGGCATGAAGCTGCATCAGGGGAGGTTTAGGTTGGATCTCAGGAAAAGGTTCTTCATGGAGAGGGTGGTCGGGCCCTGGAACAGGCTCCCCAGGGAGGTGGTCACAGCACTGAGCTTGGCTGAGTTCAAGGAGTGTCTGGACAATGCTCTCAGTCATCTGCTCTGATTGGGCTGGTCCTGTGTGGAGCCAGGAGTTGGACTTGATGATCCTTATGGGTCCCTTCCAACTCGAGATATACTATGATTCTATGATCTATGACTTCAGGAGAGCAGACTTTGGTCTCCTCAGGGAGCTGCTTGCTAGAATCTCATGGGACAAAGCCCTGAAGGGCAGAGGGGTCCAAAACAGCTGGCTAGTATTCAAAGGTCACCTCCTCGAAGCTCAGGAGCAGTGCATCCTGGCAAAGAGGAAGTCGGGCAAAACCACCAGGAGGCCTGTGTGGATGAACAAGGAGCTCCTGGACAGAGTCAGACAAAAAAGGGAAGCCTACAGAGGGTGGAAACGATGGCAGGTAGCCTGGGAGGAATAGAGGGATACTGTCTGTGCAGCCAGGGATCAGGTTAGGAAAGCCAAAGCCCTGACAGAATTAAATCTGGCCAGGGATGTTAAAGGCAAGAAGAAGAGTTTCTATAAATATGTAAGCGATAAAAGGAAGACAAGGGAAAATGTGGGTCCCCTCCAGAGTCGAACAGGTGACCTGGTCACCCAGGATATGGAGAAGGTTGAGGTACTCCTTTTTTGCCTCAGCCTTCACTGGCATGTGCTCTAGTCACACTGGCCAAGTCACAGAAGCCAAATGCAGGGACTGGGAGAATGAAGTCTTCTCACTGTAGGAGAAGACCAGGTTCGAGAATATATAAGGAACCTGAAGGTGCACAAGTCCATGGGACCTGAGGAGCTGCATCCGCGGGTCCTGAGGGAACTGGTGGATGAAGTGGCCAAGACACTCTTCATCATATTTGAGAAATCATCGCAGTCCAGTGAGGTTCTCCCTGACTGGAAAAGGGGAAACATAATCCCCATTTTAAAAAAGGGAAAAAAGAAAGACCTGGGGAACTACAGGCCGATCAGTCTCACCTCTGTGCCCAGCAGGATCGTGGAGCAGATCCTCCTGCAAACTATGCTCAGGCACATAGAAAATAAGGAGGTGATTGGTGACAGCCAACATGGCTTCACTAAGGGCAAGTTGTGCCCGACAAATTTGGTGGCCTTCTATGATGGGGTTACAGCATTGGTGGACAAGGGAAGAGCGTCTGATGTCATCTACTTGGCCTTGCACAAAACATTTGACACTTCCCTGCATGACATCCTTGTCTCTAAACTGGAGAGGCATGGATTTGATGGATGGACCACTCAATGGATAAGAAACTGGCTGGATGGCCTCACTCAAAGAGTTGTGGTCAATGGCTTGATGTCCAAGTGGAGATCAGTGATAAGTGGTGTTCCTCAGGGGTTGGTACTGGAACTGGCATTGTTTAACATGTTTGTTGGCGACATGGACAGTGGGATCAAGTGCACCCTCAGCAAGTTTACTGATGACACCAAGCTGTGTGGTGCAGTTGACATGTTGGAGGGAAGGGATGCCATCCAGAGGGACCTTGACAGGCTTGAGAGGTGGGCCTGTACGAACCGCATGAAGTTTAATAAGGCCAAGTCCAAGGTCCTACACATGGGTCGGCACAATCTGAAGCACAAGTAGGCTGGGTGGAGAATGGATGGAGAGAGGCCCTGAGGAGAAGGACTTGGGGGTGTTGGCTGATGAAAAGCTCAACGTGAGCCGGCAGTGTGCGCTAGCAGCACGGAAGGCCAACCATGTCCTAGGCTGCATCAAAAATAGTGTGGCCAGCAGGTCGAGGGAGGTGATTCTCCCCCTCTGCTCTGCTCTCGTGAGACCCCACCTGGAGTACTGTGTCCAGCTCTGGGGCCCCCAGTACAGGAAAGACATGGAGCTGCTGGAGCAAGTTCAGAGAAGGGCCACAAAGTTAATCAGAGGGCTGGAGGACCTCTCGTACAAGGACAGGCTGAGGGAGTTGGGCTTGTTCACTCTGGAGAAGAGAAGGCTCCAGGGAGACCTAATTGCCGCCTTCCAATACCTAAACGGTCCTGCAGTAAAACTGGAGAGGGGCTGTTTACAAGGGCATGGAGTGACAGGACAAGGGGTAATGGGTTTAAACTGAAAGAGGGGAGATTTAGATTAGATGTTAGGAAGAAATTCTTCCTTGTGAGGGTGGTGAGGCACTGGAACAGGTTG
>VWZZ01004049.1:463018-503223 GCA_013399095.1 Psophia crepitans | reverse complement strand
CCCCCAGGTCCTTTTCCTCCAGGCAGCTCTCTAGCCACTCTTTGCCAAGCCTGTAGCGCTGCCTGGGGTTGTTGTGACCCAAGTGCAGCACCCGGCACTTGAGGCCTTGTTAAACCTCATACAGTTGGCCTCGGCCCATGGATCCAGCCTGTCCAGATCCCTCTGCAGAGCCTTCCTGCCTTCGAGCAGATCGACACTCCTGCCCCACTTGGTGTCATTTGCAGACTTACTGAGGGCGCACTCGATCTCCTCATCCAGATCATTGATAAAGATATTAAACAAGACTGGACCCAAGATTGAGCCCTAAGGAACACTGTCTGTGACCGGTTGCCAACTGGATTTAGTTCCATTCACTACTACTCTCTGGGCTCAACCTTCCAGCCAGTTTTTTACCCCGTGAAGAGTGCACTGTCTAAGCCATGAGCCACCAGCTTCTCTAGGAGAATGTTGTGGGACACTGTGTAGAAGGCTTTACTGAAGTCCAGGTAGAGAACATCCTCATCCACTAGGTGGGTCACCAGGTCATAGAAGGAGGTCAGGTTGGTCAAGCAGGACCTGCCTTTCATGAATCCATGATGACTGGGGCTGATCCCTTGGTCATCCTGCACATGTTTGATGAGTGTACTCAGGATGAACTGTTCCATAACCTTCTCCAGCACTGAGGTCAGGCTGACAGGCCTGTAGTTTCCCAGATCCTCCTTCAGGCCCTTCTTGTAGATGAACGTCACACTGGCAAGAATCCAGTCATCCGGGACCTCCCTTGTTAAACAAGACTGTTGATAAATCATGGAAAGTGGCTTGGCCATCTCCTTTACTAGCTCCCTCAGCACTCTAAGGTGGATCCCATACGGCCCATACTTGTGAGTTTCCAGGTGGCATAGTAGGTCGTGAACTGCTTCCTCCTGGATCATGGGGGGTTTATTCTGCCCTCTGTCCCTGTCTTCCAGCTCAGGGAGCTGAATGCCCTCGAGGCAACTTTTCTGACTATTAAAGACTGAGGCAAAGATAGCATTAAGTACCTCAGCCTTTTCTTCATCCTTGATGGCCATGTTTCCCTTCACATCCAATAAAGGATGGAGATTCTCCTTGGCCCTCTTTTTGTTGTTAATGTATTTGTAAAAACTTTTTTTTTTTTTGAATCTCTTACAACAGTGGCTGTATTGAGTTCTATCTGGGCTTTTGCCTTTCTGATTTTCCCTCTGTATGACCTAATAAGATCCCTGCATTCTTCTTGAGTTGTCTGTCCCTGCTTCCAGGAGTGGTAGACTCTCCTTTTCTCCCTGAGTCCCAGCAGAAGCTGCCTGTTCAGCCAGGCCAGTCGTCTTCCCCACCCCTTCGCCTTACGGCAGATAGGGACAGCCTAGTCATGTGCCTTTAAGATTTCCTTCTTGAAGAATGCCCAGCCTTCCTGGACCCCTTTGCCCTTCAGCTTTGTCTCCCAAGGGACTCTCTCAACCAGAGTCCTGAGCAGGCCAAAGTCTGCCCTCCGGAAGTCCATGGTAGTGGTTTTGCAGACCCCCTTCCTTCACCAGGAATGGAAAACTCTCTAATTTCATGGTCACTAAGACAAAGGCGGCCTCCGACCACCACATCCCCCACCAGTCCTTCTCTGTTTGTAAATAGCAGGCCAAGCGAGGCAGTTCTTGGGCCTGTTGGGTTCTGTAGCTACGCTCCTGCTGCATACAAGGTTGAGAGCTGAGCAGCAGCTGGTCCCTCTCCTCCCTCCGTCTTCTCTGCTTTCCAGGTGAATGAAAGGCAGACCTGCAGCCCAGGAGTGACCTGTGGTGCTGCCCAGACAGATGTCATTTGGCATCGGCAGAGGACCATGACAAAAGGGATGCACGTCCAGGCATATGGGGTATATTTGTGCTTTTGACTGGGATTAATCTCTCCCAGCCTGACAGACCCGTTACTTAAATACCTGTTTCTGAACTAGTCGCCATTGGCTGCTTTGCTAATCAAGAAAGAGAAAGAAGCTTCTTCCAGGTGTGATTCATGCCATCTTAAAGCAGATACCAAAAATAGGGTCAAATTGTCTTTCAGTTGTTATAAAGGGAACCTAGGGAGACTAGTACACATAGACATTTATACTGCAGATATCTAAAGACAGCAGATACGAGTTTTAGCCTTTGTAGCTCATCAGCATAGACCCCTTTGCTGAACACATGGAGTTTACTGGGATGAGAATGATTGAATGTTAGCATCCTGTTACGGACATCAATTTAACTGAGACTCCAAATAATATTCACTTTATGTCATTTGTTCACTTCCATATTGAATGGAGATCCTGAAACAAAGTACGGAGCCTGTAGATTTCTGCAGTTCACACTAACCAGACCCAGCTGGTTTTGATGTCTTTCACAAGTATCATCAAAACCAATTTCTTAGCAAATCAGGTTTCCTCCTCCCTCAAAACTCTGTGATTCAGAAATCCCTCTTGCTCAGGACTTCCCTGTGGGTAACATAGCTATCAACATGCATATTAAGCATCAGTCATCTTTTTGCACATCTGCTGTGCTATGTAAAGGAATTTCTTCTCTTTTAATGCTGATCAGAGCAGAGAGCTGTAAACCACTCAGTCTCTTCACTGAGAGCATCTTAAATGATGCTACCGGCGATCCCTAATGGAAGAGCCATCGAAATCCCTATGCGTAGCAGTATTTCTTCCAGGGACTTGCCTAAAAAGAGACTCGCTTCTATTCCAAATGATGAGTGCACAAGGTCTTTATTTATAAATACAACTTTTAGCATAAGTTTAAGTCCAAAAAGCCTAGGAACAACTAGCATATTTTTGAGTACTTTGCTGAAAAGGTCACATGAATCATGGCTGCAGGTACTGAGTTTTCTTTAGGAGAATTGTGTCCCATACATGTCACGACAGAGGAATTATTTTAGGAGAAAAACCTTCTTAAAATCAGGATTTTTATTTTAATTAATACCTGAAGCTCATTAAAAAGAAAAGAGTTGTCAGGCAAATTAATTATTTCTAGTGATACTATCAGTTTTGTCCCTTTAATTTGTACTTGCAAGATAAAAATAGTTTGTCTCACTTGATGTTTATGCTCAGATGGACATTTATTGGCTTGCCTGGTGTCTGATGGTCTCTGAACAGCTAAGTAAGAGAAAGAAAATGAACAGGCTGCAGAAGTTCTGATTGTGAAACAATCGCTCTTTGGAAGTGTTACCATGCCAAGAGAAAATACAAGAACTGAATGTAATTTGGCATTGCTAGAACTTGTTAGGGCTTTTTCTCCTCTTAGCAGTATCCTCATGTGACAGGATTTGGTTATGAGGAAACTCCGAGAGCAATGCTGTATCAGGTCCGTAAGGAGTTTCAAAGCCCGTCTGAAAAGAGGGAGGAGAGATGGCAAAGGGAATGGAGATCTACAGGAAAAACACAACGAAGTCTGGTGTAGCTTTCCCAGTTCCCTTTAAAGCCAAGATGTACATGCCAAAAGCTCCTCTGTGCCCTTGAATTCTCAAACTATGAAGTAAATGTACACAACCCTTTTTTCTACCCCAACCACACAAAAACCTCCTTTCTGTTGCTGCATTCTACTTATATGCCAAATTAAAAAACATAATACAAGTTAAAAAAAGTATCCAGTGCAAAGTACAACGGTATTTTCTGCAGGAATTTATCATTCTATTTGTTACTTAGAGGCTGAAATAATCACTAACACTATCAGCTGATGGGTAATATTTGTGTCAAACAGCAAAGCTACTAACAAGCAGTACTACAGTTTCATAACGTGGGCTTTCATTCAAACAAAAAACCCCCACAGGTTTTAGGATTTTTTTTTCCTGCTGATCTTCTGCTGAGCTTATCAAGCTGAGCAGTCGTGGAATCAATCTCACTGAGGAGCCGCAATTTCTCCCCAATTCTCCCATGAAGCTTAAAATCAGGGCTTTGGCAGCAGCCCTCCCACCCACCCACAGCTTTCATGGATCCAGATATAATGTAATTTTATTTTTATCCTGTATGCTTTTACATGGAAACTCAGAAATATATTTGCACCGTCACATAGTGTCTATGAAAGCAGCAGGAAAGCAAATTCTGCCTTTGCAGGTTGGGGTAGAGCTTTCAAATACTCCAGTTACCAATGCCTTTTAAAGGGGGTAAGGGGGTGGGGAGGAAAAAACACCTCTTCTCTTGCTTATTTCTGATAGCAGGTACATGGCAAAATAGTAAGGTTGGACCTGCCTTCTAGTCTGGTGTTGATTCCCCTATCTCTATGGACTATTTATACAGTCATAAAACCACAGGGCTGGTGGAATCTCAGTTATACCCATCCTCTATGCCCCAGCAACTTCAAGCATCCCAATCCCTTTTTAACAGATGCCAGTCTAATACATTTTTTAATCCCTCCAGTAATAACGAGGTCTCCCAATGTATTCCAGCAGTACTGCATCCATAGTTGGAGGTTTTTTTCTGTGTCTAACTTGAATTTCTGTTTGATGCAGTGTAAGCCCGTCCTTTCTCTCCCACCCATCTTTGACAAGAAGGGGCAGCAGCCTTTCACGTACTTCCACACCCGCCAGGTCACACCTCGGTATTCACGCCATTAGCACAAGCAGACCTGAGACACCACTTTTTCTGGAGCTCTCATAATTTTCACTGTTGCCCCTCCACTTACTCTTCCCAAAATGTGACACCTCAAACTGGACACAGTATTTCATACAGGGCCTTGTCAACGCTGAGCAGAAGAAAAGAGCTTGACATGTCATGCTTGCTGTATTCCCATTTATATATCCCAGCATGACATCTGGCTTTTTCAGTTTATCTCCAATTTGCCAAGAACATTTGAATTCTATTCCTTGTCCAGCAGGCCTGCAGCCCCTCTCAAGTTTTGCTTGTTTGCAAATGTCCTGAATGCAGTTGCTATGCTATCGTTTAGACTGTTAATGAAACCTGACCCAGATCGCTGACACTCAGCTGCTCTTTTTCAGTGTAGTGAAACACGTCATTTTGTGGTGGGAAAACACAAAAAAATTATGATTTTCTTTTTTAGTCTTTGCGCATGCGTGTTCTGGTACTGTTGTTTCGAGTGGAATTGCCTACGGCAGGCCTGCTTTTTTTTACATCCCAAGAAATCTATCAAAATTCAGTGCATATATGTTTGAAGCCTGGCTTTTCTTTTATAGAGGTGTTTTTTTTTTCCCTTTGTTTTGCTTTGCTTTGTTTCTCAGCACAAAATGGTTATGATGAAGGTAAATATCCACCAAAAATCAAAGAATGGAGGGATTTGTTACAAGCGACTCGAAAATTACCTTGAAGAAAACAGTGCCTGCTTGGTAAATATGTTCAAGACTAGGAATAAGCAACTTATTCTGTAAGGATGCTCTGTCCCTCGAATAGCTGGGTGAGAGAGAAAATATTATAAGAAATGAAAACCCATTATTTTTCTGCAAAGTATAAGAGAAAATTAATTCTCTCATAATTCAAATAGCTGGTAGGGCAGAAACCTGCCATAACATATTTATTTGTACAGTAAGTTGATGTTTGAATAGATTAAAACAGTTGGCGTTTAAATATAGAGTATTAACAAACATTTGCTTAAGACCTTTAATTAATCATGTCAATTCATTATTTCATCATCTTCTCCGACATAGTTAAATCAAACTCCCATGGAAAGAGTATAGGAGACTGCGATGAGTTCTTTTAAGTGGATACTGAGCTGTTGAGACAGGTACATAAACAAGAAGAAAGACATTTTTGTCATGAGATGGCACAAGATTGGTCCTGTAGCCCTTTCCTTTAAATATGTCTCTAAAAAATTCTTTGGAGAGAACATCCTTCTCCAAACATGATACACAACCACACCATTTATTGAACCTCTTTCCCCAGCCATCTCCCAGGTCTTGTACTTGTGTTATCACACTCCTAAGCTCTGTCTTTTGCCCTAAAACAACATCCAGGTACAGCATGTGGGACAGTTCCCTCTGGAGACTTCTTCCAGCAGACAGGCTGGGTGACACTGCAGCAAGGCTGGACCCCCTGCCCTGCCTGGTCCCAAAACACAGCCCCAGCCTCCTCTGCCCACCCCTGTGAACCCTCACACCACACACTGACACTGGCTGGGGTTTGTGCTGTAAAAACACTGCTATAGGGGGCTGACAGACATGAAAAATAATAGTGAGGTCTGAGGGACACTGCATGGGACCCAGTGACCTGCCACACATGGAGGTGGCTAGTCTGTTCTAGAGAAGTCTAGCCTTGAGCGGCAGGTTAAGCTTTATCAGAATGAGAGGCAGGCAGTTTTGATGATCTCCAAAGGGGAGATCTGTCTGTCTACACTTAGAGATCTGACCTAGGTCTCTGGAGATTAAGAGTTTAAGGAATTTGGGAATTCTTTTAAGAATACTGCCTCTCCGCCTGCCAAAACGTAGTTTCAAGGTGGGTAAGTAGATTAGGTGGACTGGTGAGGACTTGCCTACAACAGTGCCAAGTTCTGGGTCCTGCAGTTACAGACAAAAGTGGGCTATTTGCAGATTGTCCAGAAAAAGGTAAAGGAATAGAATAGAATAGAATAGAATAGAATAGAATAGAATAGAATAGAATAGAATAGAATCATTAAGGTTGGAAGAGATCTCAAGGATCATCCAGTCCACCCGTCCCCCCCACCTATTAACCACTAGACCATGTCCTTCAGTACCGCGTCTAACCTTTCCTTAAATACCCGCAGGGACGGTGACTCCACCACCTCCCTGGGCAACCTGTTCCAATGTTTGAGGTCTAAGCACACTTACTAGTGAAGAAGAATTTATCCTAGAGAAGATACAGCAACAATCTTCAAATATGTAGAGGACTACTATAAATACTCATGTTTATTGATAGATGATCTCCATGCCTGTGATGGTTGGACAACACTGGAATTAAAAGGCAACAGGAAAAATTCAGGTTAGGAATGACAAAAGACTGGAAGCAGGAAGAATGGAGGAGCAGTTGGAGAGAGTGTCAGAGGGGACAATGAGACCTCCAACATCAGGGTTGCTTAAAAAGAAGTTGGATGAGATTCCCTAAGGAAATAGGTGATTCTGCCTTGGGAGGTCTAGCTCAGCCCCTGAGGTCATGTCCATGACTGGCTAAGGTTTTCTGAGGGTTGCTGCGGGTGCGCAACAAGTAGAATAGAGAAGTGAGCCCTACTGATTAAAAGAGAGGGCACTCAACAACACATCATTGCATGAGGCAAGAAGAGTTCTGTAAAAACAGGCAAAACTTCCCTAGAAACCTTTAATCTCTTAGTAGCTACTAAGTCTGGCAAATATATGTCCACTTTACACAGTAAGCATGGAAAGGAAGCAAGACAAATTAAAAGTAAACTTCAACTTTTTACAGAAGACTTGAATTTGAACCACTGCAGAAGGGCAGGTACAACGTGCACTTCAACTCCTACGTAAAAGGAGTGGGAGACATGTCCTTTCCACCACAGGGAAACCACTCTTCAGAAGTGCTGCATGGTGGATAAACTCCCCTTTTATACATGTTTCACAAACCGTCTTCTAAGTTAATCAGTACTGAATGTTTTCTCATTGTATCTCTCAGTGTAGAGAGAAGGGAGCAAACACTTCCAAAGCATCGTGCTGGCTGGTGTCAAGGCAGAGCAGTACCCTGCTTCCCTAATGAGAAGGGTAAAATAATTCAGCTTGCTTTCCTTTTTTCCCTTCACTGGTGTTTAGCACAAACAAAAAAGTTCCATAATCACCATTATTCAAGAAAACAACAGAACTACCTTTTCTAGTGCACCCTGGTTTTATTCTTCAGGGTACAACCACATTGCGTGTGTGTGTGCCTGCCTGCACACACCACATAACTGGGGAAGGGGGAAGTTAGCATGCAGAATAATGCAATTACTCATTCTTGAATAGAAGGATAATTACTGTCACAGAAACCCACATAACTTGCAGATCTTTTTGTTCTTTTTAAGATGATAAATACAGTATTTTCCATTTTCTAACAGGACGCATCCTTTTCCTTTTGATTCCCCTTCCCCCCGCCTAAGCTGAATTACATATGTTTTCAATGAATAACAAGGTTATCAGATACATATAGGAAAAGATAAGCTTACCTGATTATTTATTTTTTTTTAATAAAAATAATTCTGTATCTCTGGAGTCACTGTGGTGAGTCACTGTTAGTTAAGAAATTGGGCTGTCAGCAGTAACAAACTTCCTTCAAGTATGACATTCAACAGCACATCTGGAAGAGGATGGGGAAAAAGAGACAGCGGCAGAGAAAGACACACTGACCATCCGCAGCCTAAGCCTTTTAAAATTCACACTGTGAATCTCATGTTTAAAAGCAACGATTGCTGATGTGCGTCTTGCTGTCAGTCACTGATACAGCACAATCTGAGGGCAGGCGGCAGGTGAGGCAGTGTGAAAGACCCCTGAACGGCTGGGAACTCACGGCTTCCATCGGCCGGCTCGGTGCTCTCTTCCTTCCTCCCATCCAGAGAGGCCTTTGGAAACTGAGAGAATCAACGTTGTGGGACTAGGGGGCTGTTTAGATGGGGAGACAGCTTGCAAGATATTCTCCTATATAGCTTTATTTAAAGAGTTCTTTTCAGCCCTGTTGCCAACACTTAGGTAAGGAGAGGAATTTTTCTAGTACTTCTGTTAGGTCTAAATTTATAGAGAGAGAAAAGAAACTGCCTGGCCCTAGGACGTTAGGGCCACAGAAGCAGAACAGATACTGGGACCTGCTTTAACAGGACTTCTTAACATCCACTGACAGAACAAGCCTGCTCTTCTCTAGTGACAGTGGGGTTGTGGGGAAAACTTTCAAAGCCCGCATGGGAGACCAGAGCTCACAGACATCTGTGTATCTCTGTGAACCACAGTAGTTTAGGAACGGTAAGTTCTTACATCTCCTTAAAAAAAAAGAGGAAAAATGGTGAGAAATAATTTCTCCCTAGCAAATCTCCACTAAGAGTATGTTTACACTAAGGTTAGCTTAAAACTAGCTGGGTTTTGATGGCCGTATAACCGTGTTCCCATGACGCCTAATGTGACCGACAGCAGAGTATTCACTGGGATTTTCTCCCATCTGTGGTCTCTACTGAGCTTTGTGTTGCCTCAGTTCCACTGTTGGCAATAACCTGCTATGTCTGAATATGCGTTTTTGAGCTGCTGTGACCCAGATGTGGACATAAGCTGACAAAACCTGGTCCTGGGAAACACACTAATCTATGTTTTTTTAATATAAATCTCGTAAATAATTCAACTTGTTTGGTGGTATTCTGAATTTCCCCATCTGAAAAAGAAGACATTTCATCCTGAGAAAGGTAGCTTTGCCAGTTCCAGGAACTGATACATTGCTACAAAAGTAATAATATATAGATGAGAACAGGCTACTCCACACCTCACCAGAAATAGCAGGCTGCCTGCTCCAGGCTCCAATTGAAATTCTGTCTGTTTGCGATAGCATCCTTAGCAACCAAAAAATTGCACAAGACAATTCATGTAGGTGAGGTGTATCCAAGCAGCCAACGTTTCAAATGCAAGCTTTTCTCGTGGGCCTCGAAAGCTATTTTTTTACAAAAATCTTGAATTTATTTAAAACTCTTATCCAAGATATCTTTCTTGCTCACAGATTTAGCATATCAATGTTCCTGGGAAGTCATAATCATTGCTTTCATTCTATAGATTTCCTTGCCCTCTAACGACTCAGATTGCTTGTTGTCTCAACCATTCCCTTCAAGTCAGCGCTGACAGCTGAGTCAGACCAGAAGAATGGTTGAATTAAAAAGCCTGACAATCCTCTACCCCTTATTCAGCCAATAACCTCATTTGTTCATTGATTGGAAATTAAAGATGCTAGAAGTAGTTTTATCATTTTTCTTGGTGGTGATTTACAACTCTGTTGATTTTGTGTAAACCCCTATATTACCCATTTAGGACTAAATCACTGTGGAGGGAAAACAAGCAAGCCCATAATAAACTGCACTAAAGAGGAACCAGTTTCAGCCAGGCAGGTGTATCTGACCGGTGTTCACAGCCCAGCTGAAGGCTTGCTCTGTAAAGTCCCGGTGTTGCACTGCTCCTTTTCCAAGCAACATGCCAGAAAGATGTCTGCAGGATGCCACTTCTCTGGCAACGGGCATATACGAACAGCTTCATTGATTCCAGGGAAGCAACGTGCTGCTTGGGGTGAAAACGAGTGTGTCAGCCCCCCACTCTGCTAAAACTGGAGCTACGGCTTGTGTTAGCCTCATTGTGTGTTCTGCTGATAGCTGAAATGTTCTCAGCGGTTCAAAATTCTTATTTTTGCTCTCCTAATTATCCCCTAGCTTAGCTCCTGATATTGGAAAATTACCCTCTAATTCTCTTGCTTTAACCAGATGGTTTATATTTTTAAAAATTCTTGATTATACTCATTTTCATATCCCCACTTAAACATAGTTAGCATTTGCTGACCTCTATCCCCCGATAAAACAGTGATGAATCGACGGCAGTCACTCCAGCTGTTCACTAAATATTTTCTGCATTTCTAGAGGGGATTATTCATTCAGTATGGGATTGCAACTCCGGTATCTGAAAGACTCCTTTTTTAAAGGCTCTTCACATTTATCCATCCATGCCTTTGACATCTAAAATGTTGTAATGGCACGATCTGAGGCACTTCTAAATATCAAACCATTTTACAAACACTTATTTTCTCGAGGTGAAGCCCAGAGTGGGCTGTGTTCTTACAGGCTACTCTGCAAATTGTGAAGGACTCCTGAACTATGTCTCAGAACATCTCTTGTCACCTCATGTCTCCTCCTCTAGTGCAAGATGAGGAATTAGAATGCCTTTATCCTTCTGAGAAGTGTATCTTTGAATATGTGAAAGATTTTCTGATTCACCATCTCCACTTGCTCTGGATGGTTATAACAACAGTCTGACCTTTGGTAATACCCATTATCCCTGAATCATATCGAAACTTTTGACACTTATTTAAAAAATATTGTCAGTCCTCTCTGGAAAGCACTGTCTTTTACTAAACTCATAGGGTATATTAGTTTGATGAAGTGTAGGACTCAATCCAGGGCTTTAAAGCATCCAGAAAAATTACTGGCAACTTTGTTATAAAGGACCTGAATTGTAAAAAATCTGATATTATACATGGTTAATTATATTTCCAAGCAAAAATTTTTCTTCTAATTTCCAAAATATTAATTCTTTATCTGAGCAACCAGTGTTCCCAACATGCACTTGAGCCTGGTAGACCAGAGTGTATTGGATTCATATAGACTTTCTTTACATCCTTTTTTGATAGTAAAGATGATATTAGAATATTGATGTTAAGGAAAAATCCAGCAAATACTAGGAAGTGAGAAAAAAAACAACAAACACAAACTTGGGTTTAGCATTAGCTCACCGTCAGACAGAAAAATTCTTTCCTCCAAAGGTCACAAGAGCAATATATGACAAAAAACCTGCATAAACACTGAGGGCGTTTCTTTGGAGCGCTAAATAGAAGTGAACTGACAGAATGAAAAGAGAAATTGCCCATGGGCACCCCAACTTTTCATCCTGTACTAATTGGCTGTCCGAGGACCCAGAGGAGTTCCTCAGATGCTGTGTGCTCGCTGCCTCTCTGGTTACTGTTCCCTGGCGTTACCAGCACGTCAGTACCAGGGGGTGGGGGGGGGAAGAGCTTTTTTTTTTTCCCCCCCCACAAAAGAGCAGGTGCTTACAGGAACAGTCCCCAGTTGCAGGACAGTAACAAAAGAGCAGCCATAGGGTGGATGCAAAACTGTCCAGAAAGCTGTGCTAAGAAATTAGTTATCAATGGTCCACCATTAAGTTAAAAGGATGCATTGAGAGGCGTTTCCCAGGAGTCCGTCCGGTGCCTGGCACTATTCAATATTTGCATTATCAACTTGGATGACGGAATAGAGAGTGTACTTTGTAAATTTTACAGCTGACTCTAAGCTGGGAGGAGCCGGAAGTGATTTGGAGGACAGGAGTCAGAATCTGAATGAGCTTTGAGAAACTGGAACCATCTGAAAACACTGGATGCAAAGTCCTATATTCATTTCAGTATTTCAACTGCATAAATACAGAGTGGGAAATGACTAACTACTTAACAGCTTTGCAGGATCTGGAGTTATCACAAGCTGAATGTCAGCCAAAGATGACATGTGACAGCAAAAAAAAATAATCCCCATGTGTTGAAATGTGTAAACAGGAGAGTCATCTGTAAGTCACATGGAGTAATCCTTCAGCTTTACTTGATGCTGGGAAAGCCTCAGCTAAACCATTGGGTCTAGTCACAGGGACTGATTTTCACTGAAGTTGGAAAGGGTGTAGAGGGAAGATGACCCCTGACCAGGGCCCTAGGAGAGGCACCCTCCTAGCTGGAGGAACTGCAACGGCCAGGAAAGAAGACCGAGGGCAGAGACCAACAGTTTCAAAATTGTAAGGACCAGGAGAGGGCAATAAATAAGGCAACAAGTCAATTTCAGTTTAGATGATTGTCACTATTACAGTGACATTTCTGGCAGATATATGTCAAGGTAACTCTTTCCACAACATGTTTGTCCTGCAGTCACAATGGCTCACACACATCGAAGAGGCTCTAAAAAATCACTGATATAGTATCTTTTTATACAAATTTCTGAGCGCCTTATATAATTTCAGGAAAAAACCTTGGTTAGAAAAGCTGACACTATTTGTAGACACTGATCACAATTTCATCTTGTAGCTATTTCATTTTAGACTTGCTGCTTTTATTCCTTCTCACAGACATCTACCACATAAACCTCTAGCATCACATTCCTTGTGATGTACTTGCATACCCTAAACTCTTCTTCCTCCTCAGTTCCTTAAAGTTCTATTAATATATCAACTAATTTCAGTTGATTTTCTCCTGCTGTGTACCCAGGCATCGTTCTGAAGTCATCTGTCTCCAGTGGCTGGTGCCACAATGAACTGCAATCGATAGTTTCCATCACCATAGCGAATGAGAGAGAAGGTATCCCGGGAGGTCAGGTCTCTCATTTCTCTAGCCCAATTTATTTAATTGAACTTATTGCATGGTCTTCTTCTGAACACCTCACTGCATCGCTGTGTTTGGATGCCTTTAGCTTGCTTTGGCATGTACAGGCGACAGCGCTTTCTCCTTCAGCACACTTCCAGGACCCAGAGTGTGCCAGCCATTTGCAGAAGGACAGCCTTGTCATCCCACTGTGGTAGTTCCTCAAGGCCAGAGATTAGGGTTGAATCGCCTCTACAGCCTTTTAGTAGCTGGAACAGGTTCTTTTTTCCAGCATTTACCTTATGAGCACTCTGGTTAATAATTTGCATATGAGGGGATACACAGTGGCTGAAACACGATATGCATGTTCCACTGGAATTACCTTTCTGCACAGAGCAGTGAAAAATAAAATGCCTCTCCATGTCATCTTGGCCTACACTATCCCACTACAGGGTACCGTTCCCTCAGTTCTCATGGCACAACAGAGTTGCTCACCCGTCTACCCCTTCCTGAAGGCTCACACAAAACCCCAGACCTGCTGCTAGCCTGCCAGAGTTCACACTGAAGGACATGGAGGAGAGGTCACAATCCAGTCCTCTCCCTCTGCTCTGTACACATTAGTACTAAGTATCTGTGAGGAAGTAAAAAGCTTGTGGACCATAACTGTCTGAACTTCAGCAGACATTTACTAAGTCAAACTGTGTCTCAGCACTCCATCTCCTCTAGTTTCCTAAGCATGCCTTGGGCTTCTTTTCATCTCTGAGGAGGTTTGGACCCCTGTTTGTCTTCATGGGACCTGAACATCACTTTCATCAGGTATTCAAAGTCCATTAGCAGTTGATTCATTGCTTTGTTATAAATGTCTTTATTGGACTATTTTTCCTGGTCTGCCCACTCTAGCGTTATTCAGGAACACCTGTTCCTGAATTGAAGTAATTTAAATAACACCCATTCTCGAAAAAGTCAGTAAAACATTGAAAGATGCACTTTACTAGTTTGTCCCGCAGACTCGGTGCAGTGCTAGATAAAGTAGTTACTAACAGAGACAGCCTGTGCATAGGGTGGTGCCAGACAGGAAAAAACGGTATTTCTTGAGGCTACACAGACTCAGTGATGGCCCTTGAGGTGGTAGCAGGACCGAATGAAAGCCTGCCCAGCTTGCTCCTGCTTGGCCTTTGGACCCAGCCTCTGGTAACCTTCAGGCAGAAGCCTGAGTAACCTGGGGCTTGTAGAAGTATCCTTTTATGCACATATAAAAGGGAGATGTCTGGGGATAGCCAGATGTGCTGTGCAGCCTCCAGCTGTGCTGCTGTGTAGCCTCCAGCCACCCTCCACCTGTGTAGTAAAGGTTCTGGGTAGAAAAGATGGTCCATTACACATCCTTTCATGGCTCCACAGGTCTTTTCTGAAAACACTACAACATTTCTTGTCAAATAATACTGGTCCCAGCTGAATTGTGGCTTCTTACAGTGCTCTGGATGTAGGGCTATTTTGAAATCAACATTGCCAAAGGGCACCCTGTTGGGTACAGCTCCATCAGGACTGCAACACATTTACTGTGAATGCATAGAAATAAAATTTTAAAATTAAGTCACGGCAAAATAAGACTGAAATCTCTCATAAGGAAGCTGCACAGCTTTTGGGTTTTTAACTTTAATTTTTATGGAATGTACTAAAATTAATGGTCTATGAATACAACTTTCTCTTCAGAACCTGTACATTATCTGAACCTAGTGTATTACAATAAATACAAAATCCTTCTAGAAAGTGAAGTGTTGTAGTTCATTGGTTAAGAGATCATCCATTTTGTGAAAGCTCAAAATTCAGCCTCATTTTACTTTTTTGTTCCTGCATATTTATACTTCAGATGGTAGTACCTCGTAAATAGACCATTTTTCACTTCATACATTTTTAAATCTACATGGTCTACAACATTTTAACACTGCTGTATAATAAGCACTTTTTGTAAGAAATTCATCTCACTGGTTCAAACGGAGTGGCATTGTCTGCGAGGTCTCATTTCAAAATTATTGCACTTTTATCTTTTTCGTCATGCCACGAGATGTGAAGTCCAAAATATTTACCTTTCCGATTGTCAGTCTTTCCTTCATAGCGATGTCTGAGTGAAGACAAAATAGACAACTTGTTTTGTTGAATCAATAGAAGCGTATTATCACAGCAAGATTATAATTCAGGTGTACAATACCTGTATTTCACAGAGTACAAAAATGAAACTGCCATGTGCTGTGTGTCACAGCAGGTAACTAATATCAACAAAGCACCAGAGACTATGTTCAAATAATGTTGTATGGGTCTAACTTCAATCCACAAAAGCAGGGCAATTCAAAGTTAAGGCTTAAACTCTATCCATAATCCACTCTCTTTAGGAACTGCATTATGAATGCAGCTGAACTCTCGAGTCTGTGCGGCTACATGTTGCCACACAGACAGCGAGAGAAAGAAAACCCACCGTTACGCTTATATGCAGATTCCTATCCGTTGTTTTAAATCCCATAAAGATACTGTCTACCAGCATTTGCATTTACATGAGCCCGAAGGCTGGGCCTACGCGGGGCAGGCTGCGGTAGTTGCGAAAGGGGTTTGGGATGAGTGGCGTTTAGATGACTGCATATTTCTCTTTGCTCCGTGGGGCATATTGAAGTTTTGTGACAACAGAAGTGGGGAAACACCGGTTTTGTGAACTGTCTTCTTGTGACAATAGGAACGGTCCATCTGGCGTTGGTTTCTGTATCTTTTTGAACTGTAGTTACTGGGAGCCTGAAAAAGGAGTGGATATAAGTCCATGCTGAAACCAAAATAAAATGGCATCAGTAGTATTCAATGTTAAGAACCTTCTACTTCAGCCTGTCATTGTAAGCAGACAAAAATACAGAGTACGAAGCAAAATACTCTGTTTCCAGGTGAAGAAAACATAATGAACATGGCCATACCTGAGCTAAGAACTTTGTTTCTACAACAAAGATTCCAGACTTGGAAACAAAGCTTCCTTGGGAAAACCAGTCAACCCATCATGACTGTGTTAGTCCTGTAACCAAAATTTTTAGCCTATGCCAAAAATAGCTGCTACCAAGTGCCTACATATCTCACTGTTCGAAGACTGATTTCAGGAAACCAAACTCTGCTCCAGGCTGCCTCACTTCTCAGGAACGTGAGTTGTGTGCTGCTTTCTCTGGAGTGGTGTCGGGCCTGGCACTGGGGTTTTGCAGCTTGTCCGCAGGTTTAGGGGTCAGCAGAAAGGGGGAGGCTCCATGTTTTCCATGCGGTGCCGGGGCCTGTAGCTATGCCATGGAACGCGGGGGATGGGAGCACCCTCAGCACTGCATCCTGCTCTCCAGTGGCATCTTCCTACGTGCACTAACTATTTAATGGCTTTTTTTTTTCCCCTCCAGGTTTCAATGATTTCAGAGGTCTGATTAAACTAGTGGCAGAAGGTGAGCCAGTATGGCTAATCTGTAGCTGCAGAGCTTCATAACCACCAATACAGTAATCTCAGGCACTAAGACATCTTCATTTTTTTGACACAAAAGAGACTTGACAGTACAGTCTCACAGCTCCTCGAGCCAGGCAAACCTTGTCCCTCATTTCAGTGGCAGCTGCCACCACAGGATGTTGTCTGGCAGTTCCTGTGGAACAATCTGCAAAATGTTTTCACTTCCTCAAGTGAAAATGCACATCCTGAATGTGTAAATCCATAGAAGCCGAGTTATGGCCATGTGCACCTAGGGCCAGGGACCAGTAACATTTTCAATGGTCAGTAGCGCTTGATGTGCAAATGGTGCCTTCAAGGTTGGTGACATTGCTTCTGAAGCAAGCTGCTAGGCCAGACAGGTCCTGCCCTCTGCTGCTGATTTCATAGCTGACTCAAAATTCTGGTTTTTATGCATTATATTTCTTCATTCTTGTGTGTTTCTGTGCTCCACAGGAATTCGCAGGTCCCTAGGCTGGGATTTACCATAATGACAAGGGCCCATAAGCACCCCTACATAGGGATGAAGAAATGATGAAAGGAACTATAATTTTTGCCACTGCCCTTGAGGACAGGCTGGTGCAGTGCTGGGGCAGGCCAGCTGCACCAGCCCAAGGTGCCCTGCTGCTTATCCCCAGGAAATTTCCTCCTTGAGTGAAAGCAGTGGGTTCTGAGACTCCAGTGAGTTTTTATCACATCAAAACAGAGTGAGGGGGCTTTTTTTCCTTTTCTATCAAAAAAAGACTAAAATCTGTTTCTTTTCTACCTTTATATTTACAGGGCAGGGCTATATAGTTGAGAACAGACCCAGGCAAGCAATTCCCTGCTCACATAACCCAAGGGTGAATCCAGCAGCATCCAACACACCAGTATCCCATCCCCGGGGCCGGATGCATACCCTGGTTTCTGGGAAGCACTCAAGAAAGGGTATCGCAGGGCTGAGGGATCAGAACAAGTGACACAGCCCTCAGCCCAGCACTGGCCTCTGTCTCCTTGCTCCCCAGGAGAGGAGATACTGAGGAGCACAGCCCTGTTCTGTTGGCCAGGAAGCAACCCACGACTGACAGCCTGGCTATTGCTGGAATAAATGAAGCTGTGATCTGAGCTGGGACATGAGGTATTACTGCAGAACAAATGAAAACAGAGCTAGAACCCCATACTGCAGAGGTATTCATCCTTTGTATTCTCTCAAAGAACAAGCCTAATCTACTAACCCAAGTAGATAAGTAAACAGTACTTTCCACTTTCAGAGACCTTCAGTATGTCTGCAGGGCTTGTGATGTAAAATAATATAAGTAAAGGAAATAAATGGAACTTTTAGTAAAAAAACCCAAGAAACTGAAGTATTATAGCTGCTTACTTTCTCACTGCTGTGAGGAAGAACACAGAAGAGTCTTTTGTGTCAGTTTTATTTTGAACCCATTTCACTGCTGAATATGGGAAGAGATTAGTTCACTGCTAATTGTGCTGTTGGTTTTGTGATTCTCTGAAAACCCCCTAAAAGTCTGCATGCAAAACCAATGAGGTAGAACATGTTTGACAAGCTTAGTTCCAACATGACCAATGTAGCAGGAAAAGATTTTAAAATCATTGCCTCTCTTCAATAACAATAGTACATACAAGTGTTTACAAGAGGATTAAAAGCTGCTTTAGCGAGTTGCATTAAAGATTCCTTTATCAGACAAGTTTTATCGAAAAAACTGTTGAAGCACTATGCGGCTAATCAGATGCAAACAGAAGCGGGTTATGTTACTGACTTTATTTCACTTGCTTTAAAAGGATGCACGATGTATCTGTAAAATATACACCATGCGTACAATAACCCATACCTATTAACAGCCTGCCCCATTACAACAACAGCAAAAAAACCTCCACAAGCAACGACCCCTAGCACCTGGTAATTAAAATTGCTAATCACCAGCAATTATCTGGCACAGCTTTATAGCCAGGCGAAACAGTTTGACCCTTTGCCCACTGAAAGAAGAATGTTTGCTGTCTATTGATAAGTGCTTAGGCAAAGCTGTGTTCGGCTCACATCCATTAAGTGGCGACTAATAGGAAGTCAACAAAAGAGCTCTGACATCTGTAGTGGGCACTTCTAGCAGGCCAGGTTTGGGACCACAGGTGTCTGGTGGGCTCCTGCCAAAAAAAGGGGCATACGGGACACGGGGGGACTTTTTCTTAAAAAACGGACTTGAGCTGCTCACGTTTCCCGACTGGCTCCTCTGCAACCAAAAAGTAAATGCAGTAAGTTTCCAGGACAAAGATTAAAATAGCTACTCATCCTGGGAGTGGTGGCTTGTTTTCAGACTGTCTGCACACATTCAAAGACAGAGGTAAGAAGTCCTGTAGGCTCCATAATTTAGGTAAAGATTGTTCTTTGGGCTATTTCTGTTCTTATTAAGTATTGAATTAAAGATATATAAAAATGTCTCTCTAGTGTGCTCTTTAAGTCTGAGATAGCGAGTTTGAGATAGTAAAGATTTTTTTTTTTCTCCATAGGACCCTATTATGCTCAAAGCTATAAAATACCCTTCCATTGTTATAGCTCCAGGAAGCTGCCGCTAGAGATTATTTTAACTACAATAAACAACTCCATTAAAGCTTCTGATCTCGCCAATGACTCTTATAAGGTCTTGGATAAAAAGATCAGATTTTTTTTTTTTTTCAGAGAGAAAGAAGGAAAGAGAGAGTCTGGCAAAAATACTGCAAGCTTTTAATACTGAAATGACCTACAGAACCTGAAGGACAAAGCATCCCTTAATCACTCAGGAATGCAAATTGCTCCAAGAACAGGCATCAGTGGAGATTATAAAGCCAGGAGCTGCTGACATCCAGAACCAAACCTCTGTAGCCTCATTCCTTCATTTAGAAGGGGCTTTTGGGGTTCTTGGCAAGTTGGAGCTTCAGTGTGAAAGGAAAGGACAAAGGATCAATCCCAGCATGCATATTTACAGGCACAAGCAATTTGGGGACATTCTGACTTGCACACCATGCCTTTTCCTGCATAAGATCTCGAAGGCCCTCCAAGTACATCTTTGTATTGTGACATATAAAAAGTAATAGTTTTATAAACATGAAGCAACACTGCTGGCATGATACTTCACAGTATCTGCTAATCCAAAATTATTAATGAAGTCATGCAAAGCATTTTTAATTCTCTCTTAAGCACACCTCCCAGGCTGCTTCAAGTTACTGGCGTTAGAAGATAACCTTGAAGATAACATTATTACCCCATGACCATGTTGTGAATAATGCAGCCACAACGTCTGTCTCTGCACTATTTGCATTGATAAATTCTGCATCCTGACTGGATAGCTCTTGTCCACAGAGGGCGTCTCACAGAACTTGGCGTAGCTCCTGTTTAGCCCATATACAGAAGTTCCCTCGCTAGAGAAGAAGCAACATTATGTTGGGTGCATACATCTCATTCTAAAGCAGAATAAAAATGCAGCTAGATTTTATTCCACACAGATTTATCCCTTTGTAGAAAACAGAAGTTGAAGTTCAATTTTCTGCTTGATTTTTGGCACATGCATGGGATATTCTCCATTAGACTCCAGCTCTTGATCATCTACTGTTGTTTGTGAG
The DNA here is from genome assembly GCA_013399095.1 of Psophia crepitans. Lineage (NCBI taxonomy): Eukaryota > Metazoa > Chordata > Aves > Gruiformes > Psophiidae > Psophia > Psophia crepitans. Next base: position 483,178 of record VWZZ01004049.1, on the reverse strand, counting down.
CTCCTGCTTCAGTGAAAGAGCCGGATTTCTCTCTGACAAATCTTTAGTGAAGTCAGAAAAAAATTAAGTCACTGAAGATACACCTACTTACAAGCTTGGGCTGTAAAGTGCAAACCAAGATGAAATGATGGATTATAAATTCTGTTATTGCTTGATATTCAGATTATTCTGCCTGCATGTCTAGTTCGATAATGACTCTGAATGGCTCTTCTCCAGGTTAGCTGAGGTAATGAAAAATCTGAGGAAGAAGAGGAGGAATAGATTTTCCAACACTCTTTGCCATTTGGAGTCCATGAAAGACCAATGGATTTAAGAAGGTTCTGTTCCAACTGGGACATCATGGCCACACAGGTTATGAAAACATATTTGTCTACCAACATTTACATTGAAGAGTGATTTTTAATACCAATGTCCAAATCGCAAACTAATGGAGAGGCCATTGGGGATAAGACATTCAGCTGGTTTTTGTGAGGATGAGTCTTTGGGGGTTGTAGTAAGATGGGTGAATGAATTCACAAATCAGTAAATTAATCCTGCCTTTGAAAACTGTGGGGTGCAAACAAACTAGAAGATGGAGATGGGTAACTAATATGCGGCTTGTGTTACCAATGATTCGATTTCCATTTCACATATAATATGTGCCTCACACAGAGTGTGTGCACAAAATTCATGAAATCACAACCGCACAATAGTTTTCTCTTTTCTCTGTGCGTAATTCCAAAAGGAAATCTGCTTGCCCATTTCTCCTTCAGGTGAAAGCCTGGCTGTGCCCCACAGGTCAATGAATTGCTTCTGGGCTTGCTTGGAAGAGAGCTCCAGAGTCAAAAGTCCTCCACTGAAAATGTCTCACTAGTGACTGCTAGGCAATTAAACCTGGGGGCTTCTTGCTCAAGTGCCTGTTAACCTCTTCTGTCCAGGGAAGGAAGAGGAAATGAGAGGTTGGTTTCAAACCATTCAACTGCTGCACTCCATCAGGGGTAGTGGTGAGCTGTGTTAGCGCAGACGCAGTCCTGGGAGTGCTTGTCCCAGGATGGCATGTCTAGCCATACCTGCTAGTGCCTTCCCTGACAGCTTGCCAGCCTCAAGGATACACTCAGGGGGAGGAAATACGCCACTCTAGAAATTGGGAAGGCAACGCCTGTCTTGCTACATGTCACTCAGGTTGGACGTAGGGTAATAAACTCCTATACTGCCGCTGCTTTGTGGAAAGATAGGCAAACACCCACTGAGAAAAGAAATCTCTGTTCCTCCATGTTCCTGCACATTCCTTCTTCAGCATCAGCTCAGTCTTGCCCAGATTAAAGCTCTGTGAATTTGCTCATACCTCCCTCTCAAGCTCAGTCAGGCTTTTGATGGGCAGCAATGCTGCTTCTCCTGGACAAGACAAACTGCTGCTAAGCAGCACGATATTGCCAATGTGGCCCAAATCATTTCAGCAGCTCTCCCACCGGAAGCAGGGCACAGGGAATCACAAGAGAAAGGTGGAAAAATAGAGTCTATGCATCATATACCCAGGACGATGATTTGTCCCGGTACATCTTAGACTTTTGAACAGTTTGGGAGACAGGTTCCTACAAGGAAAATACCAAATAGAAATACAGAACAAAAAAAGTGAAATGGAAGAAAAATGAAAAAGATCGTTCTTAATTTAAAAAGTGTTCATAAACTTATATGTATTATAATGAACCTAAAAAAATTCAGATTTAAAATTTTCTGCCCAGTTTATATCATACATATTAATCAGGCAGCAATAGGAATGCTAAACACTGGCTCCAGACTTCACAGCCATGTTATGTAAAGTTAAAATTGCCACAGATTCAAAAATTGTAGACCTGACCTGTACGGGGCACAGGGAATCACTCACCAATTAGTTGGTAAACAAAGATCATACAAGGGCACATAATGTTTATGCTTGTTGGAACATGAGAATTCCCACACTAAAAGCAAAGCAAACCCTCCTAAACACTTTAGATTTTACAGAGAAATAGGTTTTCACCTAAAGAAGGTGGCAACTTTTTACTGGCATCAGATGGAGGACTGCTAACCAGCTGAGGAATTTCTGCACCTGAAATCAGGAATTTGAAGCTGAGACCCCTCTTCTGTGTAATTCGTTTTCACACTGTGTTCAAGTGATGGTCCTGCTCATCCCCAGAAACCTCCTGAATAAAACAGTAGTGCAGAAAATTGCTGCTATGCTGACAGCATTTATCCTATTTAGCCAATTTATTCTGTCCCACTCCTGTCTCTATCCCTTCTTTATTTATTGGGAGAGATGTCTGTGGAAGTACTATGGCTTTTGGTTTCTTATACAAAAATATGTAGGAACATTTTTAAAACTCCAAATACTTGTTAGTTGGGGGTTTTTGGTCATTTTTCTGATGACCTAAAAGGACTCAAACAAATTTGAACAGCACGATATTTATTTCAGGGAAAACATGACAGGCTTCCCTATCGATTGTCAGATATGAGATCTCTGGCATACCATGACTTGTCCTTAGTCATTGCCCTGGTACTGGAGGAGGAACAGTTCACTAACCCAGTTAAAAGATTTTCTTAAAAACATACACCTTTACCATTCTCAGATATGTTTTAATGACAAAAAACTATGGTTTGGTTACTGACTCAGTTACCTCCCGTTTGAGTTGCTTATGGCTGCTGAATGCATGTTGTGCAACTCTTGTTACTTAATGTGCTCCAGAATCATCTCTTGAATTATTTTACATTTATTATTTGAAGAGACGGATATTTTTGCATAATTTCTGGATGGAAGGCAGATACAGATTATTTACCTCACTTGAGATGATTCCATTTTCCTTAGAAACCTTCCAGTTTCTTCATAAGCCTAGAAAATTCAGCAACTCTCTGACCGCATTTTTTTTGCTCAAACTTGAATTGAGGGGTTTATACATTGTAAATTGTTTTTAAAAGAAAGCAGAAGGGTCTTGGACAAAACTCCAGGTACTCTACGTGCTCCTGTAGGCTCTGAACGTGGGATACATAACACCAGCGGGGCTGGCAGATCTCATCACATGGCTGCTTCCACTTCTGCTGTGACTCATGCCACTCATGACTGTTTGAACCTAGATCAACACGAATTTAGCAATAAACCACACCTCTCTCTGTTTACCACTCTCAACTTCTGAAAGAACACCTTTTGCGAGAAGCAATGAACAAAAAGCCCCCAGCCACCTAATGTTCCATGGCTGCCTCTCAAGAAGGCCATCTTTATGAAGAAAGGTGGGTTAGACAGACATTGGGATGAGACAGCCCCCTGTACACAGAAATCTCATGTATTTACAGGGCTATGTGCTGATGTCTTCCAGTTTACGGAGTTTGGAAATGTTATGGTTTCTTCTGGTAAATGTACTCTTGGCCCACAAGGAAATGGAACAAGAGACTAATAGAGGATAGAGGTTAACCAGAGAGTTAGAAGTGTTGATATTGGACTGACCTTTCTCTCCAGCTTTCTAAATGTGAAGGGAAACTAAACTAGAAGTTTCAGACCGGCAGTAGTAGTACAAATGCAAAAGCATATTATTAGTATGTCAGGCTTGGCTGCAACATTTCCCCAGTACCCTATTAGAAGGTGGAAAAAAGCTCCTTTAGATAAGAAGCTTAGCATTTTTATTAATCAATTTTCCAATCATAGGTTATTTCTGTACAATGAAAACAAAATTTTTGGCCACCAAAGATCATTGTTAAACCGAATCCATGACACACTCCATTTCAAAGCATTAAGATAGGGAGATCCTAGGTCAGTAGATGATGATACGACAACTTTTTTTAGAGAGCTTAAATGGAGCGTTGCTATTGAGATATGTTGCCCTTGCTGAGGGAAGTCATGAAGGAAACAGCTCCAGCCAACAGCAGAAAAGACTTCAGGAGATGTTAAGAAGAAAAAAAAAAGACAACTATGGGAATAAGTTAAAAATAAAAATAAATAAAAAAATAGAATGTGAAATGGGAAAGACAGCCAAGAAAAAATGTTAATAAATGGTATTGGATGAAAGCCCAGAATAGCAGCACAACAAATACAAACAGCTACCAAATGTACACATCACAGGGTGAAAATCAGAGTCTGTCTTCCTCTTGCATGCAGAACTGAGCAAATAGAGCTACAGGCAATTGTGGAGAATGGCAACTCTGAAGCATTGAGAGATTAAACATTTCTTTTAGGTCACAAGACAGAGAGACACCAATGCCACCTGTGAAGTACTGAGAAGGGAGATGATGTACAAAATGGTGACACAATTCCAATATTCCATGTGCCATTTTTGAAGATTTCTCAACATGGTGGTGTAATAAAAGTCTCAAACCCAGCTATTCCAGTTATTAGCCAGGAAGGCCAACTGTGTCCTGTCAAGTACGGCATTGCCAGACGCTCTAGGGAGGTGATTGTCCCACTCTACACTGCACTGGTGTGGCCTCAACTTGAGTGCTGTGTGCAGTTTTGGGTGCCACAGTACAAGAAAGACATAAAGCTATTGGAGAGTGTCCAAAGGAGGGCAACAAAGATGGTGAAGGGTCTAGAGGGGAAGATGTACGAAGAGAGGCTGAAGTTCCTTGGTTTGTTCAGCCTGGAGAAGAGAAGGCTGAGGGGAGACCTCATCATGGCCTACAGCGTCCTCACGAGGGGGAGTGAAGGGACAGGTGCTGACCTCCTCCCTCTGGTGACCAGCAACAGAACCCCTGGGAATGGCATGGAGCTGCATCAGGGGAGGTTTAGGTTAGATATCAGGAAAAGGTTCTTCACTGAGAGAGTGGTGGGGCCCTGGAATAGGCTCCCCAGGGAGGTCGTCACAGCACTGAGCTTGGCTGAGTTCAGGAAGTGTCTGGACAATGCTCTCAGTTGTCTGCTCTGATTGAGCTGGTATTGTGTGGAGCCAGGAGTTGGACTTGATGATTTTTATGGGTCCCTTCCAACTCAGGATGTTCTATGATTCTATGATTATTACAATACTGCCTCTCTAAAAAGATTTGTAAAGCATGTAGGGGCCTTCACCCAAGATCACCAGAGTATGAAAACAAGTTTCAGATGTTCTTTTGCACTTCATGGACATGAGTAATTCACAGTTACTGGTTACACAATGAAATCTCTGTTCACTGAATACTGGCACTCTTTCAGGTTTGAGAAGTTCCACTAATAAACATTGAATATTATTGTTTATGTTTACTCTCAAATATTTGTGAGATCTTTAATAAAATGTTTCATATCCAACAGTCAGAGTTTGAACTGTGAGTTTTTGATCACAATGCCATAACTATTTCCTGGCCGATGAGCATCACATGCAACTGGGAGAGATTTAACAAGTCTCTGAAGAGGGAGTGCATTTATATAGGATTGAAAGTTGTACATAACTGCAATCCTTCCTGTCCAAGCCTAAACTTTGTTTTTGCTAGTCAGAAGAAGTGTTTAAGAATAAGGAGATGATGTAGTCAAGGGTAAAATGTATTAACTGGATGCTAGTTTTAAAGTAAGTTTTCTCATTAAGGAAAAGTATATTATTCAGACCAACTTGTAAAGGATTCATCGTCCTTTTATTTCTTTCTGTCAGAGTTCAGGCTGCGGTTTGGAAAGCTGCTTCCCCTTGTGGGCCCAGCAATATCTCGTTCGTTTCATAAAAAGTTCCACTTCCAGGGCAAATATATGAACAAAAGGAATTAAAATTTCATATCCTCAAATATTAAGACAGGCATGCTTAGGAATCTTAAAAAAATAATCTCAGTTAAGACACTTCTAAGTAAGCACACAGAAGTAAATGTTCATAAGCAATTGGAGATGGAATAGCTTTTAGTGAAAATAGGATCTTTTTTCACAATATAAAATATGTCTATGTGAAAATGGGAAGGGAAGGGTAAAATTAGGAATAAAAAATGGCTAAAGGGGAAGGGCAATAGGTAGGTAAATACCTACATGGAAAATTGAATAAAAAATTGTAGCAGAGAAGAGGATGTGGAAATATTTTGGAAGAATTTCCTTTTATATTAAATAAAGACTTAAAAAATGATAAGTGGCCTGGTCAAACAAGTTTCTGGTTCTCAACCTCCTTCAGGTGTCTCAAATCAGAGAAGCAAGATCTGAGATGCCTAAGATGAATCACCACTTTTGAGACTGAGTCCATGATAGAAAAAAGTAGTGTTGTTCTTGCCATCTTGTTCAAATCCATGTGCACTCTGATGGGACAGCAAAAATTCTGCCTTATGTCCAGGTCATCTCTCACAGCAAATTTTAAATACCTGCTCAAAACCATGAAAATGGTGAAGATTTATATAGAAGAGCTGGCAGAGTTCACAAAAACTTTTTCTAATCTTGTTCACAGAAAAGCCTTGCCTCTCTTCACAAATACTTGCCCAGGAAATTCAGGGACTGGTAGAGTGCAAGCAAAGAAAATTTCACCTCAAGTCAAAGAAATTTGACAGAATTATAGGCAGAGGAAAATAATGGCATATAATGGAAAGGATTAGGCAATCATAAGGGGTAATACAGACATCTCTACCTCATTAAGTGGAATCTACTCCAGAACCTGAAACATTTCTTCAACCAGTTTCCTTTCCTAACGACCACCTTTCTTTCCAAGACAGTTTGGGTTAATAATAAAGGTCTTTGACATGTTTTTGGGCCTGTCTAGTCCTAAATTCCCTTTCTTCCCAATCAAGACAGAGTCCCAAATGCTCCTGCCTCAGGGTTAAACCACAGACACATCGGCCTTTGCCTGCCGGATCAAAGCAAAGAAAGTCCCAAATGTACTTTCTGTTCTTCAAGCTGTATACAAAGACACCTCCCTTCTTTCTTTCAGGTTGCAAGAAGAGAAGCTCCAGACGTCTTTTCTGAGAGCTTCAACAAACTCAAGGATGTCTCAGAAAAGTTCCTTTCAGCAGATATTTCACCTTCCTTCAAGAAGCCAGATAAACCTTGGTGTTAGCTACAGCGATGTTCCCATTAAAGAAAATTTTCCCATTAAAGAAAAACTGACCCCATGGCAAATTTTGGGAGGGGTGAGCTCTGTTTTCCAAAAGCCAGACAAATGTAGTGAGGCCTTGACCAGCCAACAAACTAGTTGGCTTCCACTTTGCACAAGGCAGTGCGAGTACATTTTAAAAGAAACAAAAGGTTTATGTGGGGCTGCACAATGCGAAGCCCAATTTGGGTACGCAGCAGCTCTCCAAGCATAGCTGTAGTTTCAAGCACATAGTAACAGTGACAGACATTATATAAATAAATAAATAAATAGATAATGTGCCTGGGATTTAGAATCAGCAGATAAGATGAGCAATGAAGGCTCAGAGGCCTTTCATATGATTTTTTTGGTGAAGGAAGTGAAGCTGATATTACAGACTGGGAGCCTTAAAGAACTTTCCAAACAGGTCTTTCAGTCGTTTCTTGAGGTAACATAATGTTCACCATTTTGTTACTGATAATGAAGTAAAAAATGCAGTTACAGAGTGCTTTAGCAGAACTTTAAAATCCAAGATGTAGAGATATTTTACAACCCACAATGGCTTTACTACACTGTTAGGAAGTGCTGTAATGGCAGCTTTCAGAGGACTGTGTGTAGCAATCCTGCTGGTGTAAACCCCTCAACCCACCTAGGATTTAGCAAGGGGTGTATGGGGGCTTAAAGGAAAAGTACCCCTTTTTACAAAAGGAGACCATGTGTGGGTGTCTAAAACCACAAGAACTCTTGAAAAACACTGCGAACAGACATTAACTGATTAAATTTTCGTACTGCATTAAGTTAGCCAGATGCAGACAATCAAGTTCAGGAGAAAAGGTGATGAGGATATGAAGGCTGTTGCTCTTTTTACCCAAAGAATTACAGAAAGTTAATACCAAACAAAGCAGATTTTACATGACTGGATAAAATATAGATGTGAAAGGAAAAGAGATTATTGGCAAAATTGTTGGCATGGCCTACTCAATTCAACAGCTTTGTGGAAATGGTTTAAATCTCTGCTATTTAGATATTAGGCACTGTTGGAAGAAAATGAAAGCAATGAAAGTTTTAACATTCTTTTCTTCAGAAACATCGTGGCTAAATTTTTCTCATAAAACATTCGTCCAGGTTTTACAAAGTAGGTAATTAAATGTTTACAAATACACTGCCCTTACAACTGCAGTGGCAGCGGCAGCAACCAGATTGCCTTTCAGGTTGTCCTTGTGAGTAAGAACGGAATATATTTGCTGCTACTATTTCACGTTTCAGTCCTGATCTTAAAAAGTTGTGCCAACTCAGTCCTTACATCCAAGGCTCCACAAACAGAAATAAGGCACATGATAGGAAAAAATATCCTGATAAGGCTAACACATTTCACACCAGTGATGAACAAGCAAGTATCTTAAGCTGCTCCCAGTTTAAATTGTTTGTAAGCTTCCCTTTACCACGGGCATCACCAGAGGGTTAAACTTTTGGTATGATTGCATGGATGTCACAGAATATGAATCTGCGGGGAACTTCTCTGTAACCCTGTAACCCTCACCTCAAAAGAACAGCCTGTTTGCCCTCACTACTTGTGGAAATACTTAGGCCTCTGTGAGTAACAGAACCGTTAAATTTGAAATCAAATCAGACCAAATAAGACACGCCATTTTGTTTCATAACAAATGGAGAACACCTCACTCTTCTCCTTTTAAAATGTGAGAGGAAGCTGTTCCATCCTTTCACGTATCCAGGACATGAACAAGTGCTTGAATTTCTTTCTTGGCAGCGAGGAAGTAAATCAATGTGTGACACAAGAGCTGCAAACTAGTGACCCCCCGCACTCTAACCCAAGTCACCAGCATGAATCTGTATCCTACTGGCTGTGGCACTAGCTTAAAACAGGGTACATTAAATTAAGATCTATGTTCCGAGGACTGCAACAGGACATTTAACAGACAAAGAGCAAAATATAGTTCCAGATTCATCTGCTAAGGTTGCTGAATGGTGAAGTGCAGGGCGGCAGAAGTAAAAAGTTTTCATCCTGCCTGATCTTCACAGCCACCTGCCTGCCCTGGAGGCCCCTGTAAGCACAACACATGCAGCTGGAGTCACAGAACCACCCAGCTTCTCGGATCACCACCCAGAAAATCGCAGCTGGGGCCAAGAACCGAAAGTACAGCCCCTGGTGAACATTACAGAAGTTTTTAAGGGGTCTTTGGGGCCCTGAGAGCCCTCTCCTGGACACAGCAGGACCCTGCAGAGATCCAGCGTTACAGCAAGGGCAGAATAGCACCCCCTGGGTAAGACTGCTCAGACTGGCCCCTCCGCCATCACTCAGGATTGGGTTGCACATCCCTTGCCTTCCTGGAGATCATCCTGAAATCATTCTGGTTCAGGCAGTAGGCAATGTGGGGGCCAAATCACCCAGGGTGACATGTGGATGGGACTTTGGAGGCACACGTACACATCCGTGTGGCCACGGACAAACATGCTTGAAACAGATCAGCTCAGATGCAGGATAAATAACAACCAGTGGCCCAGCAGTCTCAGACGTGGGGGCTGCAGCTCATCTCATGGCTGAGGAGAGGCAGCCATGATGAATGGGAATACCACGTTGGTGTTAGCCATGCTGTCATGTAGCAGCAGAACCTGCCTGACCTGGTTTTGGCAGATGAGAAGGGAGCAACGCACAGCTGTGGTGGGGTTTCCCAGAGGCAGGTAGAAGCTGGGCCTTGTGAGGTTGATGAGCTGTTGCCAAAGCTCCCCTGGGAAGCGTTGTACCTGTCATTCATACAGGGGCAGCGGCACGCACGCCTGGGTTCATACACAGGGCTGGAGCGCGAGTGAGGACACCATGCATGGCAAGGACAGTCTGAGGAGGCCTCTGACCACCCAACATTCAGACCAGAGCATGGCACTGGTCTCATTAGCTTTAAGAGAGCCCTCAGATACTTAAATGAGGGTGACAACATCTTGCAGGATGGCTCTGTGCAGAGTCAGCGGTAAGCAGCTCTGTTCTGCATCCATGGCACTGAGGCTTATTTTAGCCTGGTGCATAATCCTGAGACGCTGTCCCTTGTCTTACTCCCTAATTATTCACCACCGTGTGTTCCTTGTCAGTTTGCATACAGAGCAGTAATCTCACAGAAGATCCTGTGTCACAGGTAAGTCAGGTTATTACTGTGACATGTTACCTTGAGAGTTTATAAATTCCTGTAGTGATTATTCATATTTGCTACACATAGCCATTGTGGAGTAACAGAGAAAAGAAATGGTTTTAAGTTTAAGCATGTCAAAATCTAGAGTATTGTGGTGCCTGTTATTTCAGTTCTATTTTTGTTTCCTGTGTTTGCATGTTTATATGTTGTTCCAGGTAAATGCTGCCCCATAGCTGGGGTTTTCTTTTAAATCACTGTCATATTATCAGGGCATGCAATATAATAAACAGATCTGTTAAAGCACCAGTGATGTCTCTATTGGCAGACTTATAAAAGAGCTCGGTGACCTTGGTTAATTAGCCATGTAATAAACCAGAACTGAAAGAGCCTATTCCCACAAACCACAGCACAGCACCCCTCCACCCCCCGCTTGTCGGAGAGGCTCTGAATGGGAAGTCAGCAGACGCGATGCAAAGTGCAGCCACTTAGCCTCAGAGCCCTTTGGAATATATGCAAAGATTCACAAAGAAATTTCCTTCCAGCCACTGATTAAGAAACAGTCTTTAAAACAAAAAGATAAGTTTTCTGAATTCTTCTCTTCTTTTACGGCTGGTAATACTGCTTAAGTTATATTTAGACAAATGTGTATCTTCCCTAGGCCTTACAACACATGTATTTAAAAAAAAATCTTTAAAAATTCTTTTATTTCAGAAATGTTTTCTATAAAGTCTCGGATTTTTTTGTTTTCATGTTTATTTCAGATATATCAAATAGAGAAACCCCCAACCCCTCTATCAATAAATAACTATTGTATTCTTTAAATGTAATTTATTTTGTACTCATATGGCACAGTCCTCTTGAACTGTAAATCATGCTAACACAAATTGTATGGAAAAGAGTGTTACATGCATTTCTGTTGCTCACTTGATTTGACTAAAAAGTAGACCTAAAAAGTTAGAACTATAGTATAAAAATAAAATGGTTGGTCTTTTATCTGAGGGCAGGAAGTAAAATGAATACAAAGTTTTAGCAGATTCTTGGACTTTACCCTATCAGACTCTTTAGAAAGAAAAGCTTCTTTAAGTACAAGCAAGAATCACTACAGTTTTAAATTCACCCAAATGTCAGTTCATAACAAGCATAACCACAATTAACCACACAGCCATGGAGTTAGGATTTTCTTCTGCAAGTGCAGTAGCTTTTCCAACTGTTACAGGAGTTGGTTCTTTCTTAAGTAAACTTATTTGAAGTCCATGACTGCTGTCCTTTCATGGCGTGCTCCTGAGTTCTGGCACACACAGAAAACAAACAAAAAACCCCAAATCCCTAAGAAAAGCTAATACTCATTTTCGTATCATCAGCTGTCACTTCCATACAGGACAGTGATTTTCATTTCACAGAAAAAAACAGTATCAGCATCAGCAGTTTCTTTAATTGGACAATTAAACTCATGTTTTGCTCCAGAGTCCTTTTTATTTCCCAAGTGAATATTAAAATGACAGTGTTCCTCCTGTGCAGTAAAACTAATGAATGTCACTCTGGTTTTAAATCCCATTCGTCTGTTCATCCATTCAGGATTGTTTTAGCTGCAGCCATTTCTGTCGGTACTGCAAATCATAGTAAATTCACATGAACAGAGAGTTTCACTGGGTCTGATAAAGAGTATCCATTATCCCCGGGGAAGTTTTAGATTATCAGTTACAACAACATCCTCAACAAGTCACAGATTACAGGTGGCCGATAGCAGAATATCCAAGAACAAACTTTTTCCTAGACGTTCTTGATTGTCAAATACCAAAGTGAAATGGGAGATATATTTTAGCCAAAAAATATTGGCTAACTCATTCTCTGTGTTTTCTAATGTCATCTAAGAGACCTCTGGAATGTATCTAAAGGCTCAGGAAGTGACATAGCTGCATGGCTCAGCAGCTCATTCCATAGACAGTGTGTGCATGTGTGTGTGCTTGTTCACATTCATAAAATCAAAGATTTTGATCAAAATACTATAAATACAAACGCTAGTACTCATACAGGAATGTGAGCAATCCCCACGACGTGCGGTAAGAATACGCATAAACAGTTCAGGATCAGATACTTCACATGAATTTTTCATTCAGTGTTCGGCTTTTAGGGTGACTACAGCCATATAAAAAAAGCTTAATTAGATAGTGCGAGGGGTAGGTACATACTGATACAAGGGGCCACTATAGCTTATCATGAAGGTGCAGAAAATACCAGCAAGCAAAGAGGAAGAGAACAGGGAACTGTGAGGTAATCACCCTCCTGTAAACACTTCTGCAAACCAAACCAGCGGGGCACTCTTCCCAGGAGTGAAACTGGGCACAAGTTAAGAGCTGGTAGAACTGGGGCTCTTACAACTTAAAAAGGTTGAGCTGCATAAGGTACATTTTGTTGGCAGTATAACAATCCCACCAAGAAGACTCAGTGGATACTGAAAATAGATGTCTGAGCTGCGATCTCCTCTGGCAGACCCTGGTCCCGCCATGTCCCACATGTCTGTACAGCCACACTGAAGGCCCAGGAGCTCAGTGGTGGGACCCCAGGCTGCAATCCAGGGCATAAGGAGCTGGGCTGGAGGTGTCTGTGGTCAGTCCAGTGCACTACTGGGGAAATCCCGAGGACGCTGGTGCAGAAGCTGGCTCACTTCCCATGGGAGGTTTGTCACTGCTGCACAAGCATATACCCAGGAGCGTACTTTTCTGACTGTAAAAAGCATCTATCCCAGAAGAGAAAAGTTTGGAAATGTCAGCTGCAGGTATGCCTCTGCTCTCTGATTTCCAGCTCCTTCAGGTCTGCAGTTGCTAAGGCTGGAGGAGGATGCCCTCCTCTGGCTACACATCCCCTTTTCATCAAGCATCGGAGGCTGAAGAGAAATCACTTTGAACACTGAGGCGGGGGACTGGAGGCAATTACTTGTGATTGATAGCACTAAATATGAAACCGCATGTACCTCATCCATGAAGCATGGAATCAGCAGCATATTGTTAGTGGGGGAGATGAATGGGGCTTGAGATAACCTTGGCAAATTAGGCATATGTTAGCATTAAGCTTTGTCAGTAAGCAGGCTATAAATTACAGACATATTGTAACTCCATAAACTCATCTAATGAATTGAATGACAGTGGTAATTTAAGGCAGAATGGAACTGTTTAACCCTTTTAAGAATTTAGCTGTATTTCTATATTGTGCAACAATCTAAACAGTCTTAAAAGGTTGGTGTTTCATATATAATGCAAGATACCATAACCGTAACAGGGAAACAATTCTTCTGCCTGTATATGTTTTAACAAATAGTTGGCAATCTGCTAAATATTTTACTTATGAGTTGAAAAAAAGAATGGAAAAAGAATGGAATAGCTGGGGGGGTGGTGTTCCTTGCACATTCTCTTACTTTATCGTTATTTTTCTGTATTATCAAGCTAAATATATTTAAGCTATACAACACAGCATGCCGTGCATTTCTGGACTGCTACTGAACACCTCAGGAGGTGTTATAAGACACAAGGCTAAAGGGCAAGTGACTTTAGTCATAAGAGAAGTGCAATAATCCCTTCAAAATGCATGGCCTGCAGTGTCTTATTGCTATTCTGAAATGGAATTTATAAATAAAAATAAGAGGAAAAAGTCAGTCTCCCGCATTTACTGGCTGCTATTGACAGACCGAAGCCATCAGTGACAGCTAATCCAGGATTTTGAAGCCATTTTCTATTTTACCATATATTTCAGTCATAGTAACATTTGAAAATCGCTGGTAACATCAATGGCGTAAAAGGGCTTAAAATTTAAACCAGAAAATTTAATGTAATATGTTATTAATTAAAAAGCATTGATGTAATAAAAAAGTATTTTTGCTTTTATTCAGAAGAAGTAACTGAAGAAATGAGTATATCAACTATACCACCAATATAGTCCACTTTTAAGAAAATTTTAGGAAAACACCCTTTTTTACACACTTCTAGGGACTTGATCTTGGCACTCATATAGACCACAGAAAAATTTCTCATCAAACTTTTGTAGAACATTCACCTTTATGCACATGTTCAAACAAACACGAGTGTTTACTGTAGTACAGAAATCAGGGGGGGCAGTCCTGTAGGATGCAAGGTTGGAAGGGGGCCTTGATGGAAGGCACAGTAAGCAGAAAGGGAAATCCTCAACATATGTCATTTTTTGTTAAGTAAATACCCATTACTTCTGCTGCCCACCCATGATAATAAGCCACATAAGAATTAAAATGATAGGATTCAATGATAACTCCATGTAAAAAAGGAGGCAGGGATACAGTTACATATATTTTTCGGTGTGTGACACTTCGCTGTTAGTCCTTCACATATATTTCTTTTCAGAAAAGAACAGTCTTTATCACAACGTCAGGAAACGCAGGCGCCTTGCTAGCCCTGTTTTGGCCGTTGAAGAAACGGAGCCTCCATGGGGCTCATCTGAAGTTTTACAAGGAGTCTGCAAAAAATCCAGGAGGACATCCAGTCCTCATCAGCCCCCTTCCTTTAGGACGTGTAATGTTAACACCACGCCTGGGAACGTGTCTGAGATCAGAGGGAGGCTTCTTGTTGCCAAGAGTTGCCATATAGTAAATTTGGGAGGCAACAAAGACAGCACTATACTGCAATGGCCAACAGAGATGTTAACCCTGAACAGGTCAGGGTGAAAAGGTATTCGATGAACAGCTGGCACGGATTACTTAGAAGAAGCAGAGATTATCATCCCTTGCTATGTGCCCCTTCTTCCAAACCCAGGTGCCTCCTTTGCCTGAGTTTCCTCTATGAACTGGGGCTTTCCCTTTTCCAGAGTTCCCATCCCTATATTACCCTGGAACAGGGCCAGGGAGCTGTAAGATGTAAATAAAAGTGCAATAAGGCTTGTAACTTTGCTGTGGTACCGCACGTAAAAGGGGATTTTAGTTTGCCATTTTTTTTAAATTCAGTGCAATTATAGCACACTTTTCAATTAATGCACATGGGGTAGAATTTGGGAGAGCTTCCACAAGACACTCATGGTTATTACTTCCTTCAGTCCCATCCACGTCAGTTTTAAAATCATGTTTCAATAAATGGGACTAAAACTTAAGGCCCATAGTTCAAAAACCCACTGGTTTTCTCTGGATAACTGCTTTCTTCCAAAGGAAAAAAAACCTGCAGAAAACTCTATGACTTCCATACATATTTCTGAAATATATATATTATATTACATCACATCACGTCATGTCACATCATGTTACATACAGTGCACAAACTTACCTCTGTTTTGTGAGTGTGCAGTGTGCCACGGGTTCGAGGTTGTTGGCACTGGGGACGCGATGAGGAGTACAAGGAAGGATATCAGCATTCTGATTGAAGATAAAAGATGTAAGAAACAGAGCTAAACGAGGCAGAGGGTGTTATGTTCATAGTGAAAGAATTTAAAGTAACAGCAAGTGGGAAATCAATATAAATCCCATAAGACTGACAGAGCGAGATAGGAATTTACGCAGAAAAAGCTCCATTTACTCAACTCCATTTCTAGCCCTGCTAGCCAGCAACACGTTGAGCTACTGGTGAGAACTTTTATGAGGGGAGCAAGTAAAAACATTGAGTAGCGAGTGGCCTTTTGTGCAGTACCACAACGAGGAGGAGGCTTCAAACACTGCATGGTCTGTAATCATGTTTTGTGAATTCAGAACAGCCACATCCTTGTAGCCAGAGGACAACAGATCCCATGCTGTAACAACTGGTGCTGCAACATCCTTCTTCTGCGTGGCATGGCTGGTAGCAGGCTTTGGGTGGAAATGGTTCACCACAACTTGGTGAGCCAAGAAGCTCAGTCGCTGCTGATGTTTGAGCTGGTAACGAGATGGAAAGGGAGCTGCCAGCTGTGGCTGGAGTGAATATCGTCTTCTAATACAGTCATCCAAACTCTGCTCCCAGTGTGGCAGAGCACACTGATGCAGGCAAACAGCTGTAGCTGCACCTTAAACTCAGGTGGTTCTGAATCGCAGCTGTCTGGATGATGACAGCTCCGAGTCTAGGCTGCCTGCTCTCAGCCATCCCTCACCCCGCAGCACAGAAGCCCCAGGGCAAGTGGTGTGAGTGCCTCGTGCCATCAGGCGCCCTGCACACCTAACAGATCTGACCCAGGACCTACTGGAGACTTACTCGCACCCTTACAGCAAAGCTGGGCAGAGACATCAGGTACTCTGAGGCCATCTACAGTGGCTTCAGATCCCTGTGTTTAGGCATCTGAATTTCTCCCAGGTTTACATGCTAAGGGCTTGCAAGGTGTTTTCAGGCACTTGTCAACACTTTGTGGTTGTAAAAGCCAGTTTTTCTTCCAAGAAATAGATATATAACTTTCATACTTACGCAGCCTTCTTTTAAAAGTGAAAAGGCTTTGTTAAAACACATTGAATATATTTATTGTGCATAAAGAAGAAATTTTAAATTAAAGTCAATAAATTAAATTTGTCTTATGTAGCAGAAAGTATTTCCTCTAAGTGTCCCTGGAGGAAAAAAATGATGGCTCAGAAGAGAAAAACAACTGTGAGCTTATGGGTATGTGACTGAGGCAGATCCAGGGTCCTTCTCCACATCATAGTCAGAGATCATAGGGCCAATACAAACACCTCCATAGGATGAGCACCTCCAAATGCCTATGGATAATTATTCTACTTGCATAACATGGGAAATTCACAACCCATGCATGGAAGGAAAGATGTTGCTTCCCACTTTTCAATCTTCTGTTGAGCAATGTTGTGTTTCACAAACGTTACATATCAATGAAACTTTGTACATGCTTAAATAACAGCATAGTGTGAGCGCTTCATAGTTTTTTGTACAAATCTGACCTCTGAATAAAATTGGTTCTTCATTCTTCATTCCAGAAAAGATTACTGTGACCTTTACTTCTCCATTTTCCTAATGGTTTCTTCACTACAATGACAAAATTGAATGACTATCTCAGCCATCTGTAAGATTTGGAATTAAATTTAACTAGTGCAAATCAATAAAGTGGAAATCAAAACTAAAAGCCTTGGGTTATTTTTGCAATACTCTGTGTGTAATATGACTTTGCATTTAACCTCTGGACTAAATGGTGACTCCATAACTCAGTCAGCCAGTCGCTGAATGCATGCTTTACATTCTTCGGTTGGATCAAACTGTTAGATCAGCAATGACTAATGAGAAGATCTGTTAAAAGTGATTTAGGGAAATGATACCTACTCATTCCTGTGAATTTGTTAGGCCACCAAGTCAGCGAACCTGCTCAAGATACATATAAAATTATGTTTTCAATGGAAAATAGGGTGAATTATTTTTGGCCGTATAACAATTACATGGCCTACTTCTGGTGAGAGGAGGTGCATGGGGAAAGGAATCCCCATTCCAACAGGTCCAGTGGAAAGTTCATTAAGACTGCAGCCATTTCCGTCCATTTCAGCTGCTAGAACCTCACAGCTGTGAACTCAGGTCGTCTCCTGGTGGAAGACAGCTTCTCAGTGGCACTCACAAGACCATCTATTTAAGGAACTCACTGTTCCTAGGGCTGCCATCAAGCTCTTATCAGCAGATCTTGGAAAGACCTGCAAACATCTGCTTTTATGGCTGGCAAGCTGTAGGTGTAGAAGAAACTGAAATAACATCAGCAGGGAAGCAGTGTCACCGAGAACTGAGCCTCACTTTTCCCAGTTGCAGGTCCCTGGGTCTGCTGGACCGCAGTGTATTGGTGGACATTCAGCAGGACCCAGGGCACACAGCCTCTCCAAGAGAAGTGATAACCTGTGTATTGGGTCCGGCTGAGATGGAGTTAATTTCCCCAGAGCAGCCCTCACAGCACTGGGCTGTGCATTGGTAACCAGCAAGGTGTTGGTAACACACCAGGGTTTTGGCTACTACTGAGCAGTGCTGGCACACATCAGGGCTGTCTCTCCAACATCTCCCCCCTCAGCAGTAGGCTGGGGGTGGGCAAGATTCTGGGAGGGGACACAGCCAGGACAGCTGACCCAAACTGACTGAAGGGATATTCCATACCATATGACGTCTGCTCAGCAATAGGAAGCTGAGACATAGGGGAAGGAACTGGGGGCATTCGGGTTTTTTTTCAACATTTGTCTTCTGGAGCAATGGCTATGTGTTCTTGAAGCTTGCTTCCCAGGACGTGGCTGGACATCACCAGCTGATGGGAAGTAGACAATACTCTTTTGGTTTTCTTGCTTCTGTGCACGGCCTTTTGCTTTTGCTACATTGAACTGTCTTTATTTTGACCCATGTGTTTGGGGTTGTTTTTTCCATTTTTTTTTTCTCCCCTCCCTGCCCTGCTGAGGAGGGGAGTGATAGAGTGGCTTGGTGGGCACCTGGTGTTTAGCCAAGGTTGAACCACCACAACGTGCAATACCTCATCTTCCTCCTCAGCAACCGACCCCAGCACACACTGTGATCCAGACATGGTGGTGGCCTGGAGCCTAGAGGTGCTCACCCTTTCATGGTACTCGCTGCTGGGTGCCACACAAAATCTGTCTGTTCGCCAGCCTCTGGCTGCTTGCCTCAAGCTGCTGGTGCTGGCTCTGCTCTGGTTCTTCAGCAGCACAGGCATGGTAGAGAGGGAGAAGGCATCTATGCTCCTGCTGCTGTGGCTGGGAATCTCTCAAGGGCTCTCATCAGCTCACATGGGGCTGGGAGAGCTCCTTAGGCTGGACAGATAATGAGTAACCAGCTCCTTACAGGTCTCTTCCCCCCTACAGCACCAATGTAATTAAGTCAGTGTTTTGCTGGAGGTAAATATTAATTAACTGAGATGAGCTTTCTTTTTACCTTAAGATTGCAATTTAATTTTTATTCTTGCATCCAGGATACGCATCATACAAGAAGACCACATTAGTGCATTAAAACTGAACATTAGTGGAGACTGTGAAAGGATAGGAGGTATAATTAACTTTCAAATAACATACAAGTGTAAGTAGGCAGTATGATAATATACATAACAAATAATAATAATATATCACTGCTTAAGATAAAGCCACCTATTTCAACAAAGGACACAATTAAGATTATTTCTAAACATGGTTTTGAGAAGTGCCTGTTCATCCCAGCCTTGTCTGAACCAGTCTGCAGGACTTCTCCTAAGGTTCAAAGTGGAGTGTGGCGATATCCCATGCCCAGTCAGGGGTAAGAATTAAACACAATCTGGTCTTAAGTCCTTGTCTTTTTTAAAGAGCTCAGCCTTATTCCTGCAAAATAATTCTGTTACTAAAATGATGAGTTATGGCATGTCCTCAAGCACTGAACAGAAATGGAGTAAGTTTTTGGAAGTTCTGGATGAAACTACCATTTGCCCAAACTGGTACTGTAGCGCTAGTTTCTAAGTGCACTTAGACTAGGTGTAAATCTAAACGCGATCACTGACTCCGGCTGAAGACGGCAGCCCAAATTGGGTCAGTTTGGCTTTTACCACGCAGTGCTGGAGTAAGAGGTGGATCAAGCAAAGGCAGGAAGCTTGACCAGATCCCATAGGTGGGAAGTTAAATCCTGTCTCTTCATACAACTTCCTAAAATCTTTCTTGCACGCATTTTGGAGTTCTGTCGTGTCTGAGGTGACATTTTCTAGATGGGCGCGTGGTCCCTGTTGACTTTGGTGAGGTCACGCTTTCAGAGGGTTTCGCTCAGTGATTAGCAAAGTCAAGCCAAAACTGAGAAACCACATTGTGAAAAGTGGAAACAGTCTGTCAATCTTTGATAAGACTGATTTCAGATTACAAAGAGAGAAATCCTCTAAGTCAAAGTCCATGTGAGTAAAGAATGGTAAATCATAAAAAAGAACAACATTAAGTAAGTGTTTGTATAGTTTCAAAGTGCTTCACAGGCATGAATTAATTAGCTCTAACATGAGTGAAAATACCAGATGTCAAAACGTTCATGGATTTCACTGGGGCCCAGGTGTCATTACAGAGTAGAAAGCCTACAGACAGAACAGCTTGCAACAAGCTCTGACCCCGTGGGAGCTTCGAAGGGGCTAAATGGGTCACAGTTAGCCTCTTGACAAGGGAAGGGAAGGGAAGGGAAGGGGAAGGGGAA
>VWZZ01004049.1:439786-457748 GCA_013399095.1 Psophia crepitans | reverse complement strand
TAATTGCGGCCTTCCAGTACCTAAAGGGGCCTACAGGAAAGCTGGCGAGGGGCTGTTTCTTAGGGAGTGCAGTGATAGAACAAGGGGTAATGGGTACAAACTAAAAAAGGGGGGATTTAGATTGGACATTAGAAAGAAATTCTTCCCTGTGAGGGTGGTGAGGCACTGGAACAGGTTGCCCAGAGAAGCTGTGGAGGCCCCCTACCTGGTAGTGTTCAAGGCCAGGTTGGATGAGGCTTTAGGCAACCTGATCTAGTGGAGGGTGTCCCTGCCCCTGGCAGCGGGGTTGGAACTAGATGATCCTTGTGGTCCCTTCCAACCCAAACCATTCTATGATTCTGTGATTCTAGGATGAGGTTCACAGGACTGGTCCCTCCAGCCCATCACCTTTCATTTGAGGAGATGGGAAGGCTGCTCAGAGCCATAGGCTGCCCAAAGTTCTCTCTCACGTCTGCACGCAGCACGGTACTGAGGCAGTTGTGGATATCTCCCACTTAGCTCCTGCATTAGAAACTGCAAGTGCATCCCTCCTCCTGCGCTGCAGCCCTGCCCGGCCATGCAGCTGCTGATCCACACTTGGACCACAACCCATGGGTTGACTTTGGCCCAGTCTCACCACCACAAACTTCCCAATGACCTGAGCTCTGGAGCAAACATAGTTTTAGCAAGCACTTCTTCTCTCACTCTGTCAACATGGTTGAGCACTGGAGATGACTGGGAATGCCAGAGGATCTCCTGTTTCCCAGAGGAAAGCTGATAAAAGCTCAAAGGCACAAGCCCATAGCTGTGGTGCCTTCCAATAAAACAAGATAGGAAATAAGATTAATTTATACAATGCATCAAAAAAGTCCTGATGGCTAGAAGACCACATGGCTAATCTGCCCTCATGACACTTTACAAGCCTTGGTACAAGACAAGAGTAGAAAGGACAATTATGTTAAACTGCTTGAAGACAAGAAATAGAAACTAAAAAAGCCAACAACAATATATCACAAACAGCTCAGTAAATAATAGTGCAATTTTCCTAGCTAATAGGGTGGTTTAACACCTGAATACACTCACACGCCTGATTAAACACTAACAACATAAACTCATGAAAGAAGATTATAAGTTGTAATATCTCTTTGCAAATAATAGCATATTAGCCACTGTTGCGTACTTCTCCAATTACATCCCTTTAATTCTTTTCATCTGGAAAACAGTTCACATTATAATAGTCGGCATCATTTGTGTTTTAAAACATGCGATTACATTATATGCAACGTACACTGCCAAATTACAGGTCTCTCTCTTTATATATCCAAGTATACTCTCAAAGTTAATAAAATCAGTAATTGGTAATGCAAGTTATCTTTAACTTGGCTTTCAATGCAAAAAATGTTTAAACTTCAACAAACTGTTACTCCCTGTCACACTGGATACTTTTCCCAGGTCTTTTTACTTTTCCTTACCAGAGGTTGCCAGGAGCATGAATGATACCTAAGAGCAGCACTCTCACATCTACCAAAATGCATGAGGCTGCCTGGATCCAGGTCCATACAGTTTTGCTTGTCTTCTGTTCAGTTGGCTTGAAATAAGTGTGGGGTGGCTTGGCAAGAAAGGGAGGAAGCCAAAGACTCTGGTTTCAGTCACAGCAATCTCCATTCACCACCTTTTCTAATCAATCACCTCTATCCCTTATCTACCCCATCCACCTCCAGCTGTGCAATTCACTGTCTCTTCTTGCTCAGACACTCCAACTCTAATTTACTGACCTTCAGGCCTTCCCTCCTACTTGAGTTACTTGGAAATCCCCAGCTAACTTGAAAATCCCCCAAGTGGGGCAAGAGAAAAAAGCAGCCCCTGCAGATTATTCTGCTCTGGAGATTTAAACTAGTAAACAAACTTTCCAACCCAAAAGGAAAACACTGGAAAGGTGTAACTCAGCGCACCGTAGCATTTCTACTGCTGGAACTCTTTAAGGAGGGGATAAACAAACATTCCTCAGGAACGGTTTGGGTATATTCCATTCTGGTTTAGTGTGCAGGGTGAGACTCCATCATTTGCTGCATTTCATAGAATCACAGAACGGTTTGGGTTGGAAGGGACCACAAGGATCATCTAGTTCCAACCCCGCTGCCAGGGGCAGGGACAGCCTACACTAGACCAGGTTGCCCAAAGCCCCATCCAACCTGGCCTTGAAAACTGCCAGGGATGGGGTCTCCACAACTTCTCTGGGCAACCTGTTCCAGTGCCTCATCCCCCTCACAGGGAAGAATTTCTTCCTAATGTCTAATCTAAATCTGTCCTCTTTTAGTTTAAACCCATTGCCCCTTGTCCTATCATTATCTACCCAAGTAAAGACTCCCTCTCCATCCTTCAATTAAGTATTGAAAGGCCACAATGAGATCACCCCCGAGCCTTCTCTTCTCCAGGCTGAACATCCCCAGCTCTCTCAGCCTTTCTTCATAGGAGAGATGCTCCAGCCCTCTGATCATCTTCACGGCCCTCCTCTGGACTCGTTCCAACAGATCTGCATCTTTCTTGTGCTGGGGCCCCCAGAGCTGGACACAGTACTCCAGGTGGGGTCTCAGGAGGGGAGAGTAGAGGGGCAGAATCACCTCCATTGACCTGGTGGTCACCCTTCTTTTGATGCAGCCCAGGACACAGTTGGCCTTCCAGCTGCAAGCGCACACTGCTGGCTCATTGAGTCATTTTCATTATTTTTTTTGAGCACAGAGCACAATTTATGTGTTTCAGAGGGTGTTCAAAGTGAGGAGGAAAATGAGTCCAGTCTTTTCAAGCACGTTGTTTGAAAAGAGGTGATACTCATTCACAAATATAGTCTAGGTGGAAGTATCTGTTAAGAACAAAGGCAGTCTGCTTTGCAGATAATGGCTTTCTCTTCTTAATTTTGTGTTCTAGCTATTGAGGCACATAAAACTGTGGTCATGATTTTTTCACCATCATACAGGGAAGATTGTATTTCAAAATTTCTCCAAGCTCTTCTAAAACATCAGGTATTGTCTATTTACTAAGACAGACCAAGGATGTGCTGGACCAGTCTTCATATTTGATACAGCTAATCCCAAGTTTCCTACCATGAAAGTTCAAATATATTAGATTTATGTGATTTTTTTCCTTCCAGTTTTTTGGCTCCTAGAAGCTTAAAATTTGAAGGCTTTTTATTGTCAATCTATCCACTAATATGCCTCTAGTTAATTTACTACTTTTCCAGGGGGTTTCACAATAAGGTATTTTTTAAACTACTCTGATATCTGAACCAAAATCAGAAATGACATCCCTACTATTTCGAGTGATAGTTTTTCCTAGACTGTAAACTGTCTTTGGGGTGGATTATCCAGTATTATCCTGCTGGCACCTCACACACCCTTTACCAAAGAGCTCTCAGTGAGCTAAAAAGCCGTACTGGACAAAGTTTCCTTTGACATGAAGCAGATAAAAAAAAAAAAGAAAGAAGAGGAAATGTAAAGCTTGACAGATTAATGAATTAAGCTGACAAACTTTGGTGGCCTGCAAAAGGGAATTGAACATGACTCTAGTCCACTTCTACCACTTCTAGAAGAATGAGAACAATTATCAAAGGAGACAGATTAGGTAGTTTTCCTCTCTTTCTTATAGAGAATGACAGATACTTACTGCTAGTTTATTTTGCATTTTTGTTTTCTTGTGCAGAGCTATGGATCTGTACAGAGATAGTGTTAGAATTGAAAAGTAAGTAATACAAAAGGACAAATAAAAAAAAAAACCAGCTGAAAAAGTAGGAGGCGTGAAAATTGTTGCCTGGTGTAACCTCATGCTCAGCACACATCTCAAGATTAACAGTAGCTAATTGAGAGCTGACACTGTCTTCCAGAAAGCTCATCTGTCACAAACTTGTAGATGCTCTAGATTAGTAGGTGAGGAGGGTCTTATACTGTGGTTACTATTAAAACAGGTGAGTACAAAGATAAGACTATCGCACAGGATCCAATGAAAATGTAAATTTTGTTCACCTTTTGCTACCTGCTCAGTTGAGAACTCTTTCAATCTTCACATTTCTCTTAAAAGCTCTGGATGAATTTGTGTTGACTGCAACCATCTTAACATTTATCAGGGTAAGCATAGACTATACAACAATGTATGAACTTCTGACTTAGTGCAGTAACTGAGCACGGGAGAAGGATGTTTTAGAATGTCAGTGTTGGGCTGGAAGGTGCCTCATGAAGTCTCCCAGTCTATTTCCCATGGACTGCTGTGAGATCAAGGTGGGAATTCCAGGCAGACATTGTTCAGGCATGGCCACAACATATACAAACGAAGCAACAGCAGGCAGGAGTTTGAGACCGAGTCACCTTCACCACTCCAGAGGAGGGTTCAACTCATCTGTCCTTACCACCAGTTCACAGTTTGCCAAGCTGGCCTGTTTTCAGAAAATCAACTTGCCTAAATTATTTTAGGAAGTTTTTCTTTACAATTATCTACAAAGTTTTTATGGCAAATTCAGCTTCTTGACAACTTCCCACAGGACAGTACAGGACAGGAAAATCATCTCTCCTTTTAGGTCCTGCAAGACCACTGTCATGGCGCTCTTCTTCGCTTACCTCTTTCTTGAAGTCTAGGGTGCAAAGGCAGTCATGGGATTCCACCACAAGATTCACCAACGTTTTCCCATGTCTTACATTTGACGTTTCTTCTAAGACAACCCAGAATTAGGTGCTTTTGGAAAAAGATCATGTCACTGATTCAGATTAGGCTTCTGATCTCCTCAAATCCTGTGATCCCTCCCTATGATGCTGCTACTTCAAGAGACAATACATATTCTCCACATTTGTGCATTGAGTTCTTCTTGATACTAATAGCATTATGAACTTCGCATTGAACTTGCTCTTTTTTTTTAACATCAGATCATCTCTTCAGTTTGTCAAAATCCTTCTGTATTATGAATCTGTCCTCCAAAGTGCTTGACAGACTGCTCCAAATTTCATTTTACAAAAACTTTACACTCATATATTGTCTTTCAATATTAAGGCAGTTAATTGAAATATTGCATGGATGTTGGCTGTGAATAAAATAACTGGACAGTTCGAAAAAGTTGTGCATCGCTTCAGCATAAGAAAGTCTACAATGTGTATCTGTCTGTGTAGTTCAGTATAGCTTTATGTGACAATATGGAGCATTTAGTTGCCCTGAACATTTTCAGCAAACTCTAGTGCTTTTCAAGTTGCACTAATTAGTAGTCACTGGCATAGGAAGGATGTATGTGAACAGCTTCCATTGAAAAACTCACCAGGAAGTTATTAAATAATAGCAGTGGAAAGGTTAAACTGCTCAGAAATCCTCAGACAGGTTAAATATGCTGAGTACTCACATCTCAGTGATCTGCTTTTATCTTAGATTTACAGCCAGCTCAGGGCAAGTCTGTACTCTACAAGAAATAATTTTCTAAACAGGTCTAGTAAAACATTGCTGTATCAAACATAGATATTTAAGACCTGTTTGAAGCATATTGTTGTAGTCGTGGCTCAAACGGTTCCTGATGTTGCTACTAATGTTTTCTTCTACATCAAAACTTACTTTAAAATACATACCTTTCAGATGTATACCTTTTTGTTCTTGCCTCTGCTGCACTCGCACCACATCATTGCTAGCCTGGATAAGCTCCAAGGCAGATGACCGAAAATACTTGTATTGGAAACAAGTGAAGAAAAGAGGTTCACCACACCATCCTAGTGATCTTTGTCAGGACTCTCTGGATGAGAGGGTAAGTACCCTTGCTCCGCCACAAAGGTGGCAGGACCCCAAGGCTGCCAAAGCTTGCACTTGCTGCCAGAGCGAGTATCATCCACTCTTGGTACCAGGAGAATGGAAAAGTGAGAATTAAGCTCCCAGCTGAACCCCTAATAGTCTTTTAAAAACAACATTATCAAGGCATGGAATTAGAAGCACCAAATACTAATTAAGCTGAAAACTAGGATTAACGATTCTTAGTCTGGATGGTGTACTCGAGAGCCATACCTGGGACCCAACCAGAGCAGCTGCTTCTGCAGGAGGAAAAAAAAAAAAAAAAGAAAAAGAAAAAGAAAAAAGAAAGGGCAACCTTTTCCCTGGAAGAGTTGCTCCATGGGACTTATCCTGGGTATGTGGCAGTGGGAAAAGTCAGGAAACAGACCTGCAGTACCTGAACTGAACCGCTTAAAGTCGATTCATTAAAATAGATAGCCTCCTGGCATGTTAGCAGCTTCAGTTTTATTCAACTCATTCCTTACAAATAAGCTTTGGAAGGAACACAGTAGAATGATATAAGAAAGGAAATATATATTTATATATGCGCTTTATTTTTCATACATATATATGGCATGCCTCCCTACTCTGGAGGTGGATACCAAGGGAAGGCAACAAGGTAAAAGCAAAAACGTAAGTAGTCACTATTCACCCAGTGAAGGTTTGAGCACCGCTTCAGACAGCTAGAATCTCTTTAAATGGATGGGAGCAGTTGCGTATTAGAAGATGGTTTTGCGCATAGAAAGGCCATGGTCCAACCAACAAGCTGTTCCATGAGCCCTGCTCTCTGCAGCTGTCAAATGCAACATCAGAGCCCTGGTGACAAAGCAGTTGCATGAATGTTTGTGTCCTTCCCGTGCACTTATTAATATATTTATTCCCCCAGGCTTCGCATTCTTGCCTTCTGTTTGCCCTCCCACATTGCAGTGCTGTGGCTGGCTGGGATGCATTTTAGGCGTCCCCTCTGCAGAGGCGGGCAGGGCCCCTTGCCACCCTCACTTCCACCCCTGTCCCCACACAGGGGGATGCCCTGACAGCATCGGCCTGGAGCACCCAGTGGGAGCCACAGCAGTGGGTGTGGGGCTGTCGGGGGGGTCAGGACACACCACACTGCTCCCTGGTTGTTGTGAAACAGAAACGTGTTTGAGCGTACGCTCGCTGCCTGCCTCGCACAGTGCTTCTGTTGTAATGACGGGAAAGGCGCGGAGTGAAAACAGTGTGTCTAACAAAGTGCTCGTGTGATGCAGCTGTATCCGCTCTTAATCCTTCATTAATGCCTCATCAAAAGAGTACTGTACTTTCCGTTTGTTTCATTTACCAAAGGTCAGCATACTTGGAAGCTATTGTCATACAGCATTGCAGACTTTTTACATATTTCTCTGGTATTGTTCCAAGCTATCGTATACGCAAATGAGTCAATTGGTATGCAGATTGTCTATCATTAAAACCATTTCAAAATCAGCTTTGTCGTTGGTTTAGCGTTGGAGCTTGCATACCCTTCCTGAATGTAATGGGTTGTTCTGCATGGGTGCAGTGAGGTGGTTTTGCGGACCTCATGCAGGACCAGTCCTCGTTTTCATTTTGGCAGAACTTTCACTGCATTCAAGGGAAGTTTTCCCCGGGGCCAGGCCTGCAAGCTGAAGTCCTCTGCTTGCACCTCCTGCTCTTTGTGAACCACGTCGGCTACATGTGGCCGTATCAGTGTCTGCGCCTTTTCCTCCTCCCCCACTCTGTTCATTGGGTTGTGTTTTACCTCAGTGCCCGAACACATTTATCTAAAAGGCCGCAAAGGGTTTTCCTAGACACCTTGGAGGAGGTGTCAGCCCTGGAGCTGGTCCTGCGCAGTTGACACTTCTCCTGCAGCCAGCGGCAATGCCTGCACCAGCAGCTGCCTCCCTGCCAACGCCGCTGAACCCACACCGTCATCCATGGACATCCAAAGGTTAGACAGACCCATGGCAGAGTGTTCTGCTTCATTTTTACTACTGAATTTCAGCTTTGAGGAAGAAATAGTGCTTCAAAAAATAAAGGCCGCTTGCCTTTTCTATCTGTTATCTTTGCACAGTTGTCGAGTGTTTCCTCTGGGGTTTTTTTGGCAGTTCGTATTCAGGTATCACAAGTTCTTGGTGTAGAGCCTGGATTCACTTGTCTACAAAAAGTATTTTAATGACTTTTATGTGAGAACAGAAAGAAGTGTTTTATTTGCAGCTACATTATAGATGTGTCAAATGGCATAAAGTCTTCTCTCTTTAACAAGTGAACTATATAATCATAATCAGAATAAAATTAAAGTAAAAATTAAAAACTACATTCATATAAAAAGATTCAATGACAGGAAATGTTAATTTTAACAATGTGCAATTTATCAGGGGGTTTAGAAGGACAGGAAATGCAGATATACAATTCTTCCAATAGCAGCGGAGACCTGAATGAGGGATCATCTGTACAGACCCAGTATTTACAACTCTGTGGGTCTTGATGAGAGGCAGCTGAGGGGGCTAAAAGAGTTGGCTGACCTCATTGCAAACCCACTTTCTATCATCTTTGAAAGATCATGCAGGTCAGAGAGTCCCAGACAAGTAAGAAAAGACTAATATTTTGTTCATCTACAAAAGGACAAAAAGAAAGACCTGGGAAACTACACACTGGTCAGGCTCACTTCATTCCCTGGGAAAACTGTGGATCAAGCCCTCATGGAAGGTCTTTCCAGGCAAATGAAGGACAAGAAGGTGACCAAGTGTCGCGGTTTTACCCCAGCCGCAGCTGAGCACCACGCAGACGCTCGCTCAGTCCCCCCCATCAGGAAGGGGGAGAGAATCAGAAGAGTGAAAGTGAGAAAGCTCGTGGGTTCAGATACAGACAGTTTAATAAGTGAAGCAAAAGCCACATGCACAAGCAAAGCGAGACAAGGAATTCGTTCCCCACTGCCCATGGCAGGCAGGGGTTCAGCCATCCCCAGGACAGCAGGGCTCCGTCACGCGTAATGGTGACTTGGGAAGACAAATGTCATCACTCCAAACGCCGCTCCAGACAACAAGCCTCTTATAAACCGAGCATGACGCCATATGGTATGGAATGTCCCTTTGGTCATTGGGGTCAGCTGCCCTGTCTGTCCCCTCCCAACTCCCCGCACACCCCCAGCCATCCCGCCAGCGGGGCGGTGCGAGAAGCAGCAAAGGCCTTGGCTCTGTGTGAGCATCGCTCAGCAACAGCAAAAACATCTCTGCACTATCAGCGCTGCTTCCAGCACAAACCCAAACACAGCCCCATAACAGCTACTGGGAAGAAAATTAGCTCAGCTGAAACCAGGACACCAAGAAAAGCCATATAGTGAGTGATAGCCTTCTATGATGAACTAACTTGCTTGGTAGATGAGAGGATCTCCCCAACCATCCTTTCAGACAAGCTGGGAAGTTATGGACTGGACAGGTGGATGAGAAGATGGATGGAAAACTGTCTGAACTGCTGCGATCACAATCGGTGTTTAATGGGTCACAGTCAAACTGGCAGCCACTCATAAGTGGAGTTCCTCAGGAGTTTGTACTGGGTTCTACACTGTCCAAAGTTTTCACAAACAATATAGATGAACTCACCTTTGCCAAGACTGCAGACGACACCAAACTGGGAAAAAAACCACCGTACAGATAGAATCATAGAATCATGGAATCATTAAGGTTGGAAGAGACCTCAAGGATCATCTAGTCCAACCGTCCCCCCACCCCCTATTATCCACTAAACCATGTCCCTAAGTACCACAACCAACCTTTCCTTAAACACCCACAGGGACGGTGACTCCACCACCTCCCTGGGCAACCCGTTCCAATGCCTGACCACCCTTTCCGAGAAGAAATTTCTCCTCATCTCCAACCTGAACCTTCCCTGACGCAACTTGCAGCCGTTCCCCCTTGTCCTGTCACTAGTTATCTGCGAGAAGAGGCCAACCCCCAGCTCACCTCACCTTCCTTTCAGGTAGTTGTAGAGACATCAAGTGGCCGGAAGATTGGGTCAACAAGAGTTACATGAGATTTAAGAACAGTAAATTTAAAGTTCTACACCTGCCACAATAATCCCAAGCAGCAGTACAGATCAGGGTCTGACTGGCTGGAAAGCAGCTCTGCCAAAAGGACCTGGGGGGAAGCAAGCTGGGTAAGAGCCAGCTGTGTGCCCTTACAGCAAAGGCAGCAAGCAGCCTCCTGGGCTGTGCCACCAAGCATGCAGTCAGCAGCTCCACGGATGTGATTATTCCAGTCCTGCTGGCACCTGGAATATTGTGTCCAGTTTCAGTCCCTCTAGTTCAAGAACAACACTAGAAAACTGGGGAGGGTCCATTCAATGGTCACAAAGATGATTAGAAGGTTGGAGAACTTCATACGAAGAAAGGTTGAAAGAACTGAGTTTTCTCAGTCTAGAGAAGAGAAAGATCAGGGGAGATCTAAGCACAGTCTTCCAGTACCTCAGACAGAATTATAGCCAAGGTGGAGGTGCTGTCTTCACAGGGATGCACAGTCAAGAAGCAATGGGCACAAGCTGCTTTAGGGGAAATGCTGTATGGATACAAGAAAAAAGCCTTTGCTGTGAGAAAAATTAAACATTTGGAATAGGTTGGCCAGACACGTGGTAGAATCTCCCTCACTGGAAATATTCAAGACTCATCTTTTCAGGACTCTGGAAGACTTAAGCAAAGAAGGTTGGAGCAGATGATCTACAGAACTCTCTTAGAACCCAGACTTTTCTGTAATTTCTGTGGTTTCTACCACAGAAATGGCAAAGTAGAATGTAAGCTATGCAAAAAACCTCTAAGTTAAGCAAATGATCAGCCACTGAAAGTGGAAATACACTCTTAGAGTTGGAAGCCACCTCCCAGTGTCCCCTGTAAAAGCATAGCATTACTTAGGGACAAGGCTATGTGCACTAGTCCAGACACCCATTCACCACAGAGAGTCTGTCTGGAGAGATTCTCTTTCATTCCTTTGGGGGGTAAATTAACCAAAATAGGCACATGCTTGTAAAATACTGTGAAGGTTGAAGAAGTCATCACTCATGAAGCTAGGAATATTGCAGTACAATAATCCCATGAACTTGGGATGTTCTGTTTAGTGAGAAAGTATTGGCTGGTCATAGGAATTCAACTATACACAGAGTGAAAGCTGTGCAAGTGATTTGCCCCGTGTGATGCTGAATAGCAAGGTCATCCATGTCTCATTGTGTCAGCTTCTCTTCCAGTTGGGTGCATTGCTTCCCACACTCTCTGTTGCTTGCAGAGTTGGTGGTACCACACGGCTCTGTAGCACTCAGGGCACGCTGTATGTCAGATGTCAGACCTTTGTAGTTCCTGCTTTTTGACCTCATACACAGACCCATTTCTTATCACAAGGTTATATTTTGCTTACACTCCCAAATACCCACTTCAGAATCATTGACGGGGATTTGTGCCATCTTGCCATTTTATTGCAAGCATTTTCATTGGTAATAACTACCGCCCTTGAAGCTTCATTAACTAATGTATTTTAGGATTTGTGTCTCTGTCACAGGGTTCTTCTAGATGTACAAGCGACCCATAATATACCTCACACACATCCCTGCTGCTGTCAGTGTCCACACTTGTGTTATGCTATTCCTGTAACTGAGGAAAACAGTACACCATTTCAGGACCATCAATTTATTCACAGGTATTTTAAAATACCCTCAATACTACACTATGTGAAGGTGCAGCATTCCCAATTTCAGCTTTACAAAGGCATGGGTAATGCTTTACAATTTACTAAAGTAAATTTACATCGGGAATAATTTTTGTGCTTATTTGACTTGGGACGATTCCACGGTTAAGTAATTATCTGAAAGAATAAAAATTTACTTTTAAATATTTTATTCAGGTGAGATTTAACTTAAAATGTTCTCTTAAGACATTCAAAGAGCAAATTATGAAGATATAAAAGAAAAATATTCTGAAGTGCCAGCCGAAAGGATGGAGGAGTTACCGTAGGAACTGGGGAAAGCACGATGGATCTCTTTCAGTTTGTATGAACTGTTAAGACTTGCCAACCTGAGCTTTTAGAAGCATGTATGGATAAACTGCTTACGCAGTGGGAAGGGATCAATCAGAGCCACGCTGCAATGACACTCCGTGTCACACTTTGTGTTTGCTGGTGAGTCGAAAGCTGGTCCAGAGACTTTTCGACCAGTTCCAGTCCAAGCTGAGCCCCAAAGGTTGTTGCTACCCCAGTTTTACAATTCTGCTCAGAATTTTGCTCTGCAGACATTGTTATCCAGGTGTCAGGAACTGGTGAGTGTCTTCAGGTTGTGCATGAGCCTCATCTGCAGCTGGGCAAGTTTAAGCCAGGAACAATGATGAAAACAATACTGGCTACCCTTTCCTAATGCAGGATATCAGGCCTGAATCAGGCAATGCTGCAGGTGCTTAATTTTCAGTCTGCCATATGCCCCATCACTGGAAGTCAGGCTGGATGGCACTTTGAGCAACCTGATCTGGTGAAAGATGTCGCTGCCTTGACAGGGGAGTTGCACTAGATGAAGTTTGAAGGTCCCTTCTAACCCACACCATTCTGCGATCCTGTGATTCTATAATTCTGATGGGATGAATGTGGCTGTTGACAGTGCTTACACTGAAGTGCACAAGGGACATGATGAGGGGCTAGCTCCTTGTTCGTTGTCGCAGGGCAAGCAGCATTCCAGTTGCCCAAAGGGAGAATGGCTGTGGGCCTCGGAGACGATGCACAGCCGGGTTTGGGTTGCTGAGACTGGCAGACTTTGCTTGGCCTGCAGGCAGTCTCCAAGCCTGAAGAGGAGCGACTACCAGTACTACCTCTGAAGACCTTCATCAACACGTCTGAGCAGGATGCTACCTGTGCATCTGCACTGTGTGGCCCAGCTTAAAGAAGCCTGCCATGACCGAGATGTGTGATCCTCTACTGCTTTTGTGCTTTCATCTGCCTTTGCATTTGCAGCAACCTTCATAGTTCTCAGCTGTGCGGTTGCCAGAAAGCAGTGGTTGCTAAAAGGAATTGTCCCACCCATTGCCCCAGTGTGAGGGGCTGGTACAAGCAAGACAGACTGGAGCTGGCTCACCAGGCTGGGTCCTGTTCCATGTCCTGTTCCCGTACAGGTTACTGCCTGCCAGCCTTGCTCTTCTTTTAGCTTCTAGCCTTATCCCTGGGAAATGAGAGCATTTAAAACCTGATAAAGTTAAGGGAAATAAAAGCTCATGGTACAACTGAAGAAAAATTGATCTACCCTTTAGCAAGCATGGAATTACAGCAGTTCTCGACTACCGAAACCTACTGCCAACAAGACATAGTTTTCCATCAAGGCTTCTGTCCTGGTTTCAGCTGAGAGAGAGTTAATTTTCTTCCCAGTAGCTGGTATGGGGCTGTGTTTGGATTTGTGCTGGAAGCAGCGCTGATAGTGCAGAGATGGTTTTGCTGTTGCTGAGCGATGCTCACACAGAGCCAAGGCCTTTGCTGCTTCTCGCACCGCCCCGCCGGCGGGATGGCTGGGGGTGCGCGGGGAGTTGGGAGGGGACAGACAGGGCAGCTGACCCCAATGACCAAAGGGACATTCCATACCATATGGCGGCATGCTCGGTTTATAAGGGGCTGGGGGGAAGAAGAACGGGGAGCAGCGGCATTCGGAGTGATGGCGTTTGTCTTCCCAAGTCACCATTACGCGTGACGGAGCCCTGCTGCCCTGGGGATGGCTGAACCCCTGCCTGCCATGGGCAGTGGGGAATGAATTCCTTGTTGTGCTTTGCATGTGCACGTGGCTTTTGCTTCACTTATTAAACTGTCTGTGTCTGAACCCACGAGTTTTCTCACTTTCACTCCTTTGATTCTCTCCCCCTTCCCGATGAGGGGGACTGAGCGAGCGACTGCGTGGTGCCCGGCTGCTGGCTGGGGTAAAACCACGACACTTCCAAAGAGCGAAGTCGAAATAATATGCACCAAGTCACTTCCCACTATTTTCAGCTATTTATTTTTTCAAGATTTAGTGACGCACGTCAGCCATTCATGTCACGTGATTTGTCAATGGTCTTTTTTATCACATCTGAAGAAATCACTTTAAAATAGATCTCCGATCCACCCGGTACTAAAACACTGACTCTTCATTGCAGACAGTCTGTATTCATCATTTGTCAGTGTCTGGGGGAGAGATGTCACTGCCTGACATCACTTTTTGGCGTGCAGGTAGCGGTTAGAAAGCCCATTGGGATTGTTTGCTTATGTTCCTTGAAGTCAAAGTTTAGCTCAGCCTGGGAGCATGATTTGTGGCCTGTTGCACTTACATGGACTGGTGGTTATTTATTACCATCTCTGTTGGATTTAAAAGCAGTATGTGCTTTCCCGACAGACAGGATACACATACTGGTTTAAAAGTGTACCTGCAGAAGCAACATCTTTTGCACAAGAAACATTTTGTCTTTTGATTCGTGTTTTAAAGCATCATTGCATAAAGTGAAATGATGATTCATGTTCTGACAGCACTCTGTACTCTGGTGTCAGGTAAATCCACACCAGAAAAACTCTTTCCAATTGAGTCTTCCTGCTAGAGGAAATGGCAGTGAGTTGTACACGGGCATGTGAAGCCTGATGGTGCACTTCCCTGATGGAACCATCAGCAGTGAATGAATGCTGGATGTTAGCAGAGAAGCTGCATCTAACTCATCTGTCTGAAAAAAAGGATGAGAAAGAACTATTTCCATTTTCCCCTGACAGGCCTGAGAAGAAAGATCTACTCTCTGGCTCTCCAGGCATTTTGAAGACCAGGGAGAACTCCTTCTCTGTTGCCCACCAGTAGGTTCTACCTCCCTATGGCAGGGGGAAGAAGGGGCTGCAGGGAGCTTCTACTAGCTCTGTCTAGGCCTAAATAAGAGCAATTAGGTCACTTCAGTGCAAGGAGGAGCAGCACTCAAACACATACCCAAAAATGTCAATTTTATGATTTTCAGCTCCAATACAGCAACCAAGGTGAAGTTTCAGTGAGAAAGAATCTGGAACCCTAGCATAACTCTAGGCACCCTCTGCTCCTCATCATCTGGCAGCCGGTCACAAGCGGTGTTCTCCAGGGCTCAATTTTGGGGCCAGTATTGTTCAACATCTTTATCAATGATCTGGATGAGGGGATTGAGTGCGCCTTCAGTAAGTTTGCAGATGACACCAAGTTGAGAAGGAGTGTCGACCCGCTTGAGGGCAAGAAGGCTCTGCAGAGAGATCTGGACAGGCTGGATATGTGGACCAAGGCCAGCTGTATGAAGTTTAACAAGTCTCGGTGCCAAGTCCTGCACTTGGGTCGCAACAACCCCAGGCAGCGCTACAGGCTTGGGGAAGAATGGCTAGAAAGCTGCCTGGAGGAAAAAGACCTGGGGATACTGGTTGACAGCCAGGTGAACATAAGCTGACAGTGTGCCCAGGTGGCCAAGAAGGCCAATGGTATCTTGACTTGTATCAGGAATCTCCCTCTGCTTGGCTTTGGTGGGGCCACACCTCGAATGCTGTGTCCAGTGTTGGGCCCCTCACTCCAGGAAAGATATTTTGGTGCTGAGCCCGTCCAGAGAAGGGCAACGAAGCTGGTGAAGGGATTGGAGCACAAGTCTTATGAGGAGCAGCTGAAGGAACTGGGGTTGTTTAGTCTGGAGAAGAGGAGGCTGATGGGAGACCTGATCGCTCTCTACAACTCCCTGAAAGGAGGTTGTAGCCAGGTGGGTGTTGGGCTCTTCTCCCAAGTAACAAGTGATAGGACAAAAGGGAATGGGGAGGTTTAGGTTGGATATTAGGAAGAACTTCACGGAAAGAGTATTGAGGTGTTGGAACAGACTGCCCAGAGAGGTGGTTGAATCACCGTCCCTGAAGACATTCAAAAAATGTGTAGATGTGGCACTCCAGGACATGGTTTAGTAGGCATCATGGTGCTGGGTTGATGGTTCAGCTTGATGATCTTAGAAGTCTTTTCCAACCTTAAAGGTTCTGTGATTCTATGATTCTATGATCTCCTGCCCACTCTGGTGTCCAACCTCATTTCAGGTTTTCAGCTGTGGTATCCAAGCTAAGTGGTCACCAAAGACACCATCTGGTCAGTGTGGAAAATGGTCACCTCCAAGCACAATTCACCCCCAATAAAATACTAAGGTTATTCATCCTCCTTCTGTTTCCAAGGTCTTTCTGCTTGAAATATTCCTCAGATTTCACTAGGCACAGTATTTCCCAAGGCCATCCACTCAAGACTGTTTGCATACTAGCCTGTAGACTAATGAACAAACTGAATCGGTTAACTTCAGTTTGCTCTTCCTGCCCATCTCTGTGCAATGTAGGGTTGTGTAGTTAAACTGAGTCTTATCTAATACAAGAGGGGTATCATTTTGGCCTTGTGGTCCTGTAATTTTTAATTTAGTAAAATTCAGCTGGTTTTCCATGCTGGTTTTCAACCCTTGCTTTGGGGCTTATAGTTGGGATTTATTCAGCTGAGAGACAGCAAACATTTTTCTATTGCTATATAACCCAGCTACAGAAACACCAGGGCAGATTTTGTTGTTGCTATTGAATCATTTAGAACACAAGGAAAAACTCTGGTAAGGCAAGATGTGAAAATTCAGAATGAGACACTGCACAAAACCGGTGGTCTATGTGCTGCATTAATTTTGAAATCCAGCTGTGCAAATTTGGTTTGAGAATTTATCAAACAGACCCTAAGAAAACACTTTACAAATTAAAGCTCACTAATGGGTCTAGCTGAGCAATGTTTTTCAGCTGACATGTATTCTACAGAACAAAGAAAGTTAAGTAAGTGCAGTAATGCTCTTATAGTAATAACAATAATAATGCAGTAAAAGCATGTGATGCATGATTCCCTCATGCAGCACACCTTCAGTGGGAAGCCTACAGTTTTTAGTGTGTAGGTAGTAGACTATGAGAGATGGGCAGGAACATAATTTGTTGGACAGAGGGAGGAGGAACTCAGTGGAAATGCTGCTTATCCCAGAAGTCTCCCTCTACTGCTTTGAGATATCTTTGTTTACACTCTTTTTCTTTTTTTTTTTTCCATAGAGACCCCATCCCACTGAAGGGGTGTGTGAGTGGCTGGGTGGGAGTCTGGTTGTTAGCTGTGGCTATCCCACCACGTATGGCTATCGCACTGGAAATAGCCTAATAGTCCCCCCAGATTTTTTCTGGTGAGCCAGAGTTAATGTCTCAGCTTCCATACATGAGGATGGATGCCTAATTTGGCAGGGAAGATCCTGCAGCAAAGTGAGTGCTTTAAGTCTGTGACGTAGCAAACTCTTCAGCATAGTAATTATTCTTTGAGAAACACTTCAACCCAAGAAAAAGTGTATTGTAAGGTCTCCCACTTGTTTTGCTCTTAAAAAGTGTGGCAAAGGGGAAAGAAGGCAATACCAAAATAACAGATGACATAGAAAGGAGCAAGGAAACAGGAAAGAAGAGATCTGGAAAGAATGAATTAACATGAAAGTGGAAAGGAGGGGAATTGTTACTGTCATCTCCGGACTTGCAAAGCAAGGGTAGTGCTGTGTTGAACAATGGTAGTTGTACCAAACTAGGTAGGAAAAGAAAGATATTTTCTTATTTAAAACTGAGCAAAAATTCTTTAATGGCCAAACGCTGGCCAAGGGTAATCATAGCTTCATGCGGTCCTGTGCAAACACAAAGAAGGAAGAAGATAAATTTACCCTTAAGGCTGATGTTGGCACAGCAATCATAGAATCATGCAATCCCTAAGGTTGGAAAGGACCTCTGAGATCATTAAGTCCAGCCACCGGCCTAACACCACCATGCCTGCTAGACCATGTCTTGGAGTGCCACGTCTACGTGTTTTTTGAATGTCTTCAGGGATGGTGATTCAACCACCTCTCTGGCCAGTCTGTTCCAACACCTCACTACTCTTTCCGTGAAGACGTTTTTCCTAATATCCAACCTAAACCTCCCCTGACGCAACTTGAGGCCATTCCCTCTTGTCCTATCGCTTGTTACTTGGGAGAAGAGACCGACATCCACCTCACTACAACCTCCTTTCAGGGAGTTGTAGAAAGCAATCAGGTCTCCCCTCAGCCTCCTCTTCTCCAGACTAAACAAAGCCAGTTCCCTCAGCCGCTTCTCATAAGACCTGTGCTCCAGCCCCTTCACCAGCTTCATTGCCCTTCTCTGGACACGCTCCAGCAGCTCAATGTCCTTCT
>VWZZ01004049.1:374390-439162 GCA_013399095.1 Psophia crepitans | reverse complement strand
GTCACATTGGCCAACCTCCAGTCACCCGGACCCTCGCCTGTTAGCCAGGACCGCCGATAGATGATGGCTAATGGCTTGGCAAGCTGCTCCCCCAGCTCGCGTAGCACTCTCGGGTAGATACCATCCGGAACTTACACATGTAGGCTGTCCAAGGAAACATCTCTTTTAACAGCTGTGATGTGCAACCATTAAAGTAATTCAGTGGCAGATGGGTCTGCCAGTGAGAGCAGTGGGAAGAAACAGAATTATCTATTCTGAGAATCTATTTAATTAGGCATTGGAACGAGTTGCCCGGGGAGGTGGTGGAGTCACTGTCCCTGAGTGTGTTTAAAGAAAGGTTGAATGTGGTACTTAGGAGGTTCAGTGGGTAATAGGTGGTAGGGGGCCAGTTGGGCTAGATGATCCTGAAGGTCTCTTCCAACCTTACTGATTCTATGATTCCATGATCCCATGATCAGTATAATACC
The DNA here is from genome assembly GCA_013399095.1 of Psophia crepitans. Lineage (NCBI taxonomy): Eukaryota > Metazoa > Chordata > Aves > Gruiformes > Psophiidae > Psophia > Psophia crepitans. Next base: position 438,695 of record VWZZ01004049.1, on the reverse strand, counting down.
CATAAGGACCATCGAGTCCAGCTCCTTGCTCCTTACAGGACTATCTGAAACTAAAGCATATGACATTGCTCAGAGAAGTTGTGGAGGTCCCAACCCTGGAAGTGTTCAAGGCCAGGTTGGATGGGGCTTTGGGCAATCTGGTGTAGTGGGTGGCATCCCTGCCCATAGCAGGGGGTTGAAACTAGATGATCCTCTAGTCCCTTCCAACCCAAACCATTCTGTGATTCTATTCTATGATTCTATGACTAAGAGCATTGTCCAGATGGCTCTTGAACTCTCAGTCCACTGACGGAAGAAGATCCTTTAATACAGCAGTAGCAATAAGATGTATGCACCAGCAAGCTCATCCAAGGTCTTTTCTCCTTTTCTCCCAATCTGGATGATAAGGTCCCCTTTGAGGCAGCAGCTTTGAACCCAGGCCTCTGCTCCAGAGTTCAGACTGCATGTGCAGAGATGAAAAAAACAGCAAATACAACAGCAAATTTAAATCGTTAGCAAAGCTTGGCAAGTAACTCTTGAATGTTGAAATTACAGCACTCCAAATTCGTGCTTATTAAAAGCCCAGTTCCACAGTTTAGTGGAAAGCTTTTAGCACCTGACATGGGAATGAGGTATGCAGGAAGACAGCGATGACTTCCCTTCTCTTTGATGCTTTCTGCAACTGCGTGGATAGGCTGTGAGGACAAGAGGGAATGTGGCTGCATCTCGCTGAATCAGATCGTTAAACCAATCAGAACTGCTATAGCGCTTCTAGAGGCAGTTGACAGAGAGGCTCCACAGCACATTAATTCACAATGACTTGGAAGTTCTCTTTGTTGCTACTGAAATCAAGAAAATATTACTGTCCTAGGATTTTCACTCATTCAGAGATGCTGACAAAGTGAAAAAGAAAATTTCCTGTTAACATTGAGACAGATTACACAAGGTTACACAAGAATGTCAAACACTCCGTGAGATTATCAGCAATGCAGGATATCTCCCCCTGTAACCTATGGATTGCATAATTCCCTCCAGACAGGAGGAACACAAAGACTACAGATGATAAAGATGTTGAAAGCATCATATAATAATCTCTGCAGCAGTCTCTGGTTTCCTATTGGTTGGGACAGTGTTGACTCTACTCTGCCCTGGTCAGACCTCATCTGGAGTACTGTGTCCTGTTCTAGGTTCCCCAGCTCAAGAAGGACAGGGATCTCCTGGAGAAAGTCCAGCAGAGGGCAACAAAGATGATAAAAGGCCTGGAGCATCTTCCCTATGAGGAGAGGCTGAGAGACTTGGGTCTCTTCAGCCTGGAGAAGAGAAGGCTGAGAGGGGATCTGATCAGTGTTCATAAAATTCTAAACTGTGGGAGGAAATTGAACGAGGCCGAACTGTTTTCAGTGGTGGCTAGTGAGAGAACAACGGGCAATGGCCAAAAACTAGAACACAGGAAGTTCAACTCAAACATGAGAAAGAACTTCTTCATGGTGAGGGTGATGGAGCACTGGAACAGGCTGCCCAGACAGGTTGTAAAGTCTCCTTCTTTGGAGACAGTCAAGACCCATCTGGATGCCTACCTGTGCAGCCTTGTGTAGGGCACCTGCTTTGGCAGGGAGGCTGAACTCGATGATTTCTAGATGTCCCTTCTAACTCCTACCAATCTGTGACTCTGTGTGATCCTGTGACTTCAGCAGTTATGTCAGTGATAGATGAGAAAACAGTCAGCTGAGTCTTCCCCACATGTGCATAGTTCTTTATTAGATGGTTGATATTAGCAATTAAGTGTTTATAGTTATAGTATTGAGCACTGAACCCTGGAGTGCAACATCAGCTGTTAACAATACTCTACTGAGACCTTTGGTGTAAGTTGTGGGTTGTTTTTAATTGGCCTTTTAATTCATACCAGTGAGTGTCCTTTTCTGAAACATTTTTATTATTGCAGAGGACGAGTATTGACTGACACTGCCCACAAAAGAAAAGAATGCAAAGCAGAAGAACACAGATAAAATTCAGGAATATAAGCAAAAAGAGGACATGATTGCCATACAAAATATGAATCTCAACAATAACTGCAGTCAGCTTCTGTGACTGCCAGCAGAGGAATCCTAGGGCAACGGATTCAGAAGAGCAGCCTGCTCATGAGACATTCTATACCAATTCAGCATCAAAAAAAAAAATGATGAGAAGAGCAGAACTTCTGCAATTCTACTGCACCTCAAAACCATGAGCAGCTTTCACAAATACCTGCTATTCAGAAATGCAAACTTACAAGAGCAGGTGCCAGATTCTGCACCTGGGTAGGGGCAACCCTGGTTGTACATACAGACTGGGGGATGACGTGCTGAAGAACAGCCACACTGAAACAGATCTGGGGGTCTTGGTTGACACCAAGATGAACATGAGCCAACAGTGTGCCCAGGCTGCCAGGAAGGCCAACTGTGTGCTGGGGTGCATCAAGCACGGCATTGCCAGCAGGTCTAGGGACATGATTGTCCCACTCTACACTGCGCTGGCGCAGACTCACCTCGAGTGCTGTGTGCAGTTTTGGGCGCCACAGTACAAAAAAAGGCATAAAGCTATTGGAGAGTGTCCAAAGGAGGGCAATAAAGATGGTGAAGGGTCCAGAGGGGAAGACGTATGAAGAGAGGCTGAAGTCCCTTGGTTTGTTCAGCCTGGAGAAGAGAAGGCTGAGGGATGACCTCATCACAGCCTACAGTGTCCTCACGAGGGGGAGGGAAGGGGCAGGTGCTGATCTCCTCCCTCTGATCACCAGTAACAAAACCCATGGGAATGGCATGGAGCTGCGTCAGGGAAGGTTTAGGTTAGATATCAGGAAAAGGTTCTTCACTGAGAGGGTGGTTGGGCACTGGGACAGGCTCCCCAGGGAAGTGGTCACAGCACCGAGCTTGGCTGAGTTCAAGAAGTGTCTGGACGATGCTCTCAGTCATCTGCTCTGATTAGGCTGGTCCCGTGTGGAGCCAAGAGTTGGACTTGATGATTCTTATGGGTCCCTTCCAACTCGGGGTATTCTATGGTTCTACGAAGAACCACGGTTCCTGCCTCACAACGCTGGAGAAGCTGTGATCTCATTCGATCATTTTAGTACTAGTCTTTTTGCACCATGAAAGCTTAGCATCCGTAATTTTACCTGGTGTGATCGTGACTTTGTCCTGCAAGTGCTGAAAGTCAAGTTTTCTTTTGTAATCATTCTAATGAAAAAAAAAAAAAGTTTTTCTATCAGGCTTGGGTACTTGCTGATATTGGAACTAATTAGAACTAATTGCATATTAAGAGCATCTTAAGTGGCAGTGAGAATAGCACTAACCAGATCTCCTTTTTCCTCTCCAAAATAAACATGTCTGGCTAAAACGGGGCACATTCTTGGTGACTGCAGTGATTTCTGTCTGGATATTTGGGACCACCAACATAGAACTTGTTGCAAGCATTGACTATATGACATCAGTTGGCAGAGAATAAATATTTGGGGGTCCAGAGTCACTTCTGCAACAGTTACAGTAGCTCATACAGAGACCATTAAATTATATAAACATGCCTGTAAATGAATATTGAGTTATTACAAATGGCCAGAGCTGACGTGGCAGCACAATTACTGTAACAGTGTTAACACAGAAGGTGCCTACACTGGAGCGTGAGCCAGTCACCAACCCTTCAGGATGTTTGCCAGAGATCTGTAAATGCACTTGGATTTCCAGAGGGAACTTAATTTGGCATTTCATTAAATCAGAATCCTCTTCAGCTTTCCTTTTGCATAAAAAAAAGCATTTGCCTCATGGACCAAATTTTCTTTTGGCTGAAGTGCTGCCCACAAGTACTCCCACAGAGCTGCATTGGCAGCTCCCTTAAGTGGAACAGAAATAAAAACTTTACATGTTTTATTTCACAGGAGTGAAGAATTCATTCCCTAAAACATGTCTGAACTCATAACTGTAACTGATGAAGCCAGAGAGTTGCTGAAATGACTTAATAAAAATGCGGTTTAGTTAGTTGGGAGGCAAGACTGAGAAGAAGGCAGCAAAAAACCTGACTTCTGGTTTAAGGGAGAAACATAGCTCTAACTATGGCTAAAAGGAACAAAAAAAGACCCCCAGAAGAGAAGGGGAAGTAAGATTTTTTTAAACTCCACTCCCAAATCTCAGCTAAAAGGCTCAGGGAGGCACCAAGCAAGTCTCAAGTACTCACTGTAAATCTCCAAGGCGCAAGGGAAGAGCAGGGGGCCGTACAGGGGCAGGAGGGCGGACATGGCCAGAACTCGGTTAAAGCTAGCTTAGTGGAGTGAGGAGGGGGCAAAACAGAGGGAAAGGAGTGGAAGGAAAAATGAGACAAACCCTCTTTGCTAAACAAGCACACGACCTGCAAAGTGAAACTGAAAGACACGACAGCTTGGTGTTACAGGTCTCAATCTTCTATGTATGTCACAATTACAAATTGTTTGCCATACTGGATGTTTCTGTTGCAAAATTTGGAGATTTACATTATATCTTGATAAAAATAATTATTTCCAAGTAAAAATCAGAATCTCAGCCCAGCTTACCTAGCTCAGGCCAGAGCTCAGCCATCCTGTAAAGCAGGTGAGGAAGAAGCTGATGTAGGGCAGGTTTCTCTCTTGGTAATAAAATGGTTACTCAGCCTTAGAGGTTGACCCTTGACTGCTTCAGAAGCCTAATGCCAATTTGGCCTAAGTTTATACTACCCCAGACCTTTGCATAATCAGGGAGGTGTTCCTCCCTGGCCTAAACCAGCGACTTGGTGCTGAGAGGTTACCCTCCTCTGTGAGGCAGCAAAATGAGACACAAATCAAACAGGCTGGCATCGTAAATTGCAGGTTGTATCACCCAGATTCTTCTGGTGAAAAATAGAGCACCTTATATTGGAGCTGGGAGGAGGCAAAACAGTGTCTTTGCCTCTACTACAGAATCTGCAAAGTCTTGGTCAGTGGATTTGTTTCAAGAGATTGGCAGCCTGCTAAGAAGTTAATCTCCCCCTTTTGATCTTGATTTAAAAGGCTTCCTCTTGAGAGTGATATGTCTAATTGTCCAGAAAGAAAATAACATTGTGGCTGAATCCCCACCTCTCTCGTGCTCTGCTACCCCTGCGCCCAGGACTTGCTCACCAGCTGAACTTTAGCTCTTCTTTACAGGCCCATCCCTCTTACACCACGCAGTGCAATTGAAAAGTCTGTGTTCCTCCTACCTGGAAAAGGCAGGATAACCTACTGGGGAGCACTGCTTCCACCATCAGCAGTGTCTGGATGTCCAGAGGGCAAACCTCTTAGTCTGGACCTGTGGGTGTGAAGCATCATCCCCACAAGAGTTCACCTCCATCATGACTCACAGCAGTTTCACCTGCATGGCCTGGGAGGTGTCTCCGCTTCCCAGGGGTTCAAGCAGAGGAAGTGAAAGGGCAAAAAAGGCCACAGACCTGGTGTATTTGAGGGCAAGTTTAAATTAATGAATGCCACACAACTGTAACTACAGTTAAAACTAGTTCCAAAGCCTTGGAATGGGTTTGTTTGCTAGAGAGATCCGTAAACCAATTGCACGCCCAACTGGAGGCTTCTTCTTGCTTACCCCATGCAACAATTAGTGTCTTTCAATTGCAAAAAGCAAAACAAGTGTTTGAAAGCTAACTGTGGGGTGTGTTTCTGAGTTTGTACTTGTGGAACATAATATATGGATACTTTAATTACCTGATACAATGACATCCTTGCAAACAAAAAAAGATAAGCTCTTCCAATATCTGAACAGCAATATATAAATATTTACAAAAGAAAAATAGCCAAGGAAAGAGAAATAAAGTAGTCGTGATTACCCAAGCCATTTTCTTTCTAACACATCAGATTTTGAAAATAAACTGCACTTTCCCTTGGCAGTATTGAGGACATTTCACGTGCAATAAAGTCACTCCTGCTCTGCTTCTACAGTATACTCCTGTACAGTACCCATAGAATTTCCCTACTAAATGACTTTTATTTGTAATATTAACCTTGAAAACAAACACAGAAAAAAATTTAAAGTATGAAAGTTTGTCACAAATATATCACTGTATTGAAAAATGAGCATAATTACAGGCTTTATATAGCTTCTTAACACGAACATTAGGTTTGAGTCCAAAACTCTTGGCTTTAACCAAAGTAATTTCAAATAGAGTAAGTATATATAGAAAATAATCCTATTTTCTTGTTAAAAAAGGAAAGGGTGTTTTCTTAAACAAAGGAAGATGTGATTTCCTGGATGCAGACCCAAGTTACAGTGGGGAGAGATCAGAAAGCTCCAAATTAAATAGCACATTCATTAAGGATGATTTAAGAAGTTGATTGGAAGAGGTTCCATCAGCCCATTAGGTCTGGTAATTCTAGAAACGTCAGTGTAAAAAAAAACCTACTTTTTTTTTTTTTTGCTTTCTGCTATACAGTGTCACACAATCACATGACGGAAAACATGTTGCCTGCAGAAATGGTAGACACCGATCACGCACAATTTGGTTGTATTATGCCAACACTGATTGCCTTGTCCAACAAGAGGTTCAACATCCTTCGGATACCGAGGTGCAGTCCTTAGCAGTTGTTTCACATATGTGAGCTCCGTCGGCCTCTAGTGCCCAAGGATACACGAAGCCTTGGCTCTCTTGCTTTATAGTGTTCATTGAAGTCCAATCTAAAGCTAAGAAACCGAAGGCTTTCATCAGAACTGGTTGTCAGCAGTTTTATCTTCAAATGTCAGCCATGCACTTCTGAGTCTCCAGTGCAAACAATTTGGTCTTTTAAACCTCGCCCTGCTGGCATGCTCCATCTGTCCAAAGTCTCCGGGGCTGCAGAGGAGCTGCGCCCGTGCCACCGCCCTGGCCCTCCCAGTACAGCCCCACCTTACCTGGGAGTCCAGCCCAGGACCCAACCCATGCAACAGGACATGGCGCCTTATTTCCAGGTTATACATAAAATGCAGGGCAGGCCAGCACTAGACCACTGCTTGCTTCAAAAATACGTTTGATGGAGATCATACAGCAGCAAGTGGCACCCCAGCACAGCAGAGCATCTGCCCAATAGGGCAGTCGGTGCTGTCAACCCAACCAACTTCTACCAATTTAGAGCAAAACCCAACTACAACATAATTACTGCTAACAGCTTTTTAAAAAATTGGCCCAAATTTTCCCAGGGAAAGAGAAGTGCAATATATGGGCACACAGGGCAAATTTCTCATGGATTTAAAGTCCCCATGTCAAAGTCCAGGACCACTACAGCCTCCAGAGAGGGTCACCAGCATTTTCTATCTGGGTACACTGTTCTGTTCTCCACCATACCGGGACATGAAGCGCTGAGCTCCCTCTGACAATGCAGCGGTGCTTTCAGCAAGGCTATAACTCAGCCAGATGGAAACTGGAATTTTTAATGATAGAAAAGACTACAATATAATTAAAAATACACAGCTGTTATGATCCCCAACCTTATCTTAGAAAGCCATAGCAAATAAACAGCACACATTAATACAGAAGTTGCACTTCATCTGCACTTTGAATCAGAACTCGTAATTCAGATAAAAAAACCTCAAAGGATCCCGGACTATGAGGCCAGAACTGAAAATGTGTCATTTGCAATTCTCCACTGTCCTCTAAAGGCTGTTGCAGGAATTTCAGCCTCGGAGTTTGAACAGCAAATTGCTTCTGCTCTGTGTCCATACACCAGAGCACCGGTCAGCGGGCGGGAGAAAAGCTGGAGGTTTGTGCAGATCTTCAGCTGGAGCTCTGCAAGCCACTACAAGGGATCGGTCTGACCAGAGACACAGAGAGACCACGGCTGTGAGGTGTGTGACGCCGCATCCGCAGCGTCGCTGTGTCTGGCGAGGGATGGGATCGGCAGGACTGTTATATTCTGCATCCTGATACAGTTCGCCCTCCCGCAGAGGCCTGCGAGTCCCTCAGCACGTCCAGGCACCTGCTCCACATAGAAACGTGCATCCAGATCAGCTTCCCAGGCTGAACTTAAAATTTTGGTCTTGTTTGGTACCCACGTACACCTTTATAAGGTGCTCTTGAGGAGTTCTTCCTTTGTAACAGAGAAAGGTCGAGCCTTAAAATAAGGCTATAATTATATAATTGCCCATTAAGAAACCCTACAGTTTGTCACAAGCGTCTGTAAACTTCTTCTACGCAGCTGTTTCTTCTGAGTCACTTACAGTATTGCCCTTTAACGGTCTTAATTAAGGAAACGGTAACATTTATTCTTTTCTTCTTCTTCCTGGCTACCACCCAATTACTCTTTTTGCAATTACTTCCTATTTCCTATTCTGTTATCACTGTCTGTTTTGCTCTTTTGGTTTGCAGGAGCTTTGATTTATTTTAATTTCCAAAACTTTTTGCCTGCGAAATACTGGAACTAGAGTGCACACGTAACTCTAGGATGTCTGGATCTGACAGGTACCGTTTCTCTGCTGCTTTCCTCCTAGAAGATGGGACATGTATTACCATTAGATGTGTCTCTTCACAATGCCAAACCTGCTTTTTGCCTGTTTCTTTGGTGTTCCCCGAAGACTTTTTGAAAATGCCTACCTGTTTCTTTTGCTCACGGGGGCTTACGGAGTAGATGTAATCGATTAATCGCTCCTGTGGGCAATGAGGTAACCTGGTTGATGGAAATATGAAAGACCTGAAGCATATTGCTTGTAAAGCCTGTAACATGTCAAGCTGGAGTACAAAGACAATCTGAGTACAGGAATCTTCAGCGCCTGAATGCTATTAGAAGGGTGTACCGAGAAATTCTGAGGGACTGTTTGTGTAACGCTGCAGTTATGATTATTTGTTCACTTATGGCTTTCTAAAGGATCCACCTTTCCCGCAACTCTTGACTAACTTCATTTGTCAAGAACTGCATTTATAAGATCCTTTAAACACTCCTTCCTAATGGCATCAAGAATCCCAGAAACCCCCTAGATGTTTGAAAGGCAGAAACGAGGCTGGTGGGGAGGGAAAACAAGGTGAATGGGACGTTGTGACGCGACTTATTTTTCAGGATGTATCTGTCTTCTTTGAAAACAAGAATGATGAGAGGTTTAGGAAGTAAACCGTGTTTCCTCTTCAGTCCTTCAGTCCTTTTGGGAAACACTGATCTCCAATTGTTCTTGCAGCTACGTTGCAAACAGTTCTGGCAGAAGTGCAGCGCTTGTTTCGTCTGCAATGCTTGTGAAACCCATTTTCTGTCCCATCTAATGCCCAATTTGGCACTTCGGGGGGAAAAGGTGTCGGCCCATTCATTCCGTTGTAGCTGAGAAATCTCTATCATGTCTTTTTCCTTAGCAAATATGACATAATAATTATATTCAATAGTGGTCTACAGGCACTTTCATTAAATATGTGTGTATATTATATATACACACACATTTGTACACAAAGAGTATGAATTTATACTGTGTTAATCTCTTTTACAAGATAAGAAACAAAATATTTCAGTTTATTGACAGATGTTTTAATAACCTGGATCCCAGCTGTCAAAAATATATTCTGTTTTTGTCTTAAACTTAGTCACAATGAGTGGGAATTCTCTTGGCCTTCTCATTTATCAATTACTATTTTCACCCCACATTTTATATTCTCTCTCTGCTTTCTGTTCTCCACTAAACGGTGCAGTTTTACTCCTATCCATCTGATGGTTAAATTGCTTGTTTTCTGGAGAATTTTATTTTCTTCATTTTCTGCCTATTAAAATATGCTCTAACTCTTAGTTTTACACACCAGAGTGTTAAAGGAAAGTTCCCATTTGCCTTTTTAGTTGCTGTTGTAAGCCTGTCTGTAATTTCCCTCTGTTTCTTTACGCCCTTCAGCACCGTTCATTAGAAGCAAGCGGTAAAGCTCAGTACAAATACCCTCTTTTAAGAAGTGAATGCAGTGCCTTGTTAGAAAGCGAAGCAGAAGACTGTGTTCTTTGCCTCTCTCTTGGCAATTTTCGGAAAAACTTTAAAGGGTGGTGAAGTGACCTTGGCTGGTTTTGGGAATGTTCCCATTGTAGAGTTGAGAGGGATCCTGGATGCCTAACTACTTTGTTCTTGTGGCATGTGTCCTCAAATGCAAATAATTGTTTTTCATTCTCCAGGGCACTGGAGGATTTCATACAGGGGGTAATCACCTTGTGACAGCTTTTTCTTATCATATCTTTTAATATTCAGACTGATGGTAACAATCACTGCAATTGCATTTTCCATCCTCTAGTGTTTAGCTAACTTAATCGCTGTTCTCTTGACTTCTGGAGGAAAACATTTAACAGAATTTGTTCCACAAAGAACTAAAGTAAATTAACTGTGCAGTGGTAGAAATTTCACCTCCTACACTTCTCAGAATAATTTTTTTTTAAATGTTTTTCTTTCTCTATTCTTTCCTGAGCATGTCTTTGGTCATCATTTGCTGTCTTTCAGGATCCCTTCTCTCCTTTTGTGAGTGACTATCCATCACCTCTGTTTCTTTAACTTTTGTGACCTCTGTATTCTCTCTGACTCCAGACACGTCTGCTCGTCTCCATCCTTTCACCTGGACTCCTGTCTCTGTTTCCACTCATGTGCAGCTCAGGCTCTGCCCAAAGATTTGATGACAGAATGTACAATATTGGGTAGTCAAAGTGCATTAGCAAAAAGTTAACTTTGGACCAAAATGAAGGAAAACAAATACTGACTGAGGCACCTTTGCTCTTCTTCTGGTGAAAGAGAGTGAGTATCAAGTTAACCCTTAGGAGTGGTCCTGATGCCTTAAAAATCATACTGCTCTGAGATAACATAAAGTAGTTAAATTATTATGGAGCCTGGCTTGATAGTTTGGAAAGACTGAGTAGTTTATATGTTAAATTCTTAGCATTCCCTGTCAACCTAACTTAACATATTTTCACTGTCTTTTAAAATCGTGGTTCAACAAGCCCTCAGAGTGATATACAACTACTTAAATCCGTGGCTGCAGAAACTATTCACTCCGAACAACTGCAGACTAAGAAAGAGAATGTTTTACTTGTGACTCTTTATTGCTATCCTTGGCACTGTAAGTAATTTTCGTTTGTTATATTGGGTAGAGCAGGCAACAGTTACAAAGCCCCTCTAGAAACCATACAGAATTATTTATTATTCCTATTTCTTAGGAAAAAATTCTTCCCTGTGAGGGTGGTGAGGCACTGGCACAGGTTGCCCAGAGAAGCTGTGGCTGCCCCCTCCCTGGCAGTGTTCAAGGCCAGGCTGGATGGGGCTTTGGGCCGCCTGGTCTAGAGGAGGGTGTCCCTGCCCCTGGCAGGGGGGGTGGAATTAGATGATCCTTGTGGTCCCTTCCAACCTAAACCGTTCTGTGATTTCCTCCAACTTCTGACGCAGCAAGTTCTTGCATCTCTCCCTGCTCTACTTACAAATGTTTGCACATCTCTTGCAGCTCCTCCAACTCTTTTTCTCTCTCTCCAGTTAGTAGAAACTTATTAAAGTGATATTTTAGGTTGCAAGTAGCCAAAGACGATTCTCAAAATGAATTAGGTGCTTCTGAGAAGTCTCCAAGCACCTTTACATGTGTGTGAAATATGCTCTGTCGTCTCTGAGGCTGCTCTTTAGGGTGAAAATTTAAATAAGTACACAAGTGGACACCCACAGCATTAGGAAACATGCATGAAATTTCAGAGATTACTTCACTTTCTAAGTCTACAAGTTTTTTAATACGCTTCAATTTTCTGTCCAGATACCTCTCCTTTTTTTTTCCAGTCATTCATTACCTTTCAACTCTTAGCTTCTGTTCAAAAATTTACATGTGTACTTGAAGAGTGTACTTAATCTTGAAAACATTGTTAGATGTGTCATACTGGAAATTACAGTTTTCACACTGACCAATGGTAATCAGCCATTCTTGATAGAAATTCAATTTTTGAAGGGTTGAAAAAAGTTCTTATTCAAAAAACGGTCATCTTACGTATGTTACAGGAAGAAGACAGAATCCTTCCACAACTAATTTTAGCAAAATAAATCATACAGATTTATTTTTTTAAAAAAAGCAAAGCAGTTTCCTACGTAGAGTTGAGAGACCTTGGCATTTGTTCACTGCATCTGGTATGAGAGGAGAAAATCCAGAGGGCCTCGAGTGAAAAAACAGAATCACTAAAATAAAACCAGATTATGATTATATTTTGTCCTTCATCTCCTACCCTAAACCTATAATTAATTCACTGAAAAATAGGTTCTGTCATGGGCTTCTGCATTTCCTGGTGGATTTTTCTACGATAATAAATTACATTGTACTGGATGCCGAGGCAGACAAGGTGGTGTAACTTTCAGAGGGAGATCAAATTTTCAGGGGCTGTTTTTAACATTTTCTTCATTGGAGTTCACATCGGTTAAGATATAATTTCTGTGTCAGTTACCAGGACAAATATCCCTTGTCGTTTAAAAAAATAAGACATAAATACTTCCCAGTTCTTTTCCTTTCAATTTATGATATTGGCAGCACAGCATGGATAGCCCTTCACCCTAGAAGAGTTTTGCATATTGCAGGATGTCCTAAGGTGGGTGATAATTTTATCTTCAGTTTCTGCATTTCTGCTTTTTACTGCAGTTTCTCAGAAATTTCCTTAAGTCCTTGGCGACTCTGAAAAGGAGGGGATGGAGCATGCGGGGACAGTTAGCGACAGCCTGAGGGGAGGATGCAGCCAGCAGCCAGAGCTGGGCTTGTTTTCAGCCCAGAGACGTGACTGCTTGGGCACTCAGCTGTATCTTTATTTTCAGACACCATAACTCCATAGAAAAGCATTGAAATTATCACCCAGAAGCCTGCATTACGTACCTTAGAAAATGAAGAATAGCCTTGAAAGAGTAAATGTGTCATTAAGAATGAGGATCTTTAACGTTGATTGTAGCAGATAAGCAGTTCAATGTTAAAAATGAAATAAAAGGGTAAAAGTCCTATGTTTCTCTTTGGAAAGGAACCTGGCTGCTGCCACCCACTGAGAGCTAAGCCGCTTGTGCAGCCACAGCAGGAGGAGGTTGCCAACTTTTACACTAAGTACACACATCTATGTAGAGCTCAATACTGGTCTTGGCCAGGCTGCCCCAGCTCCACCCCGAAGCCCCAGAGGCACGTGCACACAGAGCACACGTCCACACCACGTATCTATATGTACATGGCTGGCCACACGTGTCAGCCCAAACACACGGTGCAACCACATGAACACCGGCAGCACCAACAACCTCACCCTACTCCCCTGTCTGGCAGACAGGATGGAGGGCCTCTAGTGGGAGGTGTAGATATACTATATATTAGTGGGAGATACCTCACACACTAATGTACTATAAAAATAAATTTTATAGATATATCTATGTGAGTACAATGTTGTTCTGTACCAGGTCAGTGAGAGAGAGGGAGAGTGCTGAGTTCTTTCTGGATCTCAATAAGAAAGGCCTGACAACAAATTGCTTAACAAAACAGCTGTTTTAATATGACAGAATAAACCCAGGACTATAAATAGGATAAAAAGAAGAATACAGGTAGTAAAACCTACGCTCCTTCGGATGCTGGGCACCCCGAGTTTGTATGGCATCGGACAGAGCCTTCATGGATTTCCCTGTGGCGTGCTGTGGGGGGTTTCCTTCTCCCCACGCCCTGGCGCACAGGACGGGCTGGCACGGGGCACTCCATCAGGTTCCCACACAGCGGCTGCTCATGCTGACGTTCCAGCTGCTCAAGCCCCAGGTACAAGCCCCAGTAGAGCAGACACGCCTGCTCAGCATCACTAACTACTTGAATACAGAACCTTCTGCAAGGCTCCCAGTACAAACACGGATCTCTCCAGTAGCTGGGCTTACGCACACAGCCCAGCCAGCAGCTGACCCCCGGACCCTCTCACCTCCAGGTACATAGGTCCACTCGCTGCAGCGCCTGCACCGCAGGCACACCTCCCACCCACCCGTGATCCCCCTCGCTGCACTCCCACCCAGGAAAAGGGAAAGGGATTTGGTAAGGAGATGGGACAGGCTGCACTGACCAGGTGAAAGGAAAGGCTGGAAAAACATACTGACGAGCACCCCATTTACACACGTCCAGCCTTTTTTATCTACTCATCCTCTGATTTTCCCCCATACTTTCTCCTTCCAAAATTACCTTTGGGTCGCCTGGTTAAATCGCCGCTGAAGAAGAGGAAAGGGTGAGTTGGTTTTCCCAGCGTTTCTAGGGGGAGCATCCCGGAGCACAGTTCGCTGTGGGCAGCACTGTTAGCATTTCTGTAGCGAAACAGTTAGACAGTCAGTCTCCTTCTTGACATCGATGAAGACTCTTTCACAAAAACCACGCTTTGTGTTGCAGAGAAGCAGCACCAGGTAATGCTGACAGCACCCCAAAGAGGGAATACCCAGCTGCAGCTGAAGGCAAAGCAGAGATCAGCAAATGGAAAAAAAAATATGGCTGAAATTGCCATTAAACATCAAAACCCGTATTGCTGGCTCCCATCCACTTCAAGGGGATCTTCCAGCAGAGCTGGTCCAGTTACTTGGTGACAGACATTGAGAACCTTCCCCCCAGTCTCATGGTCTGAAGGGGTCTGGGACTGGTGATGGCTCCTCCCCAGGTAATGCCATCTCCGAGGAGGAGAGAAGAATGCATGCCATTACCTGAGAAACTGAAATTCGGGAGCAGTCCCTGGCCCCTGCCAGGGGATGTTCCTGCAGAGCTGGACAGGTTACTCTATGCCTCGCCTTTTAAATATTTATCAAGGCATCAAGTCTCAATTTTCTGCTCCCGTTTGAGGGGTTGGTGGTGTCCTACAATTTATTATAACAATGCTGCTGATACAGTTATTTCCAAAGCCAAAGGAAGATTTGAAGTATTTATGGCTCAACTTCTCCTCCACTCTTGGTAAGAATCTGGCCCTAACAGTATAAGACCGACAGATGATCACAAAGATTCACCTTTTTGTCTGTTTTTTTTTTTTTCAGTGCTCCATCCTACTTGAAATTGGCTTTCCCAAGCTATTCTTGTTAAACCACAACTGATCACTTTTAGTTGTAGGGTCAGAAGCCACAAAAACTGTGTAGATTGAAATAAACATGACAGCTTCTGGTTTAGGGGCTATAAGACTGGTCTCCATCCACAAAGGAGCACTGATGACAGCGGCAGGTCCACCCCCAGCCCAGGTATTCTGTGTCTGGCATTCAAAACGTCCCCCTCGGCCTGGCAGAGCAACTCCTGCAGCACTGACAACGCTTCCCAGATTGATGGATTTCTGCAGAATCACCCCAAAATGACTGTTCCCAGCACGGCCACTACTGCACATTTCCTGCGTACTGCTGGATTCATTTAGCACCGAAGGGACCTAAACCTTCCCCTGATACATCTCCTCTAGTTCTGACACTGACGGTGCCTCTCTGGCCTGCAGACAGTCTAATGACACGTGGGATCATGCAACACGTCTCAAGGCGATGGCCAAGAGTGCCCGTGCAGCTAATGTTTTTCCCCAAGTTTTGGCCAAAGCACAATCAGATAAGCTTCACAGTTCTTTCACACTTCACAAGAACAATACGCTCCCACTACATCCAGAAAACCAGACTCCTGACTGTCAAGTGATTTGTGACCTCGTGATGCCAAGTTCGGCGATCTTCAGCTTTCCTTTGGCAAACAGTATCACTGGTTTCAGGGTCCATACTTCCTCACAGCCGAAATGCTGCCTGCCAAGTACTCCTACAAGGGTAGCTGCACCAGCAGCTCCTTTATGGGCACAGGGTTAAAAACCTTACACCTTTTACTTAAAAGCAAGGACTCCAGGGCCTGCACAGTAATAGGGATCCTGGCATCCGGAGGGCAAACTCGCTAGGCCAGGGCTGCAAGTCAGTGCATCGTCCCCATGGGAGTTCCACCTCCATCCTGACTCATGGCAGCCTCGCCTGCACGGCCTGGCAGGTGCTTCTGCTTCCCAGGGGTTCAAGTGGAGTAAGGGCAAAAGGCAAAAAAAGACCTGGTTGATCTGAGGGTAATTGTTAATCAATGAACTGCACACAACCCCAAGTACAGGGAAGAGTAGTTCCAAAATCTGTAACAGTTCGGAATCTGTAAAGCAATACACTCCTAACTGGAAGCTTCTCCTTTCTTAGCCTGTGGAAAAATCATAATCTTTCAATCATAAAAAGCAAAACACTTGTTTGAAAGATAATTGTGGTTTTATTTTTCTAAGCTTGCACTTGTGGAACATAATAAATGACCTGATATAATGACAACTTTGCAAAAGAAGGATCCCCCTCTCCCCAACATCTGGACAGCAATATATAAATATTTACAATGGAAAAGGGAAAAGAATGAAACCAACATTAGCCAAGTCAGTTTGTTTCTACACATCTGATTTTGAAAACCAATTACTTCATTCAATTCAATCTTAACCAACACCTTCCTTTCAGAGTGCTGAGGATTTAATTTCATTTTTTAGATCTTATGTGTAATAGATACACTCCTGCTCTGCTTCTATAGTTTTCTCCTGTACAGTAACCATAAAATTTCCCTACTAAATTTTTTATATCAGTTTGTTAACTTTAAAAACAACAAAAAAAATTAAATACAAGTTTATGTCTCCTGACACAAAGTTTCTCACGCAGTCAAACACATCACAACACTGAAAATCAGCATAATGAAATGCTGTATAGCTTCTTAACAAGGACATTGGGTCTGGGTCCTAATCTGTTGGCTTTAACAAAAGCTCTCTTCAAATAGAACAAGTACATATAGAAAAAATAACCTTCTTATTTTCTTGTTAAAAAAGGAAATAGTGCTTTCTATAAACAAAAGATGCGATTTTCTTAACACAGATATAAGTTACAGTGGAGAGAGCTCAGAAAGCGTCAAATAAAATTGGCATTTGTTTAAAAGGATGATTTAAGAAGTGGATTGGAAGAGGTTCCATCAGCCCATTAGGTCTGGTAATTCTAGAAACGTCAGTGTAAAAAAAACCTACTTTTTTTTTTTTTGCTTTCTGCTATACAGTGTCACACAATCACATGACGGAAAACATGTTGCCTGCAGAAATGGTAGACACCGATCACGCACAATTTGGTTGTATTATGCCAACACTGATTGCCTTGTCCAACAAGAGGTTCAACATCCTTCGGATACCGAGGTGCAGTCCTTAGCAGTTGTTTCACATATGTGAGCTCCGTCGGCCTCTAGTGCCCAAGGATACACGAAGCCTTGGCTCTCTTGCTTTATAGTGTTCATTGAAGTCCAATCTAAAGCTAAGAAACCGAAGGCTTTCATCAGAACTGGTTGTCAGCAGGACCAAGAACTGCTGGACGATTCCCTGAAGGAGAAAGAAAAACCCAAGAGACAGCTAAGAGGACATCACTGGTGTGTTTGCACAGGGATGACAGGTGGTGCCTGGCCTGGCAAGGAGGCAGAGGGAATCCGGCAAAGGGCAAGCACAAGCATTGTGAGTTACACTGGATTTATTCATTCTGCAATAACTCAAGAGCTTCATTTTATCTTCAAACATCTGCTACGAACTTTAAGAGTCTCCAGTGTAAACACTTCAGTCTTTTAAACACCCTCTCCCACTCCTCGCCCTGCTGGCATGCTCCATCTGTCCAAAGTCTCCGGGGCTGCAGAGGAGCTGCCCCCATGCCACTGCCCTGGCCCTCCCAGCACAGCCCCACCTTACCTGGNTGTGAGTTACACTGGATTTATTCATTCTGCAATAACTCAAGAGCTTCATTTTATCTTCAAACATCTGCTACGAACTTTAAGAGTCTCCAGTGTAAACACTTCAGTCTTTTAAACACCCTCTCCCACTNGCAAGCACAAACATTTCTACCCAATCGTTAGCACATGAGTTACGCTGGATTTATTCATTCTGCAATAACTCAAGAGCTTCATTTTATCTTCAAACATCTGCTACGAGACTACGAGTCTCCAGTGTAAACACTTCAGTCTTTTAAACACCCTCTCCCACTCCTCGCCCTGCTGGCACTCTCCATCTGTCCAAAGTCTCTGGGGCTGCAGAGGAGCTGCCCCCATGCCACTGCCCTGGCCCTCCCAGCACAGCCCCACCTTACCTGGGAGTCCAGTCCAGGACCCAACCCATGCAACAGGAGATGGCACCTTGTTTCCAGGTTGTACGTACAATGCAGGCCAGGCCAGCATTAGACCACTGCTTGCTTCAAATATACATGTTTGACGGAGGTTATACAGCAGCAAGCAGCACCCCAGCACAGCAGAGCATCTGCCCAATAGGGCAGTCGGTGCTGCAGACCCAATAGCTAGCCTCTATGCATTTGGAGCAGATTTTACGTGGGATTTGCACTTGGCGTGTGGGAGGCACGCTTCTGGAGCCCATCTTCCTATTCGGCTCTAGCCAAGGGACTGCAGGAGTGCCACCAAATGCCCAAAAGGAGAGGACTTTGGGAGGATGGGAAGTCTCACTTGAAGAGCTCATTCCTGATCTCAACTAAATACTAACATGGACATGCTCACATCTACAGCACCCCTGTCCTCCAGGCTGAACAAGCCAAACTCCCTCAGCCTGTTCTCATAGGAGAGGTGCTCCAGCCCTCTGATCAGCTTTGTGGCCCTCCTCTGGACTCGCTCCAGCAGCTCCATGTCTTTCCTGTACTGGGGCCTCCAGAGCTGGACCCAGTACTCCAGGTGTGGTGTCACGAGAGCAGAGGGGGAGAATCACCTCCCTCAACCTGTTGGCCACACTTCTTTTTATGTAGCCCATATTAAACGGTTGTTTAATATTTGTCTAAATGTGTATTTATGGATGTTAAAATAAGAAACTAAGTTAGAAGAAATTTTAATAGCAAGAAGGAAGAAAGCAGGTCCTACAGCTTAAAGTCAAACTCAGTATCAAAATCATTAAAAATCCTAACCTGAGGTACGCCAAAGGTGATAAGGGAAATTAAAAGGTATACTACACAACATCAAGAGTATCTCACATATCAAAGTCAGGACATGAGTTGGGGTAGGGTTTCGATTTTCAGTTGACCTGGGGTCTAATCCCGAAAGGCTGCTGTTGCACATGTGCCTCCTGCTTTCATCACTTTCTGGAATGTTTTCCCTGAAATCTAACAGCTGATTTTCCTGGGAAATAGAGCTTTAGAATCAAATGTAACAAATTAAGACAAAGCCAGAACAATTTCAATGAAAGAAATTGGCCTGTGCACATTCCCCCGAACAGCTTACCAATGGCCCGTCTCAGTGCACTTGAAATCGAGTGTTACGCCCTTAATAAGGACCCTTCCTGCAGTCTTTAATAGCAATGACTTGCAAAGATGGTGAGAAGAAATGGGATGCAGAAGGAATTCTATTTTTTCCCAGATTATACCAGAAGATAGCTGTTACTTCTGCTACTGGAAGAAGGAGAAGGCTTACATGAGAAGACTATTCCCTTTTGTCAGGTGAACACACACGATCACAAAACCTGCTATCTACTGAGGAACAGTGAATACAGGCTTTAAGCAGAGAAGCAAAAAACTAAGACCTAGATCCACAAACTGCACACATGAATACAGAAGTTACACCTACTCAATATTCGAAATTCTTTTCTACATATCAAAGTTCAGCATAGAATCTGATTATATAAAATAGGATCTAAGGGGCACCTGGTAAAAGTGAGTGAGTATCCGCAGCTGTGAGCACATTTTGGGTATTGAGTCTTGAAATTCTTTCATCCTCTTGCTCTCTTCTTCATCTTCTGATGCAGTTACACCCCACTTGCCCTACACAGAGACCAAATGAGTTAAGAAGTGCCACACGATGAAAGTTGCTAATTGGGCCACCTTCTGCCCAGCTAAACCACCATGTTTATACAAATCAAGCAGTGCCACAGAAAGCCAAACACAGAGCCTCTAATATTGAATCTATAAGCCTCCTTGCTGGTTGTACAGCACATGAAAAAAATCTGAGGTTAGCAAAGCAGGCGAATCTCCCATCAGCACTGCATGTCCCGCAGACCGACAGTAGGGAGGTAGGCATGGAGCTATGGCATTTTTGCAAAAGGGTTTGGAATATTAAAGCTTCTTCCATTTCCTTCACTTAAAACAGCCCTAAATTTCTTGTCCTCCAAAGCCCACCACAGAATCTATTCACCTAGAGGTTTTGGGCAAGAAAACAAATGAAAAACACCATTCAGCAGTTTTGCCTGATTTCACTAGCTACTGCTGATACTTTCACATTTGTCCCAACTACATTTTCCATTCTTCCTGTACCTCTACAGGCTATTTAAAATCTCCGTATGTCAAAAGACAAGTATATCTGCCTCAATTAATTTTCACATTCTAGTAAGATCCTTACTGTACCTCAAGCTCGCGCTGCTTTTTCCTCTCTTCAAATTGCAACCTCAGCTGCAGCTCCTCCAAAGCAGCTCTGTACATTGCATCTTGGGCATTCTGGAGCTCGATGATCTGATCAAAAACAGCTCGAAGCTGGTTGAGAAGTACCTGCGAGACGGTTAAGCAACACAACAATGAAACAGATGTACAGCAAAAGAGTTCTAGGTTACTGCCACCCTTCAGAACACAAGTAAATGAAATCTTTTCATACACAGCCACAGACTGTTTTGCAAACCCCTAAGTCATTGCATGATCACACAGCTTCTTAGGACCAAAACCACCTGCCCTACGTTGTAACAAGTTTTATAGTCAGCATCTGTCACTGTGTCTGGGGGTATGTACAGAGCCTACCATAATAAGGTCTTATATCTGAGGAAGAAAGGTTACTTTACCCCCTGTTCCTACAACATAAAAGAAGCTGGTTCCTAATGTGTAAGCCAAGATCACAAAGCTACAATTTAATGCAAAGGAGAAGGCTTACCCTGGAGTCGCTATCCAGCAAGCACCGAGCTATGATTGTGTCTAGAAAAACTTCATGAGCTGCAATGATGTGATCCAAGTCCTGTGCTTGTTGGACCTTGTTCCAGAGTTCATCCCACGAACACTCAAGCACCTGGAGCAATGATTCAGGATTGGGCTGTTTTGATTTGCTAGATGACAAGCTCTTTGAAATTTAAGACACACAACACACACAGAATATTAAAAGTACTTCATTTTTAAGCAACTAATTGGATGGATAGAGTATACCTCAAATGTAATGTAATACTGCATTTGATGAATGAAATGGACCATTTCTGATGCCAGAACGTGACACTGATGCAGCACCCCAGAAAGCTCTGTAAAAAATCCAAAGAGATGGCATGTTAAAGACTGAAGGACAGGCACAGCCATCAAACCAGCTTGGTAAACTTTTTTCTACCAAATTGAATACTTCATAAAACAGCCACTAATCTTGGATGGTAGCAGCAATACTAGCTGGCAACAGATGAACAAAGTACATTGCACAATTATCTCCTAGAAAACGTGAGACAAAGGCATGTGCTCAGGCAGTGCTGGAAACTTGCTGAGTATCACAAGTGAAAAAGACCCTCTAAGTCCCAAGAAACCAAAATACAGTCGGTTGGAATGCATGCCCCAGGCGTTCCTTTGGTTGAAAATCTGAAACCATGGATTTGCAGTTACTTCAGGGGCCTCTCGTGTCTCTTACCATTAGCCTTCAAACCACAGAGAACACATCCGACTTTACTTGACTACACTGAGACCAAAAGAGAGGGTGGTTGTGACACGGGTAAGGAATTTGTGGATCATGTGATCCAAGTTTGATTCCCTGGTCCACTACAGAGGCCTAATGGCCTCAGCCACTCACTTGCAAGAGAAGGTACCTCTGTTGCGGAAGGGTATTATCAAGATTACTATCAACTGCAACAATTCTCTGGAATGAAGATACTCAGCCTTCTGAAATCAGGTAGATATCCAGATAGAGGAAGTAATTTCTAAAAAGCTGCCAAAGTAATTTGCCACTGAAGACAAGCTATGAGACTATTACAAAAGGAATTACACATTTTCGTATCTTGGGATGTTACAGAACCATCCAATGATCTGAAAGATATTACAAGCTACTCTGTTCTTCATTTCTTATGCCTTTGCAGGAAGACTATCCCTAACACATTATGTGGCATCTACTTCAAATAGGATCAATGAAAAAAACCTCCAGGGTCGGCTAAACAACTGAAATTCCGCAACACTGGTGATCTGGATATATCTGTGCTGCTGCTTTGACAGGAAAAGAGCGAGCTTGACACTGTCCAGAGGTACTCCTTCAAAGCATTAAAATCCCTGGCTGTTACAGACTTCTGGGGAATTGTGAATAAAGCTATCCTTGAAAGTCAATGCTACCTCTTTCTGGTTGAAAAAACAAAAGACCCTGCAGCTGCTTCCCCCCCTTCAGTTATTGTCTTCCATTTGGTGCTCTGTGACTGGAAGAGCAAGGTACTGTTTTGGAGGGAGACAGTGAAAATAAAAGCAGGTTCTACTACCACTTCATAAATCAATGCTGGGGTGAACTCTCCATACATTTCAGAAAAAAAGCTCTACTTGCAGCTTCCATCTTAGACATGTCAGTGAGCAAGGAGACTTCTGTCCCTCCAGGCAGAAGGCAGCACAGATCTTTGTAAACATCCTCTCCTTTGTCAGAGGCACAAACTGAGAAATACAACATGGCTCCTTCTGCCAACAATAGCTACAAGAGTTTGGCCAGCATTTTAAATGTCTGTGTTACTTAAAACATAGCCAAGCCTAAACGTTACAAGCAACCAAGCTTTTTATGTATGGGTGATTGCTCCACGGCAAAGCATAGAAAAGGCCTCAGGGCCAGGGCCGGGGGGGTGGGTGGTGTGGGCAGGGAGGGAAAAAAAAGGAAGAAAAAATCCAAAACTTCTTTCTGAGAACAAAAGAACAAATAAAATCCTAGCANGCCTCAGGGCCAGGGCCGGCGGGGGGGAGTGGTGTGGGCAGGGAGGGAAAAAAAGGAAGAAAAAACCCAAAACTTCTTCCTGAGAACAAAAGAACAAATAAAATCCTAGCAATGGGAGAGAGCTCCAGCCTGAAGACCCTCAGTTGATGAGAAATAAAATCTGTTAACCATACCCTAGTCTCAAAGGCAACAGAAAGCAAGAATGCAATACACCACTGGTTTTGAGTCAAACAAGCACTTGTTTGGGACAGGGAAATGACAGTAAACTAAATCCTGTCTCACAGAAAGAGAAAGCAAACCCAGCCATCCTGTTCATTTTCAGAGATCAGTCTTGTGCACTAGAGCAGGCTTTGCAAGAGCTTGTTTCCCAGTGATCTTCCAAGGCCAAGGTGTCCACTCCCACCCACCAAACAGTTCCTAATTATAAAACCAAATACATCTTTGTAAATATTACTACACCACAAAGAAGCACAATCCTCATTAGCTAATTTTTACTGAGAGAAATGTAGATAGGTAAAAAACCAGTCAAGACTGAGCCTTTACAGATGCCCACAAATATGACTGTATTCTCAGCTGAGAAGTAGGATCAAAAAGTCCAAGTCCATTAAACATCCACCAGAGTAACTACACTTAAGAGCTTTCCTACTTCTTCTCAAACATATGTTTCTCTTATCTTGGCCTCTTCTGTTCTTAGCTAAACAAAAGCAAAGGGAATGAGTTAAGGTAAAACTAGTAAATTCAGAAGTGTGCGTGGGTGACATTTACTACTTCCAGCACAAGAAAGAGGGCAACACAGGGTACAGATAGGAAGGCATCAAGAAAGATGAATAGAAGGGCATGGAAGAGTAACAGTCTTTTTCTAGAGACATGGGATGTTTCGTTTGCTCACTGCTACAAAAAACTCACAACTAAGGATCAAGTAAAGCCACAAACAGGAATCTTCCATTTACAATGTTATTGTATCTTCATCTACCATTAAACTATCAGTCAAGAGGAACAACAAAATATAAAATTCACCCGTCCCAACAGACTTCTCCCCGCCCCGCTTAACACACAGTTTAAAATACGATGCAGTCATCTAAATCCAGTTTACAAGTATGTGACCCATTAGGGCCCCTCTCACCTGGTATACTCTTCAGAAGCTTTGCATTGCACATGTGCCCTTTCCATATATCAGTAAGAATATACTCCATTCGCTTCGCTCTCCAAAGGAAATTAAATACTCTTAGATAATGGCTCATGCACTCACGTGTAAACACCTACAAAACAAACAAAATATCAGTACAAATTTAATACACATACCATGTGTTCTGAAGGACCAAGAACCTCTTCACCGTCCATCTTATCTGACCCATGCAGTTTATTGGTAAATATTGTCAAAACCAAATCCCTGGAAACCTCAAAGCTTTTGGAAAGATCCTGTCTCAAGCGCTGAACTAAGTTATCCAACATTCATGGAGGCACAGGACACTGCAGAAAGTGTAAGAAGGGGTGAACTTGACAAAGCCTAAACATTTAGCTCTTTTCAAACTACATATGAAAATTCCTTCTGCTGGTGAGACTCACATATTGATGTCCAGTTAAAAAAAAACCTCTTTACAAGAGGCTAAATGGATCCTGATCAATAGTGATCAGGAGTTCTAATGAACACTATCTATCAAATTTCATTTAGACAGTACAAATAGGCTATACATTCTTCAGTTCCTTCCAAAATGTCCCAAATAGCCTCTACAAACTAGTAATAATGGAAGAAGAGGGGCACTCCATTTATGAAGTACTTGCTAAAATCTCTGCTGAAACAAATGAATTACTGGTTTTCAGTAAGGACTGTTTGAAGTGTAGCCTTTCAGCACTCTCAGTTCATTTATAAGAATTGAGATTTTGGTTCAACTGTTTATACAGTGAGTGTATCCTAAATAAAAAAAACCAAACAAACAACTCTGTCTTATCTTACACTCCAGAATAAAAAAAAGTTATTATAATAAAAAAATATTTAGCAATTCAATTCAGTATCTGAGTCATGTTCACAGCCAGCAGAATATGACATTACCGTTGCTATTGGCCCATCAACATGATAGTCCAAGCTGAAGACATCCCATCCAGTGTCCCCAGGAGACACCTGTATTAAAAAGATATGCTACTTTCAGTGTATAATCAGAGCACGTTAGTGCTGAAGACTAACACTTGCTTACTCCGCCATTCTCCACAGTCTATGAAAAAACAAGCATCCACATCAATACATGATACAGGAGTTCCTTGTCAAAAGTAGTAGATTAAGCAAAAATGAATTGAAGTTTGACTCAAAGGTGGGATTCATCTCAAACAAATATTGGTGCTTGTAATGTCAATGTTTTTGCATTGGAAGTAGTAAAGGGAATGAAGGGAAGGAAAAACTTCTTAGGCAGGACTCAGCCTAAAGGTGTAGGCTTATTTCAGATGCTACAGTTCACCAGTTAACTCCCACCTCTGGGACTGGAACTTGCTCACTAACTCAAGTTTCTTACCAGAGGTCTCCTTCAAGAAACTCACTTTCATAGCTTCACTCTTTGTAACTACTGGTGAGAAAGAGACCACGGTCTAGGTTCTTGTAAGAGCAATGGCAGTAGGAGCTGTTTGCAGAACCTCAAGTTAGGGCCACCAGCATCAATTACTGTTAGACCCCAAATACTCAACTTCGTGTTGTCAATGAAACAGCTGTAAACCCACAGCTTGAAACACAAAGAGACAATAGGCAGGAAACGGGAAAAGAAGATGGTTTACAAAATGAGGTTTACATAATTCAAGGTAGACTTCAATAGAAAGTGTGTGTGTGTGTATGTAAATGTATTTACTATATACACACAAGAAAATTTTGTTTCATACAGATGTCTGCGTGTACACACACACACACGCACGCGGTATGTTTCAGGTCAGAGTCACCATGATACAACGGACCTCCAGAAGTCGAACATCCAATCGTTTGAGAATCTCAGGATTATCAAACTGGGCATTCGTTGCCCTCACCGCTGTTTCAAGGATTCCAGTTAGATTATGCTGATATAAGGTTGTAGCTGGTCGTGCAAGCTCTGGCCTGGTGGTTATGAAACAAACAGTCATGGCATATTACTGAGGTACTCCGCAGCAGCAACTTGGTATTAACTCCAGCACACAGTGAAACATTTTCCTGACTTGTTTTCAAAACCTCTTGTACCACTCTTTCCACTTTAACCACAAAGAAAACCAATGAGCAAAATATTTGAGCAGAATATGTCTATTCATATGCTATACACCTGAACATCAGCATGAGGAATAACTTTACCCTTATTTAATGCCAGTAATTTGAAATTACGATTGCTAGCATTACTGTTCTGTAATTTGAGTTGCATTCATATCTAAAATGAGGCAGATTACATCATTAACACATCAAACCAGTAATTTCATTTCAGTTTTGAGAGACTTACTGATAGCCATCCCTCGGGGTTAGAAGTGTTGGCAGGAGCACACAAACCCATCCCCTCTATGTAACTTAAACTTTTCAAAGAGTTGCAACATGTAAGTAACAAGCACTTTGCACTGCTCCTCTCCCCCATGATCAGTACTGGAAAGCCCCTCAAATGTAACATCAACTCCACAAACCAAATTTATTCTGCTTCACACTAATTTTCACTTTAAAAAGCATGGTCACGTATGAATCATCACCAGACAATGCTGATTTTGATTTACAAACAAGCTAATGGAAGCTCTATTACAAAGCCTGCCTTCTAGATCAAAGGAAAGCTTTGACAGACTAAATTTCATCAGTAGCACCAGTATGTAAAAGCAGTGAGCTTGCAAACTCACGTTAAGAATTGAAACTGATACTGGGTGTACCTGAGTGCTTAAAACAGAGGCTGGTGGGGCATCAATTAAATTTTTAAAAATGCTTTGTGCGGGTTTACTGGAACAAAACAATGTTTTGGAACACACATCTCCAAAACAGAAAAGCCTAACATTCACAGCATTGCTAACTTTAAGTAGAACTTCTCTGCTTAAACTTGCTGACAGGAGTGAGAGAAGTGCTAACATCCTCAGGGCTGTCACAGGGTCAGCATAAAGATATCTACATTAGTGCAGCTTGTCAAGACATTGTGAAATGGTACTGTATGTACTTCCTACCAAAAAGGAAGA
Source organism: Psophia crepitans (assembly GCA_013399095.1). NCBI lineage: Eukaryota > Metazoa > Chordata > Aves > Gruiformes > Psophiidae > Psophia > Psophia crepitans. The sequence goes on along the minus strand of VWZZ01004049.1, from coordinate 411,782 downwards.
AAAAAGTTTAAGCCTCAGGGTCAAAGAAATCAAACCCTAAATAGAATTTAAAAGTTGTTCAATTAAACCTTTGACTAATAAGATACTTAAAGGGCCCTCTTCCAAAAGCAAAACAGCTTCTGTGCTGGTCACACACATTTGCAAGCATCAGAAATTCAACATAATTACCCTTCCTACTCTCTTACTTGAGCAAGTCCATTAAATGCCTGATAAAGTCTCCTTGACCAAGTAGTAAGTAGCGCCTCATGGCCTGCATGTGTTCCAGTAAATTGTACTTCTTATTGAGAACATCCAGCAGGTATTTGCTGGTCTCAAAATAAGCTGCATCAATTTTCTCTTGAAATGCATTTTCCAGATCTGTGAACAAATCAGCAGCTAAAAAAAATAAAATAAAGGTTAGAATTACATTAGTATTTTTCAAAACTGAGGCAAATAAGGTATTTATTCTGATCCACTGTATTATATATTTGGCATAGCCAAAGGGAAAGCAAGTCTAAAGCAGCCCACAGTTCAACACGGTTACTTTTAATCTGTGCCCAGCTTGTACTTTCCAATAACAGTTCCTATTATTTCATCACTTTTACACAGAAAGTGATTTTTATTATTTTTTTAGCTTCCTGAAATACTGCAATTCACAGAACCAAATAATTTGAAGAAGTTGTAAAAGCTCAGAGTTCAGGAAAAGATTTGTTGGGAAGATTTAAATCAGAAGTCACTTCTAAGCGTGGGGGGAAAAACAATGGAAGAATCTGTCAGAACATTCAACGGAAAAGAGTTCCCACATAGAGAAGCCAGAACGAGAGAGGAGGGAATATGGTTGCGTTGTCTGGGGGACAGCCAGCAACCGGGTGTTTTCTTCTCCACCTTTAATGCATGGCAACTGGGGGGCAGAAAGGAGAACACGGCCCCTTAACAGGAACCATATTTCACCCTCTTGTACAACTACAAACTTATTAAGGAAAGGGACTACAATACGGCTGTTAGGAGATAACAAGAAGTGTGGCCTTTTCAGGCAACACGGAGCAAAACTTCAAATATTGGACTGTCCTAAGATTCTGACCTTTGTCAGATTAAAAGATATACTCCCCCTTTCAGCAATTTTTAATTACACAACTATTGGTCTAAAGGTAAAAAACGAAGATCCAGGTACCAAATCAGTGTAAGACAGTGCACTGCCTGCTCCAGGATTAGTTTCAACCTGTACTACAGACAGAAAAAATTAAAACCAAGCTTCATGCTGTTCTGATGAGATTCAGCCTCACTTCATAAAATGCTTTTAAATTGAAGAAATGAAGAGTGGTACTGATAAACAAGACACTCTTTAATGAGGGAAACCTCACAATGTCTGATTCAATGACTTTCCCTGAGGTTTCCAAACTCTCCCTCAGTAAATGATTAAGTTCTCTGTAAGATACCAAAAGTGCAAGGATATGCAGAGATGTCAAAGAGATGACTCGTATAATACAGCGCTGCAGTCAAAATTACTACACTAGGGGAATACCACTTAGTCAAGCAACACGCATCAAGCTTAGGAGATGTGAGAATTAGTACAGCTTGTAGTAAGGAATCCTCAAAGTGCCCTTTGACAGCAAACCTGGAGAAACAGCTCACCAAGGTCTCTGCTTACTCTGGTCAAGGCAGAGATCTGGTGCAATCGGACAAAGCAATTCTTGCATTGCTCAGGTAAGGAAGCATGCAGCTGTATTCCCACTGCTGGGAAAAAGGGAAAAACGTCAGTTTGTGCAAATGTATTTGTCTCACTGGTACAGGGCAACAGGGCAGTGAGAATGTCCAATCAATTCTGACTTTCATCTAGTCTTTCCCTGTCAGCAGATTCTGTCCTTTTCACTGCTATCTTCAAAAGATGGGTTCAAGCATGGCTGCTTGCAGGCATAGGGGTACCAGCCATCTGATCTGTCACGTGGCTTCACTGCTGGCTTTAGAGGAAGAAGGAAGAGCTTCCAGCAGGGGAAAAAATGCCAAAAGAGGAGTTTCACAGATGGAACAGCATTCCTCAGGGGTCAGTACTGGGACTGGCACTGTTTAACATCTTTGTCGGCGACATGGACAGTGGGATCGAGTGCACCCTCAGCAAGTTTGCCGATGGCACCAAACGTGTGGTGCAGTTGACACGCTGGAGGGAAGGGATGCCATCCAGAGGGACCTTGACAGGCTTGAGAGGTGGGCCTGTGCAAACTGCATGAAGTTCAACAAGGTCAAGTGCAAGGTCCTGCACACGGGGCAGTGCAATCCCAAGCACAACTGTAGGTCAGGCCGAGAATGTATCGAGAGCAGCCCTGAGGAGGAGGACTTGGGGGTGTTGGCTGATGAAAAACTCAACATGAGCCGGCAGTGTGCGCTGGCAGCCCAGAAAGCCAACCGTGTCCTGGGCTGCGTCAAAAACAATGTGGCCAGCAGGTCAAGGGAGGGGATTCTGCCCCTCTACTCTGCTCTCGTCAGACCTCACCTGGAGTGCTGCATCCAGCTCTGGGGTCCCCAGTACAGGAAAGACATGGAGCTGCCGGAGCAAGTCCAGAGGAGGGCCACGAAGTTGGTCAGAGGGCTGGAGCACCTCTCCTACGAGGACAGGCTGAGGGAGCTGGGCTTGTTCACCCTGGAGAAGAGAAGGCTCCAGGGAGACCTAATTGCACCCTTCCAATACCTGAAGAGGCCTACAGGAAAGCTGGAGAGGGGCTGTTTACAAGGGCAGGGAGTGGCAGGACAAGGAGTAATGGGTATAAACTAAAAGAGGGGAGATTTAGATTAGACATTAGGAAGAAATTCTTGCCTGTGAGGGTGGTGAGGCCCTGGCACAGGTTGCCCAGAGAAGCTGTGGCTGCCCCATCCCTGGCAGTGTTCAAGGCCAGGTTGGATGGGGCTTTGGGCAGCCTGGTCTAGTGAAGGGTGTCCCTGTCCATGGCAGGGGGGTTGAAACTAGATGGGCTTTGAGGTCCCTTCCAATCCAAACCATTCTGTGATTCCATGAACACAAGAAGTTACAACACCCCAATGATCTGTGCCTGCAAATGTCTTTCCACAAGATGCTGAGAGCTCAACAAGCAAAACAAAAGAGGTAAGAATCCAACCCAAAAAGATTTATGAGCTAAAACTTTCAGCTACTGGACACAGAAGTTGGGCCTAGGACTGGTTCAAAGCACAGGCAAAAGCCAACAGGCAGCAGGCAATCGCCTTGTTTGCCTATGGCAAGCCTACCAAGTTGCACATGCTGGTCCTGTCTCCACTCACATAGGGGTGAGCATATGTAAGGCAGTACCAATGGCTGAGGACACACCGACCAGTCCCAATTTCTTGTTATCCCAAGAAGACAAGCCTTTTCCCTCTCCTTAGTACTGCACTCCTTGCCTTGAGGGAAGAGATCTGGCCACAGCCCCTCATCTCTGAGACTAGAAAACCCCCATGTGTAGCTGTAACACACCACCTCTGCATACAGGCACACCAGCACAGGCAATGCAACACCCCTGTTAGGCATGCAAAACTACTAACAAGGTTGCTTACATCAACAAACAAGAGGCCTAGGCACAAGTTTTTAAAGCTGTGCAAAATCATTGCAGGCCACTATGAAAAGCCAGAAACGCATGAAGAAAGGGTCAGGCAAAAAGCACCAACAGACAGGTCCATGAGCTGCTATTGCATGGAGTGGTCTCATGTTATTCCTGGTTCAGAAGTTCCCAAACTGTGGACAGCTGGAGGCTAGAGCTGGCATCCCTTATCTGCCTTTTTTACTGTCCTCCTTCCCCAAGTGCCTGCTACAATCTTCTGTCAGTCAAGATGACCAACTTCTACATTGTTCTTCATCTCTGACTTCCTGATTTAATACATGTTCAGACAGTTTTTTACATCATGACTACTTGCATCAAAAGGAAACTAGGGAACCATGAAAGTTAAGGTTCCAAGGCAAATTAGAGAAATAAAAAATACAGCCAAATCCATGAAACATTCAGATTTAAAACGAGAAAAAAATCCAGAATTCAGGCTGGCATCCATCCTAGCTTTTCATTGTCTTATTAGAAGTAACTATCTGAAGGGACTCTCAGGATATTGTCAGATGGCACAAACAAGGATGACAGGATGCATTTCCAACATCACTCAACATAGAATGTTCTTGCTGGATTGAATGGGTAAAATGTCCTAAATACAAATGGAGTTTCATGCAGACTTAAGGCAGTGCAATACTGAGGTATTTAGGCTGCAGACCTAAATAAGCTCAGTGCTCTTCAGCACGCTGCAGATATAGTGGATAACATCCATTTCTAAAACTACACTTCTGTCTGAAACAGGTATTCTCAGCACTTAAGAAAATGTACTTGCTTTGAAGCTCTTATCCATTACCTATATTTCCTCAGATCTTCCATTCAGTCAAGGAGAGAGAAACAAGTGCAAATTAGAAAAAATACTAGAAAAGCATGGCCATAAACACGGTGTAAAGTGGTGAAAGTAGTGTAGCCGAAGAACGTGTTTGGCTTTTTCAGGAGCAGCTGGCAAGATGATAGTTCAAATGCATTTACAGTCCTTATTCACTTAACCCTGACACCTCTCTGCACTTTAAGTGCATCTCTGCCTAGGCAAGCACTGCGCAGGGTACAAAAATCACATTATTAGATGAAATAGTCTTGTAGACATTAATGAGATTTTATTAGAATATCTTCCATGGAGTTACTTATGCTAAACTTCCATGCTGTGAAGAGTTAATATAAAACTAATTCAAGGTTAATCTGGAAGGGGGAAAAAATACTATTCCACAAAACCAAGTTTCGAAGTTATATATAATAAAGTTGTATTTGAGTATGGGAATAATAGAAAAGATATTGTACAAGGTGTCAAAAAGTGCAAAGAAATATGTCTTTGAAAACTAAGTAAAGAACTTGGCAGAAAAACAAATGTTCAGCTAATTCTTCTCTTGGCAAAAGCTGGATATACTAGAAGGACATCGTAATACTTCTAGAAACTACGGACAAAATAGCATCAGAGAAATTATCCCAGTGATCTACATCTGAACAGACTCTCTCTGGTATATTAAATGACTTATAAAAAGAAGTTATAGTAGTAAAATATCACCTTCACCAGAAGAAAGCAAGTTGTCCTTTCTCCCAGATGTAGCAGCACCCTACACATTACCTTAGGTTCTTTGCTTAGTATTTACACATAAAGTCTCCTTGGTTCAGATGTTTCTTATTTGCTAGCTTTCATCATGACACGTTAATTTCATTGCAAAGAATAAGCCACCAAAGAATAACCGCAAACGGTATCTAAGTTCTCATTCATTAAAACTGAAATCTCTTCCAAATACAAAGAAATAACCTGAAGGAATTCTGATAGTTAAATTTTGGGTTAATGTTCAACAGCTGGCAACCCCAATTCTAGGTGATCTTCAAAAAGAATTTTACTAACCTTCCACTTACTCAATTTTCTTCAGACATATTACAGTGGTAGAGTACATTTACAGAAAGGCTTTTGTCCTGCCTGGTTTTACTGCTCATTCTCTTATTTATGAGCAATTGATCATTTATTAATTTTTAATCACACTTTAATTCTGTATTATTATGGAATCGTACGATGAAGTACATTTGATGAGAAGTCACAAATACTAAATTCTTATCGCAGCACTCGAGAATATCCCTGTACCCACCCCATTCCTATCACCAAAAGCCAGTTGAAGGCAGACTGGTTTCTGAAGGATTTCGTTGTGAAATCCAGTACATTAACGACCATCCAGCCAACCTATCAAATTAAGAACAAAAAAATAACACATACGCATCTTCATGCATCTTTTGTAAAATGCAAATTTCCACTAAAATACCCGTGTTTTAGGAGAGATGGGTCTTTTGTACTTCTTTCCACCCCACAATCCAAAATGCCAGTTTACAGTCCAAATCACATATTGTACAGAGCAGAGTTCAAAGGGAAGAAGTTGATAACACTGATACTCTACCATCTTTTGAAGACTCTGCAGATTTTGCCACAGCAATCATCTTTGTGGACGGAGTTTGGTCATGACAAACTTGATGCAAGAAGTTTATGGATTTTCCTATCAGGAGGACCTGAAGAAAACAGGGGTGGTTTTTTGAAGTGATTTGCATATAAGGAAAAAAAAACCCAACAAAGCAGCCACTCACAACCACAGGGATAACTTTGTCATCTTTCTGCGCTGTTAGCTTCACAGCAATCCAGAAGTTTTTTTAAACACAAACTCTTTTCCCTGAGATCTCCTTAGACAAAGTTTACCAGTTAGAGAATGGAAAGGAGAAACAGTCTTACGGTGTTCTTCAGCAAACAATTCTAAAATTCTTATTTATTGTTAAATTTTCTTAATGGAAAATGTCTCTATTTTTTTAATGCAAACCTAAACAGCAGCGTAGAGCAAACAAATCATCAGAAGATTGACTTTTTCAATTCATACCTTTTTTGACTGCTCCATTGTAATAAAAGAAGGAATCATTGATTTCCTCAAAGTGTATTTGTCATGCCACAACCGATCCGTTTTAACTGTAGGATCTGAAGCTACAAAAAACTGTAGATTGAAATAAATATTAAAACCAAAAGAAGAATGTAAACTCTCTCCTAGTGTTTCATTTCTGTATTCAAAAAACTGTAAAAATATTCTGAGTTGTTCTTTTAACTAAAAGAGGAAAAAAATATTTACATAGCTAACATGCAGAGTTGTCCTGCAACTGGTATGTAAATGGTACATTGACCAATACAAACTCTGAAGAAAGAAGTTAAAGAACAGGTCACGTAATGTCATTTGTATGTTATGAAACCTTGACTACCTCAGGGTAAAGCGAAGCGTACTATCTGTAAAACATCCACTATGAAATAAAAGACGTGCAAAGCATTTTTCAACAATTAATTATACAGTTATGGTAGGAGATAAAGTTCGGAATATAAGCACAATGTGCTTTTATATTACTGGCTATTTTTACTCAGGCTCCTTTGGGTTTCCTCCTATTTTAATAGATGCAGAACTGCAGGAAAAAAAAACAACAACAAAACAAAACCAAGAAACCCTGCAATTAAACTGGCGATTAAATGCCAAGGTCTCTCAACTCCAAGCAAGAGAATACTTTCATCTCTAAGAACTAAAACTGCATTATTAGTTTTCTTAAAATGACTTGTCGATGGATTCTGTCCTCATCCTGTCAAATAAGATATCCATTTTTTTGGACAAGAACTTTTTTTACTGCCTCCAAATACCATTTCTACCAAGAATGGCCAATTGTGTTTGTTCAAGAACTGTGTCTATGGTATGAAAATTGTAGCTTTTCAGTATATTAAGAACCTTTATACAATGCACATGTACATTTTTGACATTTTTGAACAAAGAGTTGAAAACAAACGAATGATATAAAACCCAACAAAGTCAACACCTCACATGTCTGAGGAGTAGCTGGGAAAAAAAGTAAAGTCTATGTTACACTTCCAGCCGCAAAGATTCATAGATATTTCACACAAGTCTCCTAATGCTGACCTTAAAGATCAGCTGTGGGTGATATTTGCACTCATTTTAATTTTGACCCAGATGGACAGTTTCAGAAATCAGACAGCGTATTTCACATTCAAGTAAAGTTACTCAGACATGTCTCAGAAGTGCTCAATTCATCTTTAAAAAATGATTCTTTGGCTTCTTGGAACAAAAAGAAAAAAAGTCACTTTAGCAAGACTGTACTGACTGGAGAAGGGAAAAAGAATTGGGAGAGCTTAAAAAGGCATAAAAACGTTTCTAAGAAGGAAAAGGACAGTTACTATAACTTGCTGTTACAGAAGCTAGAACAAATAACTCTGCAGAGTTTCTAGAACAATTCTGGAACCATAAACCACTTCTAACAATTTGACAAACTCAAGTTATTTATGAGCTGAGGATAACAGCAGGTAGTCAGAATAGAATATTCTGAACTTCATTCCAAATACAAGGCGTGCATTCCAAACAGTTAGTAAGAACTCTGCATACATTACTATTGTTACACTAAGAAAGAAAAAATAGAGATGACCCTGCCTCTCCTCAGAAGCAAGCATCTATTGTTAGTCCACCATTCTGCCTCTACTAAACAGATCCAGGATATGACTCACTGAATACACCATACTGCATCATTGCAACCTCCAGATATCACGCTGACTGATTTCATGAAGAGAGTCACATTTCATGCTGTTACTGTATACATCACTTACTCATATGTTGCATATTTCCATCAGAGTCTACTTTTCAAATTCTCCTCTAAGCTTCCCACAGAAGTAAAGCAAATGAACAGAGATAAAATATTTATTGTATCACATACATTACCTCATGGTATGTATCCTCCAGCTCTCCATCATAAATCCAGCGATAAAGGAAGTTCAGTACAGGATGGGATACCAGGCCAAGAATGTGCTGAACCAGAGATCTCATGTAGGGATCTCCTGTTTTAGTATAGGCATGAACTGCTGAGGCCAGTTCACCACCTTTTCTCCCTGTAAGATCACAGGGGAGAGGAACAGAAATGTATAACGTAAAAAATAAACACACCACTTGAATTCAGTGGCCGTTAATTTTGGCTAGTCATATGTCACTCAGAGCTTGCGGAACAGTAATTCTAAAATGTAGCAAAAGTACATTTTTTAATGTTGACAGGCAATTCCCAGGTTTTAAGGCATGAATCATTAATCTCACTGAAGCATTAAGCACAGTTCTCTGACACCACATTCCCTCTTTTTTATGGTAGCTTGGAAGAATATAAATTTCAAGGCATCAAATCACACACAAAGGTTGAATTCATGGTTTTTTTTCTTCCCCACTGCCCCCCACCAGAACAGCATTAAAGGAGCTTCAGTATTTTCTTTCTCTCCTGTACTTGACTCATTCTCAGATGTTCTGTGTGATACATACACACAAACAATATACAACTTTCCTGCTTCTTGGTTGTAGTTTTCTCCATAGTTCCTTTAGGTAATATCTCCTGTCTTCTTGTAATTGAAAAGTAAGAGGTTGTAAAAAAAAAATAAAATTAAAAAAATAGAACTAGTACTTGTTTTGCTGTTATGCTGCACAGCTTAAAGGTTCTTTGCAGCACAGGCTGTAGCATTCAAAATTTTCATGAATGCCTTAAAAGTAAAGCTCACCTTTTTTTCAAAACTGTTAGCATTTCTAAAAATTACGGTAAAACAGATGTTGTGAGCTTTTTTGGTTAAGATGCTCTTTCCAAAGGGCCATAATCTCTATCTATTTTCAAAGACAGCAAAACTGAAGTACCCGCAGGGAGTAGCGTAGCCTATGGGTCAGTTACTGGCTAAAGTTTTGGTCAGCTCCACCACCTCAGCATTTGCTTATGGACTGCCAACACAGCCACGCACTATCTGCAGATTTGTAAAGTTTCATTGCTCCACACGAAACTGTAGACAAGCTGCATATGGCCCTGATACGACATCATATATAAAGGAATAGCATAATACTCATACATAGAGAAGAGACTAAGTCAACTGCTTCATAGTGCATTAGTGGGTTTTTTAACAGCGTAACATTCTCTGAAAGATGACTAAAATTGAATAACTGAGAAGTGCATGCTTAAAATTTGAAGATTTTCTCAAGCACATTGTATTTAAAAAAAACCAAAACAAACAACCACCAACAAAAAACCCAAACCAAAAAAGTCTAAGTGTATCAAAACAACACTACAATTTGTCAGGTTTTTTACTTATCTTGAAAGACAGCTACTTAAATTTTTCTAATAAACACTTTTAATAATTATTTATTAATAACAACTAATAATTTTCTTTAAAAATCAGTAATATTATCGATATCCACCTCTGGCATGCATAACCACTCAGTTATGTAACTTCCCCAGAAATATTAAATTAACATTAAACAGACCTTGACAATGATCAACAAGTGCTGCAAGAGTCTTTAACCTTATTTTAGGATCATACGTCCAGACTAGAAGACGGCGAAGCGTTAAACTGCTCTCAAGTCCCAAATTCACGCCCTGATCATCTTCCAGCTGTAACTGATCAAATTAGAAACAGAAAGACGTATCAAGGAACAAAACTGGCAAAACTGAAGCAGAACTGATGTTTCATAGTTTTTGTCCTGAAGTTGGCTTTTTACTTATATACTTGGAATACCCAGTATTGTTGGTTCTCTGATTAAATCATTGGGCCAAAAACAGAGCACCACAGAAGTGGAAACAGAGAATCAAGCGCAGGTGACAGGACAAAGACAAGTAGAAGTATGATAGAGCAGACAGAGCACAAAGGCCATGAGTTAAAGAAAGCAAGGTGATAGTCCACCAAGGAATCAAAGGCAAAGGAAAAGAGAGTAGAGATCCTGCAAGACAGCAAATACTGGCCAAAGAGATGCTCAGAAGAGAGAAACATTTAAAGGAAAGGAAGGGTGTAGAAGGTAAAATATTTATTACTGCAGAGTCAGCTTATTTTAGTCCAACATGGGACAAATTCTGTTCAGTCTCTTCCACCAGAAGCCACCAGAACTTAAGGTAGCTATATAGTGAGATTAAGGAATTGCTACTCCTGAAAAAAAAAAACCCACACTAAAACTACGATAAGAAAAATCTGTCACCATGTGACTACTATGAAGCTTCCAACACCATGGAAACTGAAAGCCAGACATTCGAATCTGAGCTGCAAATGCACATCTCATACAAGTACAGATAGGGTACGCAGGACAAGAACACAATACAGAAGCAAGTTCCCAGAGCAGTCCAAGCAGATAAACTCTTGAAAAAGATGCTCTGTTTCCTGTATGCGACTAGTGTCATCCACACCAAGCTCCGCCTTAAAGCCAGTTAAATTCATGAACTGTTAGATGCTCCTGGGTCCATGTTTGTTTTCTTTTGTTTGGAAATTGGCAATAAGAGAGATATATGAGCAAGAACTGCCCTCTGTCTTTAGGGAAGAGATGATACATCTTCACCACGGAAGTTCATTTATAAATAAGCTGACAACGTGAAAACAGCCTGCAAGGAAAAGACCTGAAAAGCTTATGGAATAGTACAGAGTACACTCAGGATGACTCTTTCAGAGGCAGAAACATGTTTGGGAGAAGCTCTGAAGACTTAATATAGTTATACAAGGACAGTACAGAACCCTTTGATGAGATTCTTGTTAGGTACTACTGTGCCTGAACTGCTACTGGAACTGCAGCTAACAACTCCTAAGCTGGCAGCCTGTATGAACTCCTGAACACAAGAACGCAGCACACACTCAATTTTTCACCTTTCTACACTTTTCTACATGTTTTCAAGTATCTGAAATGTGCAGTTTTGTAAAGAAGGTGACTTTCAAAAAAGCAGATTGTTTTCCATTGCTTTTTAAAATAAAATTGACAAATCACTGAGCTCACTTCTGGGATAATCTGGCACAAGTCTTGAGAATGCAGACTTCTTTCTTAAAGATTTCTGCTCCATCAATTATGAACGTAAGAAACGCCACCTGGCTAGATGAACTACTGCTCTATCTCTAAAATGACAAAAGGAAGTGCTGTACAAGACGAGCATGCAAAGCTGACCCCTCTCTGCAGTCTGTCCCTCTTAGGTTCCTTGCAGCCCAGCTGCAGCATCCAGGACATCAGCGGATGCATCCTTGCTCAGCCCTGCTAATAGCCCCTTACAGATCTGCCTTCCACGAATTTGCAAAATCCCTTTTTCAACCTGTTGGTATTGCCTTTTGCAAGACATCCTAGGGAAAGAAATTGTGCAAGCTGGCTACTCTTCTCTGTTTTATACCAACCTCCTGCTAATTTCACAGAGTGCCTCCTTTCCTCTAGTAGTCATTCATCAAATCCCACAACTCTGTTTCACTTATCCTTCATTGGTTTGGAAGTCATGGACAGAGCATCCAGAGTACCAACATTAGCAAGCTTTCGGTGACACACTGGGAGATTTCACCCTGCAAAGGATTCTCCAGATCATCAACATCAACTAAAACCAGCACCTATCTTTGGCACACACTACTGACCCTTCCCCCATCCTGCAGCCTTGTGCTTCCCAGTCTTCAAGTCACAAGAGAATCTCTCCTCCTCCACTGCTGGATCTCTTCCCTTTCCTTCACAGCCTTTGGGAAGGCATCTTGCCAGGGGCTTCTTGAAAATCGAAACACAAAATGCCTCTGAGATCCCCTTCAGTCACGTTCTGAGGGACATACCCAGAAACTCCAGCCTGCAAGCACCGCAAAACTTCACATTACAGACACTGTACTGACTGCTCCCTACCAGGATGCATTTAGTCAATGTGCTGAATACACTCATGAACTCTAACACTGGAGTTCAATCTGGCAAAGAACATGAAGAGCAACAAGAAAAGGAGTAAAAGGAACACTGTGAAAAATGTTGGTCCAATTACTGAATGGTGCTGGAAAGTGGTTGACTGGAAAAATGGAAAAGGCTGAGGTACTTAGTGCCTTCCATGCCTTGGTTTTTTCAGTAAGTTTTGCTATTGGGAATACCAGCTGTCACCTGAGATCAGAGGGGAAGTCTGGAACAAGGGAGACTTACTCCGAGTAGAGAAGACTCAGGTTAGGGAAAATCAAACAAACTGGATATACCTAAGTCCATGAGACCTAATGGGATGCATCCACGAGTGCTGAGGGAGCTGGCCAATGTCACTGCAAAGCCGCTCTCGATTACCTTTGCAACATCACAGCAATCAGAGGAGGTTCCCGATGATGGGGAGAAAGCAAATGTCACTCCTTTCTTCAAGAAGGATCTGTATAAGTACACACCAGTGAGACTCCTCATTCCCTGGGATGCTGGTAGAGCAACTAATCCTGGAAACCATTTCCAAAACACATGGAGGACAAAAAGCTTTTTTTCAGGAAGAAAAGCTCAGGGAACAGAAGAGGAAGGGGAGACATTTGTGGTGATAGACTTTGTCTTCCCAAGCAAGTGTTAAGCGTGCTGAGGGCCTGCTTGCCAGGAAGTGCCTGGACATCTGCCTGCTGACGCGGTGTAGTGAATAAAATCCTTACTTCGCTTTGCTTGCATGCAGAGTTTTTGCTTTCTCTATTAAACTGTCACTAACTTGATTGACTTGTCTTTTTGCCTTCCTTCTGTTTTCTCCTCATTCCTCAAGAGACAGGGATGAGCGAGAGGCTGGGTGGGTGTTTGGCTGCTGGCCAGGGTCAACCCACCAGAAAGGCAAATGCAGTCTGAAAATAAGCAATGCCAGAAAGTTCTCTGTGTTTTCCCCTTACACGCTTCACCTCCCATCAGGCTCATCTCTTCTTTTGGAAGGTTTAGGGGAGCAGGAAAGGTAGAGGAAGCTGCACTTCAAAGGAGTCATAAATATTTTCATGGTCATTAGAATAAATCAAAGCTCCAACAAACCAAGAGAGCACACATATTTTGGACCGAGCAGGAAACAATTGCAAAAAGAGTAACTGGATAGTAGCCAGAAAAAAACAAGGAAAAAGTATGTATGACAGGCACTCCAAAACTCAAGAATGTTCGAGAGCTGCAAGCGAGTCACAAGGAATAGATGCTTTGAAAGCCTCTGACTTAAGCTACAGATTTTTTTCAAGTTGGAATTTAAAATAGCATTTTAATTTAACTTTAGGTCAATTCTCAGAATATTTTTTTCTCAATTTCAAATAATAAACTCCTCGAAAGTCTCATAGAAAAAAAAAATTGAATTTTTGTTTTTGAGCTAGCATATAAGTGCACATACCTATAAACATTGGCAGATAAACTGCAACATTATCAGCAGCACCGAGTTGGTCTATACATCACAGAAAAATAATAAAACCCTGAAACAAATTACTCTCTCAATACAATGGAAAGGACAATGAAAACACACAAACTGTCCCAGCCAGAACAAGAAGTTGGAACTGTTGTTACTAGCTGCTGAACCATGCACTGCTTGAAACACAAAAAGATATATTTTTTTTTTCCCTTTAAAGATGTGTCATGCTGTCTGGGATTTGAACAATAGAGATCATGCAAGATGAAGCTGACAAAAAAGATGCAAAAAAAGGAGAGAGGCTTAGAAATACACATTATATTCCATGCTTATGTAATACATCAAACAACAGTGAATTTCTAAGGAAAAATATTCACCGGTGCATACATCCGAAGAGTAAGAAATGTACGAGTTAGAGAACGGTGTCTGCTGTCAATAAAAACTGCTGTACATTCTTCCCTTTCTAACAGGGTACCTAGGTATACCTTTCAGAAGATATTCAGACAACGTAAAGCAAAATAACAAAGTTACATAAGAGCCACTTAACTTACCTGAGAATGTAAAACAGACAGAAGTCGGTAGTATTCTTTAAGTTCCTGATGTAAGGCTGCACAAAAACTCTGTAAGTGGAAGAGAGGAAAAAAAGAAAAAAAAGAATAAATATCAGGACAAATCTTTCTGGTTTAATCTAAAATAACTTTTATCCCATCACCACACTGTGAAGGTACTTAGAAATTTCCTAAAAGGAATCAAGCCACAAGTTTCAGCATAAAAGCCAAGTCTTAGAAAGCTGGCCAATGTACAAGTGCTTCTCTAAGAGATGCACAGACCTTTTCCATGAATACGTATGCATTGTAAAGTGACTTTCTGTTTCTTGCTGTCTTAAGTCTGTCAACAGATTAAACTATGACAAACATAACTCTCCAAATAGGTGTATCATCTCAATAAAGACATTACTAATTACCAAGAGGGGATGTGCAAATCATAACATGACCTAAAAGAAATTTTCTTTAATAATTACCTAAAATACACTATGGAGTAAAGTAATGAATAGGAAAGATCTCTAGTAACAGGACACAGAAGTTAGGTAACCATCATTATATTTAGAGTACAGACTATATAACATGAACAAGAAAACACAATGCTCATAAAACAATACGCCTAGTAAGTGCTGCTGGATCTAGATTTTTGGTCTTTCATCAATTTGACAGTCATATGCGATTCTTCACTTAACATGGAAGAAATGAGTAACACTACATCCTATGAAATATGTAAAATATGCAGAAGTTAACAGGCCTGAACTAAAGCAAAGATTGTTCTTCATAGAACAGTTCTAAGCACATCTACTTTGGGATGTTTAAAAATAAATAATTAGAGGTAAATTTTAAACACAATTCCTAAACAAATACTTGTTTAGTAATGGATAGTTTTCCACAGTTTGAGGTCCTGGGGTTTTGCTTTGGTTTATACTATTCTTAACCTAACATGCAGACTAAAAAAAATTCCTGAAACACATTTTCTAAAACAGAATTAAAAATATGCCTCATTAATTTTGGACTGAGTTGAAATTTTGGGAATTCAATCACTTTTGGGGTTTTAAAAAATGTTTTATTTGTTTAGAAGACTACTTCCATGCACACACAAAAATTCTTCAGAACTGATTTCTTAACCAATTCTCAGTTAATGGTTTTGCTATCTGTTTTAATGGACTTTTTTCTTTAATAGGAAGTTCCCCAGGACTTTCCCCTCAACGCCTTCTAAAATCATCACAAAGTAATTTGGAAAAAAAAAAACCGGAAAACCTCACAGAAATAACCCAAAGGAAAATATTTATTCACTAGAGTATGTACAAGGGACAAATCATTACTGCAAGCACAGGAGGAAATAAATCTTCTTTCCTGCTAAGAGGCCTACCTGCTAAGAAGCCTAGAAAAAAAAAAAAAATCATTAATCTTGCCATTGCATCTTTTAGAAGGAAAGAGTGTTCCTTTTTTCAACTCAATGTTATAAATTGGAAAGAAATTTGAAATTCCTTTTATTCCAGAGGATACTGAAGGGCAAAAAGAAATCCTCTTACATGTAACTCCACTTTTCATTTCTTCTCACTTGCTTCTTCAATACATTTTTGAAACTATGGAAGCAGCACTTGCCAAGATAGAGGGCAGAGTAGAGCCTCCAAGGAAACATTCAAAGGCACTATACATCTACTCAAAAAGCAAGAACAGTAATCACTGACTTTAGTAGTCAAAAGGATTTAGGATCTAACTGTCCAACAACTTTTCAGAGAAGCCTTAGAAGTTCGAATTTACATCCAGTGCCAATTCTTCCATCACAAACCACAGATTTTTTGCATCCCAAACTGTTAAGGAAAACTGGACATTATCCTAGAATTCTGATTTGGTCTACTGCAAAAGAGAATTCAGAAAGGAAACAGAATGCTTGTTCAAGAAAAAAATTAAAAAGCCCACTACCTCAAGTGGATCTAAACAGGCAAAATGCCAAAATTTAAGGCAAGTTATATTTCATTGCTGACTATTCTACTTTTTTTTTTTAACCTGAGGACACAGCAGAACTTAGTTATTAAGCAGCAAAAGTAGAAGAACATGTTAAAGTGTAGTATATTGTTATATCTTGACTCCTAATAACTGTCAATACCTGACACTTTGCATGGTAAAAACAGTCACCAGAATCATAATAAAAGAGGTGACAGACATCATATCCTACACACGGTCTAAACAGGGGTTTACATCAGCATTCTTTTCAAACATTAAGCAAAAGATGCTTTAGAAAGCACAATATATTCTTGTGCTAAATTGTTAACTCAGTGTGCAGCACCTGAAATTGTCAGCTATAAAAGCCATGAAGAGCAATCGTATATACTCGTTTTGCCCCGATACTGACAGCAGGAATAGAATATATGTTTTCATTTGTACACTTATTACCTAGAAATATATATAAGTGCTTGCCTCAAGCAAAATTAACAGCATTAGAGCTATGCAGATTCAGCCAGCTAACTGCACAGCCTTTTGCACAGGATCTGAAACCTGCATATGTTTGCTAAGATATTGCACACTTAAATTCAGTGAAGAATTAAAGTTCTCCCCTTGCTGTAAACTTGAAGATTAAAGCCAGAGACAGAATAAGCATAAGCAGGAAGCTACCAGATAAAGAATAAGAAACTTTACCCAGGTATAAGGGGGAGAGTCTGAAGAAAATGCATAAACAGTAGCACTACCATATAAAACATGGAAATCAGCATCGGATCACTAGGAAAATAATTATTTATATGTAACTAAAAGTGTTACTTAGAATAAGAGACAGAAGGGAACAGAATAAAACATTAGAAAAGTAGGAAGCACTACAGTGTCTCTACTGACCTCTTAAGAAAAATTAGATTGAAGGGAGAAGCACTTCAATTTCTTGGCAGATTAGGTAGGATGTTATGGCTAGAGGCAAGGATAACATTTCTGTCGACTCAGAAGGGATAATATCCAGTTTTACAGAGGGAGCAAGTGAGAGGAAACGGGAATGCCTTAGCAGTAAATGTGGTTTTGGGTATTACAGCAGCTGTGAAGTTACTGTAGACTACAAATCATGATGATGAAACCTATAAAAACAAAAATTAATACTCTTTTGATGCTGTATTCCAAAGAAAGGGCAGAAGATAATGGAGTATTTGCATTTTATGTAAGTTAGTGCAGTATTAACACACAAACATCAACATCAGCTGACAAGAGTGTCTCCTGCATAGGTCACTCTAACAAATGAGGTGGTGAGTAATTAGCTCAGGGATGCCACCATCCCACTTAAGCAATGTTTTTATTTATAAACATGCATGAGTACTTAAAAAAATGAACTTAAAAAAAAGAGAGATTAAGAAAAGGAATCTATGCATGAGACTACAAATGACAGGGACAACTCCTTCGTACGACCAGCAAGAACAATGCCTCTCCCTTCCCTTCAGACTATGACCCATACCAGAAGTGGCAGTCCATAAAAAGAGTAAATCAAAGGATGAATGATTGAAGCTCCAAAGTATACACATCATTCTAGTCCTGCATTTACTCAGTAGTTTCTAAGGGAAACAAGACCAAAATATTGTAAGCAAAATCAATTTTTTTAGCTGACCTACCTGTCCCACAAGTCCAAATGCACGATCCAAACTCCTCTGGTCTGTGTATTTTCTTATTTTATTATGCAGCCATCCCAACTCTGCAAGTCTGCTTGTAGTATCTCTAAGGGATTTGGACAAGCTCACCTACAAAGTTAACAGAAACAATAACTTGCAATTAAGTCAAATCTACCATGCCAATACCCGTTTCTTCTTGAAAGCCCCTCTTTCTCATAAAACAAACCAGTTCAGGAAGCAATCATTTTACATTCTATAACAGCAATAGTGCCAAACAAGCAAACAACCACGCATTTAGCATTAAATTTATACACGTAAGTGTTCTAAAGGCAGCGGCAACAAACTACTAGCAACTTTGTGACCTTCCCTTTTGAAAATCTTAATTCAACAGTATTCATTCACTCTTTTTACATTAGGCAATTATGGCAGTAACAAAAAGATCTTCAGAAAAGAGGACGCAATCTGGAATTTTATGATGTAGAATCACGCTCCATTTTACCCTGATAAGCACTAAGACTAAAAATATTAGAGTTCTAGAAGATGAGTCAATGACTGAAACT
The DNA here is from genome assembly GCA_013399095.1 of Psophia crepitans. Lineage (NCBI taxonomy): Eukaryota > Metazoa > Chordata > Aves > Gruiformes > Psophiidae > Psophia > Psophia crepitans. Next base: position 393,414 of record VWZZ01004049.1, on the reverse strand, counting down.
AATACAGAAACCTAGAGAAAAATAATTAGTTGTCTACTACTAGTTACTACTACATATGAAAAAACCTTTAATAGAAGACAAAAGACCCAGTGTCAGACTAGGTATCAGGAACCAAAACTTACAGAATCCAAATTCCAAGTTTAAGTCTGATCAACCAGTAACAACTTTTACAAGCTGTTATAATCATGTGCTCCTCTGAGCAATTCTAGTCCATTTCTACTTTTCTTATACCAGGTATCTCAGTTATACCCTGCAATTCTGCCTTTGTCCCAACGCCCTATTTAACTATTACTACTACTTTAATCTGAATCAGCACATTTCTTCCTTTAAATTACCAACACATAGGACACTTGTTCTTGTTTCTACTTGAGATTTGCTTCTACCACATCTTGTCATGTTACTAAAAACAGCCATCATCAAATTTCAGCATTTTATTGGACAAAAAATCCAAACAATCTGACTGATACATTAGGTGAAGAGGCAGAGATGACTTTTGCCCACAGGGGTTGGGCCTACCCCACCTCTATAATTTGAACTTGGAGAGCCAGATGGAACAGTGCAAACCAAAAAGCAAGTAAGTGCACTAACAAGCTAAATGGATTGCTAAAGAACAAGAAATCAAGCTCATTCACTAAGCCTTTTAGTTAGCAGTACGGGCATACTAATCAGCTACAGAGTGTGTTAACCACAGCAGTATGGGCTTCAACCAGGTAGCAGCATTTGTTTCTAAGACCAGAGTTCAGTCCCTGGCCCTCCTGTTTAGCTATAGAGGCACAGCTTTAACTTCTTCAACAACTTCCGCAGGATAAATTCTAGCCCAAACAAGCATAACTGGACACAGTTAGAAACTCTGTCCACAGCTAAACCCAAATAATCATAGAATCATAGAAGCATTTGGGTTGGAAGGAACTTCAACCATCATCTAGTTCCACTCCCACTGCCATGGGCAGGGAGACCCTCCACTAGATCAGGTTGCCCAAAGCCCCATCCAACCTGGCCTTGAACTCTTCCAGGGATGGGGCAGCCACAGCTTCTCTGGGCAACCTGTGCCAGTGCCTCACTGTCCTCACAGGGAAGAGTTTCTTCCTAATATCCAAGAGATATCAAGGAGATGACATAAGAGCTATTTAGAATTCTGCAACTACAGAGTACTTGGCATGCATTAAGTACAATACACATCCGCTGGAATCAAATGAGGAACAAGCAAAATTGGCTTAGTGTTATTACATTTGTATCTCTTAGATCAAATCAGAAGCTGCTAGCTTATACAGTGCTGAATGTCACCAACAGGCCTAATATTAACATTGACATTAGAAAACATTCAGGGAAGAATAACAGCTTGCAAAGTGTGTTTCTTTCTGGAAAAAACCCAGACTGTGTACAATGACATTTTCTTTGTGCAGCTGAAGGAAAACTACATGATTTAACTACTATTCTGCCAAACATGCAGTTAACACAGCTAGAGGAGGTATGATCTCAGTCCTCCTTGTTCATCAGAAAAAGTTCCAGCTGCAGGTCTCGTCAGCCAAATAATTTCATCTCCAGTGGGTCCAGCAGCTCAGTACAAGTGCCAATAAGGAAGGAGGATAGAAGACAATTGACTTTACAAAAATAACTGAAGACACAAAGTTCTCAGGAAAAAGCATTACTGACCACAAACCATCTGAATAATCAAACTCCCTGTATTAACAGAATTAGGAATTCAAACTAAAACAGGTTTTCACCTCAAACTAGACTATTTGATATGCAACCTACACAGAAAGTTAATGAAACCCATAGTGCAAATTTTTCAATCACAATTTTTTATCCACATTCCTCTAGAAAAATCTGTTACGCCACCTTTCCTTTGTGATATATAATCTAACCTACATATGGAATATAATGAACTCGGTGCAGGTGTTGAGGAATTATAAACTTCACAGCATCTGCAAGTACAGAAAATGACATCCTTAAGAATCTGCTTATTAACAAGATTTAAGTGATTTAAGTTTGCCATTTTTCCCTCCACTAAACAGCCATGAATGTCATTGTAAAGTAATAGGGAGAACAATTATATGTTTCACTTTTTCCTATTATTATGGAGGAGAAAAGGAAATTAGTTCAGTTATCATCAACACTAACATAAGTTTACTGTGCTCTTGGCACCTGAAACGGCCCAAAATCAATTCCCTGCCATTTTAGGACTATGTCATATTGTTACAGTATTAAGTCTTAATACAAGTGAAAATAGGAAGCACTGTCTTCCCATTTGAAGAACATGAAAACCAGTTAGCAAGCTGAAACTGAACTATGACACACTGCTGTTTAAATACTGAACACAGATAAGGTGCTAGAGCAACTAGCGCCTTTTCTTTAATTATCAAAACTACTCTGTTCTACTAAAAAAAAAAGTTGTTGGAGGGAGTAAAGACTTGTGATAATATTTTAACTTTTTAATATATTTTTCATAACCATTTTTCCCCTACATACCTCTCTGCTCACATATGAAATACAAGTCACCATACAGTACCTTTCCCTCCACTTTATAGCAATTTTCAGAATTGCTCATTTTGATGTTTTTGCCATCTATTCCCTGGAAGACATACAAAACATCTCTCACAAGGTTTGCTTCAGTTATTTCAACAGAGCCTAGAAAGAAAAAAAAAATACAAAACAAAACCAGTATTTAGATTTCTGGGGATAATTAGTTTTGATTACAACTTCAAAAAGCTATTCAGAAGCCTAGCCAAAAAAAGAGGAAGTCTAAGTTTATCACCTGTTAAGAAACATTTTAAGTCCTCTTAACAACCTCACAAGAAAGCCAAGAATTCCCTTTACCTGCCTCTACCAATACCTGGGTTTCTCTCAGAACAGGTCAGCTTGTTTGACATAGGGCATGTTATATTTTAACCAACACTTCAGTTCCTAAGCTTGTTATCTTTTCTGATTCAATCAACAGTGCAAGTTCCGAGGCAAGCGTCATAACAACTTTACCTTTCTTTGAACAGTGGAAGTTGTTAAATTGGACCTACAGAATTGTCTTTTCTACATTCAGCTAGGAAAGTGAATCCAGAAGGAAGAGCTGCGTAATATTTGCTTTCAATTACATATGACACTGCTCAGTGAAAAGACTGATTAAAACCAGAGTGCCAGCTGCATAACAGCTACAGAGCTGGCAAACAGAAAAGTGTAAATATCGTTTCTGAAGATAGATATAGCTTTGATTTAGTAAAGCTTTTGCTATTGCAGGATACAGTCTGCTGCTGGCTCATATCTCTAACTAGAGATTAGATTATGTTTGAGATTTAGGATATTTATTGATTTAAAGGAAAAAGAAGATTTAAAAGAGTACTGTTCAGGCCACTGCAACTACGCTCACCTTTTCTGGGCAGAGCAGCTCCATCTGCTTTTGTAACTTCATTTAAGACAACAAGAATGGAACAATTTCAACAACAACTATCCAGAAACTGAGACACTACAACACATTTCTCTCAATTTTTACAGTACTCTCACTCTCGTAAGTTTGCCTCCCCAACAATCCACCTTCCCAGAACAAAACCAACAAAATTCTATTCTTATTTTGGCCACAGTACCCATCACCCCAAGATGCTGTTTAAAACATAGACTCCACTCACAATACTAAGATGTGCATGAACGTAGCTACTGCCTTTTAGAAACTTTGTGAATGGTAAAAGACTCAAGTTCACCTTTATTTAACTGGTAAATAATACAGCAGGAATTAACATCAACCATACAATGATCAAGACTATACTGTCTGTGTGGGTGTAGCAATAAGAAAACTCCAATTAACAGCAACCAACTTTAGAAGAAAAAAAACACCTCCTAATTAGTTAGAATTTCATATTCATAGAAATATATCTTCTTGACAATAGCCTTTTATATTCTGAATGCAGTCCTACTTCTATTTCTGCATCAACAAATGACTACATTTAAGGCAACTGTAAGTCCTTATACCCATCCCACATAAGAATCAAGAGTCACAGCTGCTGGCTCACTGAATGAAACAAGTTTGTACTGCTCTTTATGGCAGTTAGTACAACAAGAAGAGGCAGTGCTAGATTTTATATAATTTACATATTAAAAAATCTATGAAATATATATAAAAATAATAATATATATTATTTATATATATGCACACACATGCGTCCTCTTCAACATCAACAGTATTGGATGCATAGACGTGGTACTTAGGGACATGGTTTAGTGGTGGATTTGGCAGTGCTAGGTTAACGGTTGGACCTGATGATCTTAAGGGTCTTTTCCAACCTAAACGATTCTATGATTCTGTATTTTCACTTCTAACCATCCATACTTCTTTATATAGGAATAATTAAAAAAAAAACCCGCCTAAACATAGAAAACCCCACCTCTCTCATGTTTCTTTGCCAGAGAGTAACAGCACTGTAGGATGACATCATCTGCCATTAGTTCTCTTATTCAGAAAAGTCTCCCACTTTGTCAGTAAAATTAGAGTGGGTTGAAACTCACAATTGATACAGAGATCATCTGTTAAAAAAATTCTCCTTAGTTACACTTGTGTAAACTCAGAATAGATGTTCTAGGCATCAGTTTCAAGTTTACAGCCACTTAATAAAGGAAATAAATTAGTAACATTTATCTACTTTTTATTTTATTCATAGTATTTTATGTCAATTGCTCAAAATACAACCACCATCAACAGTGTGCTAATTAAAAGAAAAAATAGTTTTAAAAGCTTTATATTCCAGTGCACATCTCCAAGTTTTAAAAGACAGGATCACAAATGGAAGAGTCTGTTTAGGTTGGAAGGGACCTTAAAGATCACTTAGTTCCAAGCCTCCTGCCATGCGGACATTGCCCATTTTTTGATGCAGCCCGGGATACAGTTGGCTTTCTCAGCTACAAGCCCACATTGCCAGCTGATGTTAGGCTTCTCATTCACCAAATGCTCTCAAGTCCTTCATTCCACAAGTTCTAGTCATTGAGCCATTTCTGACTTTCTAAAAGCAGTAGCATCTTCTGATCATCAAAAGAGTGATCATCACTCACAAACACAATCACCTGATTCTAAAACACACTGCAATGAAGTCAGTCTTTTAAGGGCACCAGAACACACTACCAAACCCATCACTGCAAAAAGAAATTACCAGCCAAAGAGATCATGGCCAAATATACTAGTCTTGTGCATTTGCTTCTGTGCTTCTATCAAATACATTCTAGCCAAACACTCCACAAAAACTTCAACATGCTATAAAACTATTTCAAAATCATTAACAAATAATGGAGGCTATAGGTAACAATTGTAAAAAATTATCTTCAACAAAAGCATCTTTGCTCACCACTTGTATCCCCTTCTCGTCTTGACCTTGGCACCCCACGGGAGACAGCATTTGAAAAGCCTTTTGAGGTAGTGCTTTGTAAAGAAGGCTGGTTTGCAGTTAGAGTCCATGCAAGACGCGACCCTAATTGCTGACGGAGGCAATCTCCAACGCCTGGCGCTTGATAGGATTGTCTAAAAGGAGAAAAGGAAGAAACCTCTTCAAAAACCTTGATTCTATAGCCATCATCTCATTCGGGGTATGCAAATTTTGAAGAACGCCCTAAGCTTGAGTGTGTTTTTTGGGGATGTTTTGTATTGTGTTTTTTTTTAATAAAGGAACCTTAAAAACGGGTGCAGAACATACAAACAGTTCAGTGGTTCCTATAACCCTACACCTTCAAAAAAACAAAACCAAAGTGTAGAAAAGGAAGGAGGTATTAATTTGACAAATATGGTTTCATACCAAAGATCGACTTTGTTAACACTGAACTGTGTAGATATGCTGAAATGGATTAAAAGTCAAGTCAACTAGGATAATAATGAATGAGTCATAATAAACAACAAATATTTAAATTTTATTATTACTTGAAACTGTAGTTACATGCCAAAGAATTAAAGAAAAACAGAGAAAGAGGAGAAAGTTCTCATTCCTACTACTCTGTTGTTTAGCATAGTTTGCATCAAGTGCCTGAACATGTGATCAAAGGAGGGAGCATCTACACAAGCACTGATTTCCCTTCCTTTCAAACTTGTCAATTCTTCTCACAAAAATAGTCTTAAATGAGAAAAACGTTAAGACTAGAAGTTAACTTTCTGATTATTTCTGTACTATGATGATGAAAAATAAAGTTGATAATATTTGTAAGGGATTTTTGTTGCTGATCATTTCTCCCTCCTCCCCCAACTGAATGTATTTGGAAATATACAAGTTCTTTTTTTATAAAAAACTAATTCTACAAAGCTGTGAAAGCAGTTGCAGGGAGAGATGAAAGACTGCACCACAAACATCCATGTAAGAAAGAGTGGATGAATGCCTTGCCTCTCTCAACTGCTGCATCATAGCTCATGGGATGGTCACACATCGCTTGTACGATTGTAGCTAATGAACAAGATCACAGCCTGCAAGACAGAGCAACTCTGTTGTGCTTAGTATTTATAATGCCTCAGCTGGAATACAAAATCAAATTTAGGATGTTACCCTTCAAGAAGAAAGTACTCTAGAAACAAAGAGAAACATGTATAAAGAAAAGTTCAGGAGGAATGAAGCTCACAGACTTAATTTGGGTTGCCCTACCTATGGACTAGAGAGCGAGCAGTAAAATGGCTATAAAATGGAATAGTCTGAACAGGTTAGACCAAGAATATGTTCAGGAAGAGGGTAGGTTCTGCAGATATTTTTAAGCAAGCAGATACACAAAGTAATCTCACTGATATACCTTTATATACTGTATCAGCATTGTGTTGAGGTTGAAAATGACCTCTGGAGATCACCTCCTCCAACCCTCCTGCTCAAAGTAGGGCCAACTACAGAAGGTTGTCTGGTGCATTGTCCAGTCATGTTTTCAATATTTTCAAGCACGGAGACTACACAACCTCTCTGGGCAACCTGTTTCAGCATTTCACAACATCCCTCTGACCCCAAATGCACACTCCACCTCACTGCAGTTTTTTCCCCTTATCTTTAACTGGGGTTCCCAGTCTTACAAGTTTTGCCAATTACCTCTTGTCCTTTCCCTGGGCGCTACTCAGAAAAGTCTGGCTCAGTCTTCTCTACTCCCCTGGTCAGGCATGATCACATGGGAAACATGCCCTGAGCCTCTCATCCAGGCTGAACAGTCCCAGCTCTCTCAGCCTGTCCCCATATGCCAGATGCTCCAACCCATTAATTAATTTTGTCATTCCTTTTCCAGTCTGTGCATATCTTTTTCTTGCACCATAACTGGACCCAGCACTTCAGATATGTCCTCACCAGTACTGAGCAGAGAGGATGGTCTACTTCCCTCAACTCTTCCTAATGCAGCCCAGGAAGCCATTGGCTGCCTTTACCACACATTGTGCGCCCACAGTCAATTTGGTGTCTGCCAGGAATCCCAGGGCTCTTTCTGCAAAGCTGCTTTGAAGCCAGTCAGTGCCCAGGACGTACTGGTACTTGGGGTTATTCTTCCCCAGGTCCACAACTTTATCGAACTTCAGGAGGTTCCTCTCAGCACATTTTTGGAGACTTCTGAGGTCCCTCTGAATGGCATCTGTATCATCTGCTTTATCATCCACTCCTCCCAGTTTTGTATCATCTGCAACACTGCTGAGGGTGCACCCTGTCTCATAAGGTGGGATGAAGGTGCACAAGATCCAGCTCCTGGGCTAAACCATTAGTGACTAGGGTCTAACTGGACTTTGTGTCACTCATCATAACCCTTTCAGCCCAGTAGATCAGTCAGTTTTCAGTCCACCTTACTGTCACCTTATCTAGTGCATATTTTATTAAGTTTGTCAATAAGGTAGACAGCATCAAAAAAGTATTACTGAAGTTGAAATGAACAACATTCACTGCTCTCCCCTTGTAGACCAAGTCAGTCATCTCATCGTAGAAGGCTGTAAGATATGTCAAGCATGTCTTCCCTCTCTTAAGCCTGTGCTGACTAGTCCTAGTTCCCTTCTTGTCCTTCATGTGTCTGAAAATGCTGTCCATTATTAGATGCTCTTCCATCACTTTCCCAAGCACTGAGGTGAGGCTAACCAGCCTGTAATTTCCTGGATCCTTCTTGAATAAAGTAGCAACATTTGATTTCTTCCAGTCCTCGGAAACCTTCACAACTGTTGTTTCAAACATTACCATGAATGGCCTCACAATGACACTGGCCAGCTCCCTCAGCACTTATGGATGCATCCCATCAGGTCCCATGGGCCCTGATCATCCTCAGCCAGGGGTAAATTTGGAGCAATGAAGACTTTCCCAAGGGCCTCAGGCTCCTGGTCTGGTTGTACAGGCACAGACCAATACAAAGAAAGCACCAAGTACCTCAGCTGTTTCCACATCACCTGTCAACACAGACCCTCCCGCTTGAGCAGCAAGCCCATGTTTTCCATAGCCTTTCTTTACTGCTTATGTATTTGTAGAATTCTTCCTTGTTGCCCTTCATGTCCCTTGACAGATTCAACTCTAGGTGAGTGTGGGCTTTCCCTGCACCCTCTGCACTTTTCCCTGTTTCCACCTACTGTAACTTTTTCATGTCCGAGTTTTGTCAGAAGCAACTCATTCCTCCATGCAGGCCTCCTGCCACCTTTGCCTGAACTTCTGCTTGTCAGGGTGGACCATTTTGAGCTTGAAGAAGGTGATCCTTGAATATCAACCAGCTCTCAGGTCTAGTTGGGCTAGATGATCGTTTTAGGTCCCTTTCAAACTGAACTATTCTATTCTCTCCCAAACTGCTCTTTTCTCCAGGGGAGTCTCTCAGGTGATTTTTCCAAGCAGATCCCACAAAAGGCCCAAATCTCCTCTCCTGAAGTCCAGGGATGGGGTCCTGCTTTTTGCCCCACCTCCTTCTTTCAGAATCCTGAACTGCACCATCTTATGATCACTGCAGCTAAGTCTGCCCCCAACCTTTGCCTTCCTAACCAGTTCTTGTCTGTAAAAAAAGAAAAAAAATTAAAAAAAAAATCAAGTCCAGCAAAGTACCTCTCCTCATCATCATCTCAATGACCTGTGTCAGAAATTTGTCATCAGTGCACTTCAGAAACCTTCTGGATTGCTTGGGCCCTGACAGCACTCCACCTCCAGCAGATACTGTGGTGATTAAATCCCCCTCCATGAACATCAGGGCTAAAACTAAAACTAAGTTACATTACTAAAAATGTAAGGCTTCTGCCAGTTCTCTAAAGACCTCATCTACTTCCTCCTAATAAGGCAGTCTACAGCAGATGCTCACTACAGCATCATCCATGCTAGTCTGCCGTTTAATCCTAACCCATAAAGTCTTAGCTGACACCTCATCTGTCCCTAGGCAAAGCTCCATACATTCTTGCTGCTCTCCCATGTAAGCAGAATTTCCTCTCCTTGCCACCCTAGCCTGTCCTTTCCAAAAAGTCTGTATCCACTCTCTGCAACACAAACTATCCAACCTTAGTGATTCTATGTTTCTGTGATCTCAATGAGATCAATGCGCTCTAGTACTGTGCACAGACTCCTGTCCATTCCCCACGCTGCATGTGTTAGTGTGCACACACTTGGGGGGATCCCCTTCTGCCCTGCTCTGTTGGTTTCAAGGTTTCTCTTGACCACATCACCCTGCACCTTTTGCCTACTAACCTGGCCTACCACCTCCCCACTCACTTGTGGGGCATAGTCCTCCCCCAGTGTTCCTAGCCTAAAGATATCATCTACTAGGGCATCCAAGATACACCAGACAAACCTGGTACTGACAAAGTCAAGTAAGTATTTGTACTGTAAACTGTATTAATAACAATAAAATCCAATTGTGTCAGCACTGGTTAGTAGTTCCATAATATGAATTGTATAAACCATCTCAAATACACTGTAGTAAAAAAAATAAATAGTAACTTCAACTCAAAATAAAGTTGTGGTACTTTCTGAAGATGCATCTGTTCCAATTTTGTGTTTGTTTCTGTGTGACTGTTGGGAGTGGGGAGGAGAATTAAGAGGCAAGAATATGGTGTCTTTCTCTTTTCTGATTACAAGAAAGGAGAGAAATTAATAAAAATTTCCATAAGTTAACCTTATTTTAGGAATTTGGTCAAATCATAACCCATGAAGCTTCTATTCGAACAAAATAATAGGATTTTGCTCATTTCTGCACCTCTTAAGGTTTTTTTTCCCATTTGTTATATTCTCGAGTCTTTCTGACATTAACCACAGGTTTCTTTTCAAGAAGTGATGTCCCCATTGCTCTTGAATGAAGGTTTTATTTCCAGGCTTTTTTGTTCAAGGCTGATACAGCTATGCAAGTAAGTACAAGTTTTGTAACATTCTGTTCACTTTTCCATGTTCAACTTTCACGAAGCAACGCATTTCCAGGTATGTATTACAGAATGCCTGTTGAACCACTCAGTCTCACACACTATGAAAACATTCATTTTCCCACCACAGACTCTGTGCAGCATCTCTCTGACAGGCTTTGTAGAGCTGCAGGGGGAACACAACACAACATCCGATGGCACAAAGGCTCAGATTTTAAGCATATAACTGTCTGTGTTGCCTTACTTAAAGTCAATACTTGGGTAATCATAGCTTACAACGGCCAGCTTTTACTCTTGAAAAAATCTCAACTATATGGTAGTTGAATGTTTCCGTTCCAAGTGTAGATTCATCTTGGTATGAACCACTTCTGAACAGTAGGGGGTTTATGATTTTTTTTCTAATAGGTAACTTTTTTTAACTAACTCTTGTATAAATTTAATAAAACTCAAACACACACACCCCCCAAAAAACCACCTGTCCACTCAAGGTGCAAGACCACTCTAGTACAACAGCCAACCCCCTGTGAACATGCTTAAAAGAAAGTCAGACCATGCACGAAAGGTAACACATTTGAAAATGGAGGATATTATGTCTACTAATTTGACACTGGCTGAGGAATGCTTCGTAAAAAAAAAAAACTTGAGTAAGGACTCTAAATCCAAGGTGTTTACAGAAGAAAGGTAAAGATTATTTCAGAGAACAGAGAAATCTGGAAAAGGACTTGGCATTAGAATCCAAAAGAGGAGATCCAGTAAAATATCAGCTGTTCAGCAGATAGCCAAGATTAAGAATGGATACATTTGGCCAGCTATTTATGGTTTCATATGGTCATATGACAACACTCAATATTCAGAACTGTTCAGCTAAGGAACTCAGTTTCAATGAGTTTACAATGGAATTTCCAATGGCATACAAATGGGGAGGATGGGGGAAAAGGGAAAAAAAAAGAGTAAATAATTTCTAGTCTTCCCCAAACCTCTTCGTAAGGTAACAGTTTCATTTACCCTGGAAGGAGTGATTGTGGAGTTGGCGTTGGTCCATTCAGGGTGTACAGGCTGATGCTGCTGATCCCACTGCTCCCCATGCTGCCAGAACTCTGGGCAGACTGAGCACTGCGGTCTTGGTAATTCAATGGAAGGCTCTGAGGCCTGGCATAGTAATAAGGGGTTGAGTGAGCATCCCGTGGCAACGCTTGAGCAAAAAGCGTGGCATAACTTGATACCTGAAGAGGAAAGGATTTGAAAAGGGAGGAATAAAAAGAAGAGACATGACTTAAGGCAACAGGAGTATAACATTGAAGAAGGCAAAAAATAACTGAAAACCACGTTTATGCAAAGAAAAAACTGTTCTTACAATGGTAAACGTCAAAAAAGCAAGTCCCTTGCAGTGAGCAAAAGCACTTTGAGCAATATTTTTGCCTGCAAATCGTCATTCAGAATAGCTGCAAAAAGCACTTTGGCAGTAGCTGACCTGCAACCAAAGGAGGAATGTTGCTCTCCCTACTCCACTTTAAACTCATTAGCATGTGAGCAGACGTTACACCACCAAGCAGAAAGCAAATAAAGCCATCTAATAAAGTCATAACTCCAGCTACAAATGCTGAACAGCTCTTATTTCTACATTTACCTAGTATAAAAAAGATTTACACAGAAAAAAATTGTAGGTACTTGTGCCAAGTGTATTCTTCCTTTCAGCCTCACACACAAACACAACCTGAGGTGTTGGTTCAGTATGGGTAGTGATTCTTAACGACATCTAAAATAAGTGACACACATTTACTGTTTCTCAGAAGTAACAAAGGTCTCCTCACCTACCTTGTTAGACTGCTTACGTGGATCCTCACTAAGGCTAAGCAGGAGGTAGAGAATTGACCATTTGTTTTTCAAAATGCCCTTTAAAAAAGACAACAAATTAGTTTAACTCTTGATAAGAACAGTTTTTTTAAAATTATCCAGCCTACTAACATGTACACACATAAATCAATTTTCCACACAAATAAGACCAACTCAGAGTCACATTCTTGAGTAAACAGGGAATGCACAGTGCAGCCTCTAACATTGCTAATTTTAAAATTTTTCTCCACTGTGTTCAAATCATGAACTCTCACCTGCTCCAAGACCAGCAAGTACGCTCAATTTAAAGTTCATAGTTATTAAGAAAGAGGTTTAGACAGAGCGGACTTTCTACCAGCACTCCCACCCACTCTCACAATTTAGAACATCTCAGAGTGGATGCTACTCTAACCTAAAGGTGAAGAACAAAAACTCTTGGTACAATTTTTAGCAAAGAACTGTCTTTTCTCTACTTTCCCTTTCACTCTCCTTCACAGTGAAGCTTCAAAAGTTTTAGGGTTTCAATTTCTACTACTTAAAATGGCATTTAAGAGAGCTACCAAAATTTCCACAGCTTAAGATAGGGACGCTGTAAACATGAAACTTGAGGAATATGCAGCATAGTCTCTAGCAAACAGATACATACAGTTAGAATAACACTCTCAGCAGCTTTAGATCTCAGCAGAAAGCTTACCAGCAGAAGACAAAACAATGCTAAAGCCCAAGCTACAAAAAGAACACTTTGAAGAGAAGAATTATGGCAAATATTGAAATGTTTTATTTTAGAGATGCTTATGTTTCTAGATATGTTACTCCACAGTTCTGTGACACTAATGCTTGCACCTGAACTGATCTGGGACACAGAATCTTGTAAGGGATGTTAAGTAGTGGAATAAGTCAAAGAAACTCATACAAGTTCCCTCACAATATTGATCAGGCTATGGTCTGGCATACTAAACAATGTTGAATATAAAGAAAACTTTAGTCATACCAAGATTGAACCAAGATTATGCTGTTGCTTATGAAGCAATGTAATTTGGTGGTATCAGTCTTGCAAAAAGCACTTTAAAGGTCACTTTGAAATTCTCTTTTTTAAACACATTTTTGTTTCTTCCATTTCTCTTCAAATTATGCATTTTGTGTGTGTATATGTTATATAAGAATTTTAGCCACAGAACATTTCTCTCTTCAGGTCAGAGCCCACTAACCAAACCAACCAAAGCTCTATACCGTTATATAAGAGTAGAACAAGACATTCTATATTATTATGTAGAGCAGAAGTCTATTATCCTCTGCTTTGATCTCAACAACAAGCACAAAGTAGAGATATTGCATCTCTTGCTAATAACTAAACAATCCAGCAACTCGTTAACAACTGGTGAAGGAGCAGCAACATCACTGCTTCTTCTACTGGCCAGGATAAAGTAAGTCGAAGTGCCTGAAGACGCATGGTTTGCTCAACTGGCAAGCTGCTGCTAAAATAAACACTGACCTCCTTTTCTCTTTAGAGTAACGGATGAAATGAAGTTAAAACAGATTCACACAAGCTTTTTCCTTTCTCCTAGTTGCTTCCAAGAGAATTGCTTGAGGAAGAAAAAGCCTGGTTGATTCAGAAAATGCATATTCCTTCTGTGCCCCTCCCTAAGCTCATGGGGAAAAGAAACGATTGTCCACCATTAGTAATAAATCTAAGAGCAGATAGAATAATAATTGGTAGAGTGAATTTTAAAGAAGGCAGTATTCAGCTGGTACTATTCCACGTACACAAGATGGTAGCACAGAAAAAAATAAAAGGTTAAAAGAACCTCAAACATCTGAGCAGACAGCAATATACAGTGAGATTGATGATGTAAGCTTGTATTACATTTGGAAGAATAATCAAACTGATATGAACAGAGCAGCCAAGGCGTTTTGTTTCAAAGATCGCAGCCATCATGCTCTGCAGCTACGCTGCTTGCCAAATGCAATGGTGTAGCAACAAAGTACATAAGATACAGAAATACATTACAGAAAATCTGTTTTAAAAGAGCAAGATCGCACAGCATAAGGAGAGGCTGAAACCAAAGGCTGCGGTCATGGGAACAGGTGTCTGCAAACCAGTGGCACTTGCTTCACTGTGCAAACCAAAGCAAATCATACACAAACCCACAGGATAAGGAAAACAGGAAGAGTTACACAGTAACTTAGCTCCAAGCACTAATAAACTAATGGGTAAGTATGGATGAGGGGAGGGGCAGAAGCAAGTTCTGACTAGTAACATTCTCCACCAAATCACTTTTACGTAATCTGAAAATCTTAGCGTTATCCTGTACAACTCAGCCATGATCTATACACAAACTAATGAATAAAAAGCAGAACACAGGAAAACACTTCTCCTAAATACAAAGAACAAAATAAGGACAAATTTTCTGCTTTATAGAAAACATCATCTCTTACAATAACTAATTTTTGTTGTCAAAAATCAGGTATGTTCAAATGACAACTGGGAATCATTTTTTTTACTGCCCATCATATTCTACCTTGCTAAATACTCATTTTTATGGAGAATTGAGAACAGATTAGCAGCAGTCATTTTTCACCTACCTCAGCTAAATTTCTACCCTCACATCTTTCTCCCTTTCCAACTGAGCCGTCTTCCTACATCGTGGGCTTTCTATACACCAACATCTTGTGTCAGAGTATCAACGTGCAGTATTCTTTGGTTAAGACTGGTGTCAGCAGAACCAAAGTCAGCAAACCCTTAACCTTCTAACATTAAAGACTTGGAGCACTTAAAAACTCGGAGGCATGAGGGCTATTTAAACCCTAGATTAATCAAATCAATATACTTGCAAGGCACTGCTGTAAAATAACTGATGAGAAAATTTATCATTTTTACATATAGAATGAACACTTTACTTTTACAGAGTTCCTTCCTTCACATGAAGTGCTCCTTCGTGTAAGTGGACTCACACTAAAAATGTAGCCTTTACAGTCTTCTGATTTACAATTAAATCCAAATTAATTTCTAATTAATAGCAAACAGGTCATAGTAAAAAAAAAAGTAACCTGTAAACTTTATCACACTAATTACAACATGGTTGAGATTGGACGGGTCCTCTAAGACCTTCTAGTCCAATCCCTCTGCTCAAAGCAGAGCTGTCTAAGGCAGGTTGCCCATGACTGTCTCCAAGGATGGAGACTCCACAACTTTCCTGGGTAACCTGTTCCAGTATTCAACCACCCTCAGTAAAAATACGTTAATGACCTGAGTGCTCTCCAAAACAACTCTACGACATCAAAAGGATGCATATGTGTGCTTTCAGTTTCTTTACTCTTCATACATTTATTACACTACCTGTGAACTAAGTTTTCTGTAGAGTTCTGAAAACAAAGCAGCATCTGCTTCCCTTCTTTGTCGCGCAACTATTAAAAAAAGAAATACAGATTAAAAATTCGAAAGAACTGTAATAGTCATGTCTGAAATCATATATTTGTGGTAAATTGGAAACTGTACCCAAGAAAGCTTAATGATGTTTAACTGTTTCACTGTATTTACTCATACAATTTTGTCTGCTTTCATGTTACCTGCATTCCAGCCCTGAAAATTCTTGCATCAGAAGAGATGTAATGTAAATATCTGTTTTTCTTAGAGCAATCAAGATATACACCATCTAAATAAGTGCCCTTTTAAAGTCCAGTCTGCCATTCTGTAGGTTTAGGGAACTAAAACAGAACTGAAAGCAGATATGGGTTAAAGAATGCTATAAAGTCCCTCACAAAATTAAGTGTAATTGTTCCCATTTTAGGCAATAAAAGAAACAAAAACAGTTAACACCACTTGCTTGAAGTCAAGCAGAATTCCAAGGTGACGAAACTTACACATACATGTATTAAGAAAAATAAGTCTCAGTGACTGTCAGTTACATAACAGAAGTCTTTGCACAGAGGAAAAACATCTTCAACCTTTAAGATGCCTTCAGAAAAGCCATGTTACATCAGAAAGAACCATATTTAAAAAAAAAAAACACAACAAAAAATCTGAATCTCAATACTAAAAAAAAAAAGTTACTGTTAAACGTTAGAAATGTTTTAATTAGCATCACAGGCCACTGCTAAGTACACTTTGTCAAATAAGTTACTTCTGCATGGTAACTCCAAAATAAATGTAAAATTAGAAGGACATATCCAGTCACTTGTACGTGTCCACGAACATCAGCCTACAAGCTGAAGCTGGGGAGAAGGAAGATAGCCCTCTTCAAAACTCCTGACAATAGGACCAAAGAATATACGCTGTGCTGTCTAGGACTAGCCAAAGCATGCAGGAACTCATCACGCAGAAAGCGTATACTGTAGATTCCAGTGTTTTGAAGTTGCATCTAGATAAAAATCTGATGGGCTTACTTGGCTATCAGCAAGTCATGGAAGCTCTGCATTAGCAAAAAATACATGTGTACTTCAAAACTATTAGAACCACTGACTTCACTAATTCAATCTCCCTGAGGGGATATTCAATGCTCAAATATGAAGCTTGAATTTAATTAGCATATTTCAAGCAATTGTTTCTGGACATTCTACTGTAGAGCAGATAATGTGCTGAAAGCAGTATTTGGCTTTTCAAGAAGAACGCATCCCATCCCCACTGGATTCACACAGTGCAACACTTGACTCGAAGCAGCACAGAGCACAATGGAATGTAAC
Source organism: Psophia crepitans (assembly GCA_013399095.1). NCBI lineage: Eukaryota > Metazoa > Chordata > Aves > Gruiformes > Psophiidae > Psophia > Psophia crepitans. The sequence goes on along the minus strand of VWZZ01004049.1, from coordinate 376,628 downwards.
TGCAACAGGACTTACACTGTCACAGTCTAATGTTTTGCTTTTGAGAAGGTGGTTGCAGAAAACTTGTAGAGAAACTGAAGGCAAGAAATATCAGGTAAATCACGTAAACAATTCCATCAAATCTCAGGATGCTCGTTCAGCAAGTTTCACACATGTGCTCCTGAAGTTAATTGTGCTGAAATGTAATATTTCTGAAGCGCACATCAACAAAATACCAGTCTTCTAAAAAGAACTACGAATTCATAAAGTCTGAGTACTATTAAAGTGAAAGGAGTGCAATATTAATTGTTCTTTATTTTCATGGTGGCTAAGATACAAAGTAAATGGCAACAAGGGAAGTGTAAGCTGAGCATTCAGAAAAATCTGAGCTGTGAATACAGTCAGTCACTCAGGAATACTAACTAGGGAATTAATGGAATTTCCAACATCAGATTTTCAGGGGTAAACATTAATAACAGATTAGGCAACTATCTGTGGGGCACAGTTGTCCCATTTTCAGAGGGATAAACTAATCAAATAACTTCTTGAAGAACTTTCATTCCAATTTCTAAGAAAGAAACAAAGATGCACTTACGTTCTTTCTTGATTTTCTCCGCAACAAGAAATTCATCCCTTTCAACGGTGGGAGCAAAGTTGCTTCCGATAACTCTCACTGCATACTGAAACTGTTGGGCTGCATCGGCTGAAAGAAAAAAGGAAAACTCTCTCAGTTAAGCAGATGGTCAAATTACTATTAAAATAAAATTTTAAAAAGTTAGACATGCAATTATATTGCTGTGGCTGAATCCAGCATAAATGTACCTAGCTTAGATCAGATGTTGTTACACCAAAATCCTTAGATATGCTTCTAACCAGAAGGCAGTAAAGTCCCAGTTTACCCACGACTGTATTACCAATGCTATACTTCAAACGCACTCACCTATATACACTCCACAAAATAACTGTGCTCAAATCTGGGAATAAGCCTTTCCTATTCTGCGCTGACAGAAGAGATGCTTAGGCCTACCCAGTTGTGAGGGAGCATTACCACACTTCAACTGGCTCGGCCCGTCCCCACAGATGGAAATGCTGTGGGACTTGGCACAGAGTCAGGCAATTCAGCTCACAGCACAGCCATGTTCACCAGGCACCCCAGCTGGATCATCCTACCTGTGGATCTTTACTAACTGTGTTAAAACAGTGGTTTTAACAGTTTGCATGATGTTTTTAGGTTTAGCTTTAAAACAGTTTACATGGTTTCACCACTTAAGTTGAAAGCCAGCTCAGAGATAGCTGCATCATATCCCAATGCATAATGTAGATGTCACAAGCCAGTGACCTCCCTCCACTGCTCCTTCCTCATGCAATAACTCTATTTTTAATATTGTTGCTGAACAGTATTGCTTCAGTGTAAGTATCTGCTTTCTGGGAAGATTAACAGTCTGGCAACGCTGAGACAGTAGTGCGGTTTAACCCCAGCCAGCAACTAAGCACCACACAGCCACTTGCTCACTCCTCTTCTCTCCCAGTGGGATGGGGGAGAGAATCAGAAGCGTAAGTGAGAAAAATCATGGGTTGAGATAAGAACAGTTTAATAATTGAAAAATAACAACAACAACAAATCGTAGTGACAAGGAAAATAAAAAATAGAAATAAATAAAACCCAAGGAAAACTATTGATGCAAATGAAAAACAATCATAGGATCACAGAATATCTCGAGTTGGAAGGGACTCGTAAAAATCATCAAGTCCAACTCCTGGCTCCACACAGGACCAGCCCAATCAGAGAAGATGACTGAGAGCATCATCCAGATGCTTCTTGAACTCAGCCAAGCTCGGTGCTGTGACCACTTCCCTGGGGAGCCTGTCCCAGTGCCCAACCACCCTCTCAGTGAAGAACCTTTTCCTGATCTCCAACCTAAACCTCCCCTGTCACAGCTTCATACTGTCCCCTCAGATTCTACTGCTGATCACCAGAGGGAGATCAGCACCTGCCCCTTCCCTCCCCCCTCGTGAGAACACTGTAGGCTGTGATGAGGTCACCCCTCAGCCTTCTCTTCTCCAGGTTGAGCAAACCAAGGGACTTCAGCCATAAGTCTTCCCCTCTAGACCCTTCACCATCTTTGTTGCCCTCCTTTGGATACTCTCCAATAGTTTCATGTCCTTTTTGTACTGTGGCACCCAAAACTGCACACAGTACTCGAGGTGAGGCCGCATCAGTGCAGTGTAGAGTGGGACAATCACGTCCCTAGACCTGCT
>VWZZ01004049.1:322496-358610 GCA_013399095.1 Psophia crepitans | reverse complement strand
GTCCCTGGAGATCTTCAAAAAACGCATAGATGCGGTGCTCCAGGACATGGTCTAGCAGGCATGGTGGTGTTAGGTTGACGGTTGGACTTGATGATCTCAGAGGTCCTTTCCAACCTTAGTGATTCTATGATTCTATGATTCTATGATTCTATGATCCTGTAAACTGGAAGTAGTACAAGAGTTTTGCTTCCCACAATGGTAGTCTGTCTTCTGGCAGTGCCTCCACTATCTCATAAGATTTATTTTTATCGGTCCAGTATTTCTTAGCCATAAACAGAATTCCTTTCCAACGTGAAGACACACAGACACACACACGTGTTGAAGCCCACTCAATACTAAATGTTATTGATCACACCAGCAAACAGGCGTTTCAACGAGCTCAGTAAAACCGCCTGACATTTTCTAAGTTCCTGTGCTGCCCATAGTACCACAGCCACGTTACACGTATGAAGCTGCGGTCAAGAAACAACATCAAATCATCTTCTACCAGAAAGTAGAAGTTTGGTGAAAATGTTTTACAAGAACACTTCTGTTTTGTCAAAAACCCCCAAAATGCTGTCAAAACATTTTTGAAAGTTAAAGCCACTTTGTGACAACTATTTCATTTTAAGAAACAGAGCAATAATTTTGGAAGGGAGCCTGGAGAATGAAGCTCTGTAATAAAACTGAGTTAATATTTCCAAATATAGGTTTCATTTTGTGTACGATATCAGCTTTTCAATAGGAGTTTTGATCGTAACTGGCTTCAGTATTTCAGAGCAAAGGCTTTTGGTCTTTTTCAGCCCTACACAGAGGAAGGGGGGAACTATCAAAATAAGACACTGAATACAAAAAAGGTAGGTAGCAGACCAATCAAAAAAGATGTACTAATGTATTTGTATTTATTTCTATGAATGTGATAATATCAATGGGCAAAAGTAGCTTGTTAAATATAGCATGAGTCAATAACAAAGCTCTACAAAGCATTGCAATACTGTGCAAGCAGGACTGACAAAGTGATTGGAGGTTTTGGATCAATAATTATTTTTTGAGGTGTTGCTTTAGCTAATTTCATTAAAAAGCAATAAAGTCAGAGGGTTTATTTTATTTTATTTTATTTTATTTTATTTTATTTTATTTTATTTCATTTCATTTTATTTTATTTTATTTTATTTCATTTCATTTTATTTCATTTCATTTCATTTCATTTACCTTACTGTTTACTCATTTCCCCAGGTGCATATTTCTCATGCCAATAGCAACTCTCACATCTGTGTGAGCTGAAAACCTCAAGGTCAAGGTTTGAGTTTTTCCTTTTATCACAGGGGACAAGAGACAGCAACCACTTGGCAAAGGAGGAACCAAATCTTTCTGTGCTTTTGTTTTAAATGTGAAAAATATTCATAATCTCATAACAAAATACCATCTTTTGATTTTATTTGAATGAGCTGTATTTAGGCAGTTGTCTGACAGTGTACTCTTTAAGGGGCCAGTCTGAAGATTTTGCTCAGTAGTGCTTCTTAAAGCGTTTATTGATTTTTCTGCTCTCCTCTCAGTGTTCTGAGAGTTTTTCTGATGCTGATTTTTTTCTTTCCAATGAACTAGTCAAGAAAAAGATGAAAATAGCTATATCGCTAGCTATGTTAAATGTGTAGGGTAAACAATTTTAAAAATAGAGGAAAACATTTTCATTTCCTTTCCTGCAGGTTTGAGTATAGCATTTAATCACTTTGTAAAGATATGTACCATACTTCCAGACCAAAATGACAGTCAAGGTAACAATATCTCCTGCAGAATACATCTTGAGCTTCATCTTCCTACAAATACTGAAAGAAAAATTGCTGTTCACTTTAGTGAACCATTCATGTTCATGAAGCTGGTCACCCATCTCCTAAAGTCCACTTCATAGCAGCCTGAGCTTTTTGCCATTACAATTCTTGAAGATTACTAACTTCATTCACGGTATTAGGTAGGAGGAGTCTGTGTATATTACTATATATTTGTAAGGAAGGACAGAAAAAGAACCTTCAATCCATAGCCTTCTTAAGAGAAAAAGAACAATTCTTAGTGTTCCTGCCTGCCGCGTTCTAGCCTGATGATTAATATCCCATGTATCTAAATTACTGAATACGGTATTTTTCTCTGCTTCGTGCATTAAACTATTGAATCATTTTGCTCTGCCTGGTTAAAAAGCTACCATATTCTATTAAAAGGTACAATCAATCGGTCTAACAAAGGGAATTTTAAGGCCTGAATTGCCAAAGGGATGTAGGAATACGTGTCCCCGTGGCTGTTAAAACATTAGTGGGTTTTTAGGCTGGTAAATGTCTTTGTGAATCCAAGCTGGTGTTACGTACTCCCAGATGCTCAGGTTAGAGGATGGCATAGAATTTCAAAGTACAGCTTATTATTACCACAGTTGAACTGGTAGGAATAGAGGAGTTATAGACAAAAAGAGGAGCACTGTGGCAAAGTGCCGGGTCCTGCACTTTGGCCACAACAACCCCAGGCAGCGCTACAGGCTGGGGGCGGGGTGGCTGGAAAGCTGTGCAGAGGAAAAGGACCTGGGAGTGCTGATTGATGCTCGCCTGGACATGAGCCGGCAGTGTGCCCAGGTGGCCAAGAAGGCCAACGGCATCCTGGCCTGTATCAGGAATAGTGTGGCCAGCAGGAGCAGGGAGGTGATCGTCCCCCTGTACTCAGCCCTGGTGAGGCCGCACCTCGAGTGCTGTGTCCAGTTTTGGGCCCCTCACCACAAGAAAGACATCGAGGCCCTGGAGCATGTCCAGAGAAGGGCAACGAAACTGGTGAAGGGGCTGGAGCACAGGTCTTATGAGGAGCAGCTGAAGGAACTGGGACTGTTTAGTCTGGAGAAGAAGAGGCTCAGGGCAGACCTTATTGCTCTCTACCATTGCTCTCAGCCCCCCCGAGCTGGAGGTCGGCCTCTTCTCACAGATAACTAGTGACAGGACAAGGGGGAACGGCTGCAAGTTGTGCCAGGGGAGGTTTAGGTTGGAGATGAGGAGAAATTTCTTCTCGGAAAGGGTGGTCGGGCATTGGAATGGGTTGCCCAGGGAGGTGGTGGAGTCACCGTCCCTGTGGGTGTTTAAGGAAAGGTTAGATGTGGTATTTAGGAACGTGGTTTAGTGGGTAATAGGTGGTGGGGGGACGGTTGGACTAGATGATCCTTGAGGTCACTTCCAACCTTAATGATTCTATTCTATTCTATTCTACAAAGATTTGCCAATTCTTGGGTGTGTGATTTAGCAGAGGAACCACGTTTGGTTCCTAACTGTGGGAACGTTTCCTTGTCCTGTGGCAGGGCAGTTTTTTCCTGCAGGTAACTTCTTTTGTGCTCTGCTGTTGAAAGATTTCCTAACTATATTAGCTGGTGGATTAGAAACTAATCTCAACACTTTCTCCCTCTGAAAATCTGAGGCAGTTAAAAGCATATTCTTGGAGAGTCAAGCTCCCAGAGACAGACATAAATACACGTGGGAGATAAAATCAGATAGTAACTGGAGCCTCTGAGAATGAGGTTTGTTAACTCTATTTCTTGGGTTTCCTCTGTGTAATTAGATCAGCTCTTAACTTAGAGCCTATGTAGACACATCCCATGTTTCCATTTATAATAACAGTCAGATAACACCTTCCATCTCAGTATGTCTGTCCTCGCACAAAGTTTTTTAGTATTCTCCAAGGCAGAAAAGGGTTAGAATCCCCATTTCACGCAAAATAAAATATGGAAATATGGACAGGCACAGGTGAAGCAGTTTACCCAGGGTTATAAAGGAAATATCTGTCCAGCCCAAGAATATAACCCAGATATTCCCTTTTTCTTATACTTTAACCACAGAACCATCTTTCCTTCCTACTTAGAATGCTTTCAGTGTTTTTAAATGCTGCAATTATCCTTTGACTGCTTTCTATTTAAAGACAGGGATATGTACTCAGCACATCTCTAGAAGGCACACCAGCAGCACACATTTGTTAGGAACAGATTGTTCAGGTTTCCTAAACCTGAAGAAAGAAGTCATTATTATCCTTCTAATGCCAAAAGCATTATATAAGTCAGAAAACCCTCTTCTCCTCAGTGTAGGAAAAAAATAGTGAGTGCTATATTCCAAATAATTTAGAAAGAATCGTTTTTCTCATGAAGATTGGAATTCACTGGATTATGATTACAGTTATCACTATTGCTTTATGAGGAAGAGAGTATAATAACAGTGGCATAATCTTTGTGTAAAAGTCTTCTAGTAATCTTGTTTAAGAATATCTTTTCTCCAAAATGAGTTGCTGGTAATTTGAAGAAATTAGATTTGCCTTCAATTTCTAATTTCTTACAGAACTGAATAGCAAGGATTATTGTCCTGCCTTATACAGACAATATGAGACAACTAAATATGTGATCAAATAACTAAAAAACCCAGAATCCAGTCCAGGATACTGTGCAGGTTCATTTCATTTCCCAATTGCTTCCTCTGCTGGACAGAAACACAACAGAAACCAGACAGAACTGTTTCTCTAACAGCTAAGATGGAAAACATTACGCTGAGTAATTCCAACAGAGTCTACTGAATGGAGAGAGAATTTCAACAGCAAACCTTATGTGAGACAATACTTGAAAAATCAGTGTTAGCTGAAAGTCAGAATTTTTCCGGAATTGTCTAACATAACATGAGGCATCTGCGGTCAGTTATGGGCACCTCAGGATTCCAGGTGCCTAGTTGTGTTTGCCTAAGAGAAAGGTAGTCACGTTTATCATGGGAGGACTTCACAGTACCTGAAGCTGTTGGGGAAAAAGACAGTCTGTAGCTGGGTAATTACAGAGTACCCTGCCGATGTGAGGCAGGAGTACTGCCACGCGTTCCACCTTGGCTCAGGATTCTCAATTTCAGTTTACTGTTCCCATGTGAGGCCCTACGTTAAAGGGAGCTATAGCAACTCTTGAACAAAGACACCACCACCACTGCATTTTTCTAGCCCATATCTATTGGCTGTGACACACTGCTGTTGACTCTTTACAAGGCTAGGTAAGGATGAGAAAATACGTGTTTCCTCATGATAAGCCTCTCCTGCGCTTATCCATTGACATTTGCTGTGACAGAGCTGTAGGACATACTGCCAGCAAACCAGGTGGTGCTGGTTCCTTGGGAGTGCAGCGTTGCTCACATCTGGGCCGCACACGTTGCCTTCTCCTACATGGAAAGCAGAGCATAGGGAGGAGGCTACTGGGTGCCCAAGGCTTCTTCCAGCAGGGAGCTGGGAACCTGGAGGCTTAACTCTTCTGAGAAGTGACTCCACGTATCTTCATGCAGAGTAATGGAAAGAAGTTCTGAGGGGGCTGTTTGAAAAAAATTAATGTAATAAGGGAACTCTCTATGTTAATAAGTACTGGGTCAGCTAATACATTGTGTGCATCTGCTAATCATAATTTTTCTCTCATTTTAATCACCTAGTTTAAGGATAAATTAATCACAGAATCACAGAAACACAGAATCACAAGGGTTGGAAGGGACCTCGAAAGATCATCAAGTCCAACCCCCCCCGCCAAGGCAGGGCCACCTACAGCACATCACTCAGGAACTTGTCCAGTTGGGTTTTGAATGTCTCCAGAGAAGGAGACTCCACAACCTCTCTGGGCAGCCTGTGCCAGTGCTCTGTCGTCCTCACAGTGAAAAAGTTTTTCCTTACATTAACCCGGAACCTCCTATGCTCCAATTTGCACCCGTTGCCCCTTGTCCTTTCGCTTAGTGAGGCCGAGAAGAGCCTGGCTCCATCTTCCCGACACTCACCCTTAACGTATTTATAAACATTGATGAGGTCACCCCTCAGCCTCCTCTTCTCCAAGCTAAAGAGACCCAGCTCCTTCAGCCTTAAATTAATCATTGTCTAGAAGTGGGCAAAGTTGTCCAGAGAAAACTAATGTTTTTAAAATTATAACTCTCAGCTGGAAATGATGAAAAGAGCAAATAATCGGTAAACTCTGGATTTCTGATGTATAAACCCAAGTTGATATTCTATGATGTAGTTTCATAAAAACACCATGCCGTTTGGCTGCATGATAAGAACAAGTTACAGACTGTTGGGAGAGATCTCTCTTGGTGAGCTCTCCAGATTACGTTTCTATCCAGGCTAGCCTCAGAAGGTGCAGCTGAACGACTGCAACCTGAGAACCGAAGAGTACCAGAGCAGAGAGCGAAACGGGACAAGTAAAACACAAACACTGAGACGTGGCGTTTAGTAAAACAAGCACCAGGACCCCAATGTAATGTTCTCCTGCTGTAGAAAACAGAACACCACCAAAACAGATCAGAGCTCATGTCTGACCGCACGGAGACCTTTTTCTGTTCAACACGGCAACCTATCGGCAAGCCGTGTTACAAACCTGCTGCTGCTCACCAGCATGAACGCGGTTGCGTTAACATTGGTGTTGTTATAAGGGGGATGGCGTGAGAACGTAAAAGCAGGTTTGTTTAGAAGATCCAGCTGAAGTTATCTGGCTGGCAGAAAGGAGGAGAGCTGCAGTTCACAGGACCATGGGCTTTTCCCCCAAACACGGGAGGCCACTGGTTGTGTGCCTGCAGTACCAGGGGGCAGTGATGCAAAAGCTCGGGCAGGGCCGGTCTTTTGGGCCTTCAAAAGATCTGAACATAAAAGGTTCGAGAACATTGTAAAAAAGTGTTTGAAATTCATCCCCATGCAAGGAACCGACGCCAGGTGGCACTACAGAAGGCAAAGAAAATTTAGCAAGTTATTAAAAAAAAGAACTGTGCTCACTCAGCTGACCCGCGCCTGTGCCGCCTGGATCCTCGGCCAAACGCAGGGGCCCTGTCCTGCCGACAGCCGACATCAGTTACGTTGTCATTTACCTGAAGGAGCTGTGGCAAATGGCAGAGATGGAAAGAAGAGCACATACTGTCTAGTTAACAAAGGGCCTGTGTGATTTTTTTTTTAAATTTTTTAATGCACTTGGAAGAAGAGGGCTGCTCAGTTTTGCTTTGCTGTTACAGGATGCGTTAACTGTTCACCACATACTCCTGGTTTCTGCCCACTGTCTGAGACTGCTGCTGTTTGTGAGGGATCTAGAGATGGTTCAGACTTGTTCAGAGGTGAAACGAGCCTCCCTACACGCACCCCAAGGCATGGGCTCTTCCCAAAGCTTTTCTGCCTCTGCTCGAACATCCCAGCAGCAGCTTAACTCTGTGGTTCACATTTAACCATCTCAGCTATTAAAAAAAAGAAATTAAAAGAAACAAACCGTGGTGCAGCAGACCGATGCCTTTCTTTCCTTTCTACTATTGTTCATCTAAGGAAGGAATACATGTAACCCCCTCGTGTCTGGCCCAGAAGCTAAGTCCCTTTCTTTTCTCCCAGCAAGTGAAGCTAGCCCGACAGAGCAGACTGAAGACCAGGAAAAGTTCTGTTTGCAGTGAGACTGCTTCAAAAGTTGGAGAGGAGTATATTGGAAGGGGAAAAGGTCTTCCACCTGTACAGCTTGCTCAGGGTTCTTTATTACTCTGTCTCACCACCCAAAATCACTGCTTTTAAGGCAGAAAACAGATTTTGTGCTGATCACTAAACAATGCAATACCACCCAGGCGCAAGGGATGCGTGAACATAATAAAACAGGTCATTATACAAAGAGTGTTACTCTCTGTCTCTGTAAATGAGTGCACAAGCACAGGTTCAAGGACTGAATGTAGCTATGATCTAGTTTGTGTATTGTTAGTGCCCACCCGCTGTATCACCCCCCAGCACGGGAGAAACAGGGGGGTGATGGTACCCCTCTTCATGTGCCTTCTCTTCCACATCTTCTGAGCAAAATCTGTGATTTACAAAATATCCGATGGAATGCTTCATAAATTCATGGCAGAATAGTGAGTTTTCTTGCAGTGGGAGCGTGGCTCCTTGAGCTGTTTTGCCCGTGTGCCTCTCACCCTGGGGGCTCTAGCCTCCTACGTTTCTGAGGGTTTGACTTGACAGACTGCTGCTGGACCGCACATGGTGCTTTGCACACCCTTGCCTCCTTCTTCTCCCCGAAGGCATTAAATATGGAGCAGTCCCATCTGCCTTTCAGTTCTTTTGCCACATATAATCCAGAATCACAGGACCCTGTAGCAGTGGGGGAGGAGCACAGGTTGTGAAAAGAGAACGAGCACAAAACCAAAATTTGCAGGATTAAGATTTGTTCAGAATCCAGCGAATTGTCAGCGCTGTTTCAGCAGATATCTGAGATTTCAGCTTGTGATATCAGTGCCGCTCAGGAGAGACAATAACATTCAGAATTTTAATATGGAGAGGATGTTCAGTTTCAGACACTACCAAAGGGTTTGCAGAAGACAGATCTAACTACAGAAAAGGCAGACCTGTACACCTCCTACATCTGTTTCCTCAGATGCCTGATAAAATCACATGCTGCTTAGACTGGGTTGAGCCCTTGAGTCTATCAGCAAATCATGTCCCAACCCTTTGGGGAGCTGCAGACGACCGATCTTTTTTCTTTTTTTTCTCCTAGATCGACAAATTCCCCAAGCGCATGAGAGGACATGACACTGTCCGGCCTGCCAAAGGCAATATGTCAAATCAAAAAGGCACGATGTGGCATTAGGGTGAGTAAGATGAGGTATGCAGGGCACCTGCTTTCACTGCTCGGGTGCACGAGAGCCTGAGGTTGAGATGATGACCTTCAGGATGTTCTGAGAGATTCAGCTGCTTACCCACCTCTTTTCTGCAGGTGTGAGGAAGGGTCGTAAGATTTATTGCATACATTTTGTTGAAGTGAGTGATTTTTTCGTGTGTGTAGCTTACCCAGAGGATGAAATGGGTCTATGAAAAGTCAGAATGTATCATTGCTTTCAGATGATGAGTTTCATCTTGTGATTTATAGCAATTTGTTTTGGCTAAAGGTAAAGATATAAAGCAGAAGTGCATTTTATAACTTCTGGGCTGTTATAAAAAAAATACTTTTGTCTTGTACATATTTCTTAGAAACATTAATAAAATTGTGGAAAAGTCTTGATAATATATTGGAATAGAGTTTTTAGGATTGTACTTAATATATTTCTGTTTTTACTAGTAGTAGAAGAGAGTTTGAATACAAGAAGAAAATTCAGGTGGTTGCTGTTACTTACACTTATCTATAAGTATTCAAAAGCAGTCACAAATACCAGAAAACTCACAAAGCGTAACAGAAATAAGGAAATTAATACACAAACCTAATGTGAAAATGCATTCTTTATGACACACTACATTTTTTCCTGTTTTGAAAGAGTGTAATCCAGTCAACAGGCAGAGTATGTAGCTTAGATGGTTAATTACATATACCAAAGAATGGACATTAAGATACAGAGTATAAAAATATTCATATACTGAAGCCTCTTTGGTAGGGAAAACAAGGCACAAATGCTAGAGGAAGTCTTTGATATGAGAGCAAGATGATCAGGAGCTTCCAGAGCTCACTGCCGGAAAGCACTAAGAAACTGTGAGCTTCATTAACTCTACCATATAGAAAATTCACATCATTTTTTGATAGATACTTTTCACTGTTATTCACTCAATGACATCATGCATTTTTGAAGGCACAAGCATATTTAACTGGGACATTTCACAGGGAATTAAACACACGTGTCAATTAAACAGTCCTTAAAACATCTTACGTCAGTATCACTGAGGTCAATTTTAGGTACAGCTGTCAGCTAAACAAAGGAATCACAATTATTGACAATGTTTACTTTATAGTTCATGCAGGTTCATTTTCCATTGACTTCGCTGTCTTCTGTGCCTCCTTGCTGCTTCTCTTTTCCAGAATAGGTCTGTTCTGTTCCAGCATCTTTCGTTCTGTAAGACGCCTCGGTAGCGTAGAGCCTCGGTATTCTTGCCAGTAAACAGATTCCTCCAGCTCAATAACACTTTTCTCTCGGTTTGTTTGATGAGGCCGAGGTCAGGAAACAAAAGGATTTTGTTCTCCCGATACTGGATATTGCATTGCTAGAGTTGCTTTCAGCAGTCTATCCTGTTCTCCTATTTCAAACTCGGATGAGATAAAAACACTCCCACTGTCATTCACAGTCACGTTCTCCTCTCCACTGGTTTCCTACAGTCTTTTCCACGCAAAATATGTCCTTCCCTGATATCAATTCCCAGAAGTTCAGCAGGAGTTTTAATAATAAATGAAATAGGATCTATCTGGTCTGTACCAGAGGAGAAGCAAAGGCTGTGCAGAACTTCAGACCCCGTTTGGTTTTCAGTTGCTTCCTCCCTTTTCTCTAGTGACACACATTTCACAAGGGAGTACAGACACCTCAGCCACCTTCTCCACCTTCAGTCCATGCAATTTTAAAGGCACTTTTAGGCTCTTTATGTCCCCTTATCACGGAAATACAAGCTTGCAGGAAAGTAGAACAGAGAGAGGTGGAAACTATTTATCTTACCATAATCTGCCCACATTCAATGGTATCTGAACTCAGAGCTCCAGAGAGTGCGCAAACGCTTCTGATATGGCCCAGGGCATACCACAGAGAGGCCCCAGCATGTGCTCGTTATCCAAGGCTCTGCGGTATCTGCTTTGCCATGTACTTTTTGAAAATCATGCATCCAGAAGCAAGTATTTTCATACCCTGAGTCTTTACCAACAAACTGCCTATTAGGAGAGACAGAACTAGACTTCCACCATGGTGATGCACAAAATGAAATCTGTAATGGTGTTAGGCAAGATTTTAACTGTATTTCCTATACTTTTCTTAAAAGACATAGCTTAACTGTAATTGAAAGAAAAAAAAAACACATTCAAGGGCAACACCACCAACCACAGCATTTGTCCTTTGCTTTAGTTTTGTAAACATTTGAGAATAGAGAACAATCTCAATATAATACGTAGTTTCTCTTCACAAATACCATCTTCTTTTCCCATTACAGTTTGACAATGGATTACTGTGCTCTCTGCTGCAAGTAATCATTGATTATATCCTTCTATCAGCTAATTGCAAGGAAACCCTTCCTCAAAGTTCTTGCCAGGAATTCCAGCCAGAGTAGCAATCGTGCCAGGTTTAGCTCTGCACTAACAGAATTGTGCAAGGCAGAGTATGCATTTTGCATGCATCGTATGCATTGTCCGCATTGAGGAACAGCTACATGCATCTCAGTAGAGATGACAGAAACGTGTGTAGTTGATCTGTATCCAGACAGCACAGGCATCACCACAGTGAGCTTCAGAAGCAGCACTCATGCTTCCCACAGGCTAAGCGGCGGTCGCATCCCAAACCGTTGATGCAGTCGAGGACTCTGCGAGCAAACTTCCCTTACATTCAATGAGCCTGCTATATATCTGGGCAATCTGCCACGTACGTTTCTGCTGCAGCATTCTCTTATTCATGACGTGACTGGGACAGTACAAATTTAAACAGTTACGATAACCCATTACCACTTTCAGAACTTTTAGCAAAGATGGGTTTTCCCATAGGCTTTTCATGACATGACAGATTCATAATCTTACACTCCCCTGCAGGCAAAGACTTTCTGGCTGAAAAACATCCCTGGCTTCCAACTGGAGAAACAGGCAGGAAGGACAGGCACATTTTAGTTCCCTTCTGTAACATACATCCCTTGTGTTAGTCCTGAGATCTGCAAAGTAGTTGGAGAGTATGTCCTTTTAGACCACCATCAGCTTCTCCTTCACAGGATTTGCGGTCTTTCGCCTTAATCTCTGCAGCTGAAGTAGCATTAGCCTTTTATGTACTCCAGTATGTAAAAATGCCATATTGGTTAAACAGAATTGCATTTCTCAAAAATCTAAAGGCACAACAGCAGCCTGTTGTCTTTCCCAAACCTTTCTTTTGATGTGCATGCTAATCCCTAGCAGAAATATCTCAGCATTCAGCATCACTGGATATGTACTTCTTCTCATGTGAATTTCCAGACTGCTGTGCTGAATAACGTAGGTGAAATGTTATTTTAAGATCTGAAATGATCATGTTCTGAAGAGGAGTTGTGTGCACACATGAGCAAAAGCAGAAAAGCTGACCGATAACAATACCATTGCAGATAAAAGCTCAGGAAGGAATTTTTTTGTCAGATCCTCTCTGTAAAAATAGAAATACATTTTTCTGGATATGTATTATTTTAATCACTTATACTTGCTTTATTCCTTTTACTAATAAGAAAAATAGGCAAGAATAAGGACAAAGAGTTAAAAGACCTTTAATTAGAGGTCACTGACAGACAAGTTTTGATGACTCAGACACAAGATGAGCAAGTTTATTTACTGCTAGGAAGAGGTTTTCTCTCTGTTTTGCATAGTTGAGAGACATCCTTATGAAGTCCTTGGCCATTGTCCTGGGAATGTACAGCTGCTGCCATAAAGACTCTAGGTACATACCACACAAGTCTATTTAACTTTTCGTGGCACTGGGACTCTACCTCATTTTGTTTCACACCCTACATTTAACCCTGAATCAACTCCACAGACTTCAGCAGTTTTTCTCACTTATGCAAAGGAGGGATATCAGTCATTCTGTTCGATTATAATTCTGCTGTGACCCAGTCCTCCTGTAAGGAACACCTCTGAAGACGTACACGTGTCCTGGAGTCTCCGCTTCCATTCTGGCCCCTACAGATCTTTCTCTTCTGCAGCTTGGCCATTGCTGCTCCCTGATGGTACTGTTTAGGGACCAGGCACAGGTAGACCAACACCACCATGGTTACTCCAAGGGCGCTGAAAACACTTGCAAAATGGATTCTGAATTATATGCATGCTTGCTTTTGCTGGGAATCCTTTAGAAAACCTCCTTAGAGTGGCAGAAAGATACTCCCATCCCCCCACCATTATGAAAGCAGCATCACACAACGTCAACCACATATAAGCTGTGTATTTCTGGGATTTCTACGAACTACTTCACTGATAGTCGTGCTTTGTCTTGTGATAGCTAAGAAAAGACTGGGAGAAGTATGATTAGGCTCTAACAGAAAATTAAAAGTGTTTTGAGTAAAACAAGGTATTTTTATGGATAGGCTTTAACTGTCATGATGTGGCTGTGGGAGAAACATTGTACAGGGTTGGGTTTTTTCACCGTCATGGTGAGGCAGACATTCTAATGGGGTAGGCTCTGAGGAGAGAAGAAAGGACTTTAAAAGTCCTTTAGCCTGTGCCAATAAATCTGCCTCTGATAGATGATGAACAGACGATCTTAACTTAAAGACTTAATAAAGTACACTATAAAAATGCTTGTGTATTTACGACATGCCCTGCTTGCATCTGCAAGCTGAGTGAAGTCAAATAATGATTCAAACTGCCAACTGGAGAACCTTTCCTTAAGCCTCATTTTGAAACACATCTGAAAACAGTAACAGCGAGGATATCTTAACTGCCAGGGGTGACAGGTATCTATTATTGATGGAAAAGATGAGCTGTGGCAGAACCATCTCTTAATATGGAAACACTGATCCACATTCCATTAATTTAGAATGAGAATTGCTCATATAAAATGAAAATGTCCTGCTCCAGATGCTACAAGTCTGAAACTAATAAGAAAGATTTTGCATTAA
This sequence comes from Psophia crepitans, assembly GCA_013399095.1. Classification (NCBI taxonomy): domain Eukaryota; kingdom Metazoa; phylum Chordata; class Aves; order Gruiformes; family Psophiidae; genus Psophia; species Psophia crepitans. The sequence continues at coordinate 345,089 of VWZZ01004049.1, read as the reverse complement.
ATTATTTCAGAACGTCTTCTCATGACTATGATGATAGGATTTTAAAAGAATATATTTTATATATTTTCGAAGAAGACATGTTAAATCCTCTTCTGAAATAATGTATTTCTTCCTGCCCTGGCCACACACGCACACCCACCCACACTACTCTAGCGCAGTTACATTACTCAGAAATACTTACCTCAGTCTGAAAATACACAGAACAAAGCCTCTCAGTGAGAATAACTGTATTTTGTTGTTAAAATCTAGAAGAAAAATGTGTCTTACACAGTTCTTCCTCTATGATGATCTATGATGATAGGTTTTAGTTTTCTGTTCTTAAATGTAAAGATATAAGTAACAACAATTCTTGAATTTGGAATATTTTAATATTGTAGTACATCAGGGTTAACTTACCTTACAGCAGTACAGATACATTTTCTGAATGACCTTACTTAACGTCACTGTAAATGTGGTGAAACAAGTTGTCAGCTAAGCACAGATGACTCGTAAGACAAGGTGGAAATTCCCCAAAGGACCATGTTGTTCTTTTCCACTAGAGGAAAATTCTGCCATGGGAGTCAGTACCTGCAGGAGTTTCCCTGGGTTAAATACTTTATATCCTTTTCTGAAGGCATACCAGTACTGCAGGTAAGAACACAAGGTTCTAGCTCTAGTCTGTGGAACCCCATGTTGCAAAAGCCATAAGCTTTCCTGTTGCTCTTCTCCTCCTAGCTAGGAACACAGCTAGAAGTACCAGCTGTCCACTATAGACACCTGCATAACTCCATGCCTTTAAAAAGTTCCCAGTGTGGAAAGGGTATCAAAGGAAAAAATGCAGCATTTGGTAATTTTCTGGACCATTCTCTGCTGTGTACCAGGAACAAGGTGAAACACATTCTTTTTCTCCTCTAAACCCATATTCCCATGATATCAAAATTTGTCAAATACAGATCAATTCCAATTAATTTGGACTTTGAAAAACTAGATTTTGTCACCTATTGCAATTCCTGTCCAGTTAGTCCTTCACAGTATATTGAGATTCAGTTCTTTATATTGGATCTAATTGCCAATAAACCAGTAGCAAAGTCTGAGTATTTCAAAGAAGAAAACCCACAAATTCAATACACAGGATTGTTTTATAGTCTTAATAGTTCACCAGTTCCATATCAGCAAATTGAATGTACATCACTGAATTTACTGAAGTCAAGTGAATGTGACCATAACCATAGTTACTCTCCTAACTGTTGTGCCTAAAGGTTCTAGCAAGGAGGCGGAACCGCTTTTTGGCCCTGTTGCCATAGAAAGTCAACATTTCTTGCAAAGGGCTTCTGATCCTGCAAAGTGCTGAGTGCTCAAATTATGTTAAGTGGATTTATTCATGTACTAAACAGGAAAAATGGGTAAGATAGGAAAAGAACCATATCATGTTAATATTAAATTAAAATCAAGACTCACCTGTTACATTAGTGGTTGCTGTCACTAGTAGTACGTGTTAAATAATTTTAAGCAGAGCTGTGTCCTGAACACTTGATTTAATTCCTTCTCTATATTGCATTTATAATTTCCTAATCACCTTCACACAAAGGCACTGCAAGAGTCAGTTGAGAGGCTTCTTTGACATGATGTGTCTGAAACAGTGTCATGGTTCAGCCCCAGCCTGCAGCTGAGCACCACTCCGCCGTTCGCTCATCCCTCTTCCCTGCCTGGGGGTGGGGAGGAGAATGGGAAATAAAATTTAAAACTTGTGGGCTGAGATAAGGACAGTTTACTGGGGCAGCAAAGGGAGAGGAAAACAACAGCAGCAATACTTAGAATATACAAAGCAGGCGATACACAACGCAATTTGCTTTACCCCCAGAACTGGATGCCCAGCCAGTTGCCAGGCAGCAGCTCTTCCTCCTCCCCGGCCAGCCCCTCTATATACTGAGCATGATGCCATGGTATGGAGTATCCCTTTGGCTAGTGTGGGTCAGCTGTCCTGGCTGTGTCCCCTCCCAGCTTCTTGTGAAAATTAACTCTGTCCCAGCTGAAATCCAGGACAAACAGGAATGCTATTGTAACTCTAACATTATTTGTATTCCACTTTTAATCAAGATTTCAAAAAATGGTATTTAAAAGACCCACAGATGTGGTACTTAGGGACATGGTTCAGTGGTGGATTTGGCAGTGCTAGGTTAATGGTTGGACTGGATGATCTTAAGGGTCTTGTCCAACCTAACTGATTCTATGACTTGATTACAGATAGTAGCATTCCAGGGTGTCTCAGCCTTACCTGCAGGATTTACAAAGACTTAGAGCAATTTTCTTGGGTTGTGTTAGTGTTTAAGCTAACTAAGATCTGAGGAGTTTCTCAGTGCAAAGAAATAATAGTTGCCCTGGGATGTCATGAAGAAGCATTAACTTGGGTAGAGTTGTATCATAAGTACAACACCTTAAATCAGGGCAGGAACTTGATGCTGTTTCATCTGTAAAACAACTTTTCCGTATGTGAGATACAAATATCTAAATCATAAATCTGAACGATCATATGCAGGTCAGTGATATAGAACATATACTTTTACGATGCACAGAAAAACAAGGTGTATAGGAGGAAAAAGGTTAAAGTGTCAAATGTCAGCTAAAACATAATGTAATAGACAGACATTTAGCATGAGTTAAAATGCAAGATAAAATATTCACCTTAAAATATCATTACAGCAGAGCAAAAATTTTAAAGGCTGCTCTATATAGTACACTTGAACAGATATTCATATGAAATTACAAGTAAAAATGAACACTCAGTTAAAAGGCATGGTCAGATTGCCACTTGTCCTTGCCATGTTGTGTAAAAGGAATTAGCAGGCTCCACTAGTTTCACCGTTTTGGCATAGCTTTCATCATTCACAGATTTTTTTAACTGCCACAGACGTCTATAGAATATTCATGCTGGGCAGCTGTGTATCAGCTGTAGTGGACAGGACAAAAATAGTTTTACTGTATTAAAGTACAATTTTTTAAATTTAGTAATTTTGTTACATTTGCCATTGTGTTGGATTTCAAGTCTTTTAAGGGGTATGTCCAGTTTTAAAAAATAGATCCAATAAAAGAAAAATAACACCAGCTTTCTTTCATGGATAAGGAATTCAATATTTTACCTTGTTAAAAACAGTATTCCACATAACTATGTTTATTTGTCCTTAAAAACCCCACCAGTCTCTCAAACGTCAGTTTATATTTGATAGTACAGGACTGACCTGACTCTAATAAAGAATTATATTTGATATTAGATACAAAACCAATTGTACGTTACATAACAATAGATGTATTTCCTACACTGTTACATATCATAGCTGTTGAAATATAATCCTTTCCAAATATTAGGAAAATAAGCTTATCCATCTGAAACATGGTTGATCTCAGCCTTTCCAATGGCCCAGCTTACACATTCCTATAGCAACAATATAAATGGTCTCTATAAAAAAAGATTCATGATTAATACAGCAGATAAAATCAAGATGCCTCAGTCCAAGACTTTATAGCACTACCCTGTTATGTATATTATAGAACTCCTATCACATGAAACTGATTTTTAAATCCAGTCTCCAGTGATCTAAATATCTATTGGCTTCTGAAGTAAATAGAAAAATCAGTGCTGACAGCAAGAAGTTACTCTGAAAATGGCTTTAACCTGTACTTACCTTGCAGGTTTATGTCTCTCTGAGATTTAGCTTCTTCTGAGGCAATGCCAGGCAAATATGATAGACTTGATCTTCTAATCCCAGCCAGGCAAGCAACCCAGGAAATAATAGTTTTTACATCTCTCTTCCACAACTGAAGACAGGGAACTCCATATTCCTCGTGCTAAGTGAAGACAATATTTCCTCATATACAAAACCCAGAAATCAGTTAGCCTTGATTGCGAGAGTAGGGATGCATTTATGTAAAGGTGCAGGAGAAAAAAATAGATATGATGAGAGATTTAAAAGCAATACTTTTGCCTCTCAATAATTAGGGCATCAATCTATCATTAAATGTATTTACCAAAGACAAAGGCTGTAAGGATGCTGACCTAAGATGCCCTTACTCTGGCAAAGATTAAGTTAATTGCACAGAGGATGCTGAGGCAGGTTCACACGCACAAAGTGTTACTAGCTCGGGCAGTTATTCACAGCTGATGGCACACAGTAGCTCTCATGTTAAATGTTACTTTTGGGGAAGGGGAGAGTGGAAGAGAAGGAGAAAAAAAGTTCCCAGTGGCCAGCTGAGCAAAGAAGGGATGGCAGGTTCTCTGATGAGCATCCTCCCATGGACACCTGGTACTGCCCACTATCATGCTCTCCCTGCAGTAATGCTCCAGGTGACCTCAGGGCCTGCCCCAGGCCCCGCTGGTTGCTATGATGTTGTCAGCGCTGATGGGCATGCATTGAGAGCTGTGTGCTGAGCGGTTGGTAAGCTCTCTGTGGTCAGTCATGGGTATCCTTGGGTCAGCCAGCTGCTACAACCAAGGGATGAGAGACAGGGGCGTGAAGGGATCAGTCTTGGCCAGTGCTGGTTGCTCCCCAGGGAAACCTGCCACCAACATGGCAGCAGGTTTGCTGGGTGAGGCCATGGGAATAACAGCGTGAGAACAGCAGTGTGGGGCCACCAAAGGAAAATGGCAGAGGCTGTGGGGCAGCTTGGGGGCAGGAGCACACAGCCAGGAGGGAAAGGCAGGGCCCAGAGGGACCAGCAGGAGATCCTTAGCAATAGAAAGCGGAGGGTATCTAAGGCACTGTGCAACAGTAGTGAATGGAAATCATGTAAAATAATGCAAGTCACTTCCTAAATCTGTTTCCACATTGCTGCACATTCTAAGGCTATGAGCATGAAACTTCTTTACATCTGCCTTACATGATATAATATATATGAAGTCTTCGCAAACCACCCATGGCATCCTCTACTGCACTGAATTCCCAAGTTCCAAACACGGTCATCTTTCCATGACACTTCAACCCAAGCCAGAGGCATACCCTCTTTCCAGCTATGCTACAACCAAGGTACCACAAAATACTGCCTTTTTTTCCCTAGACTGAGCAAACTTAGCACCTTTACTCTGAGGCATAAAGGACATCTCACACCTGTCTGTCTCTTCTAGTTACATGCTCCTGGAAGCATCAAAAGAGCTATGCTATTCTGTACCCAATTTAAACTCAAGCAATATCCTTGATGCATACACCATCCATGGTGTACACAGCAAATACACAGCAAGACTTCCACCCTGTACTTCCTACCTCTTAAATCAGAGACCACATCTTTTTGTTTAGGAGGTCTTCTTCCATTATTTTTACACACTTTCTTAATCCTTCTTGAATCACTTTTTGAATCTAAACTTTTGGTCTCTGCATCAGCCTGTGATGATGATTTCCACAGTTAAATTACACACCTTGTGAAAAGGTGCACTTTGAGCATTGTTTTGAACTTGCTGTTGAGTAATGTCATCTGCTGTCACCTAGTTCTTGTGTTGTGAGAAGATAAGTATAATATTATTGTCATGCATAATTTTTTGAAATTTTTACTACCCAGTCAACTGTCACACAAGCTGGAGTGTCTTAATCTGTTTTCACAACCTCTTCCACACCTTGGATCAAACCTGACATCCTTCTCTGTATCTTTTCTAGTTTCACTATAACCATTTTGAGATGAAGGAACCAGAAATGCATAATGTATTCAAGCGCATTTAAAATACACTTCCAGACTTGATCAGATAAGTAGGAAAAGGTACAAACATCACTGAGAACAAATCAGTAATTCCACCTTTCTTAAGCTCTTCTAAAGTTTCAGGTATATTCTAATAGTCTCCTGTTTAGGCACAATATAAAAGGGATTTTTCCAGTAGAAATTAAACTGGAACGGACAGTACTTTTGTCTCTTTTCCTTCCCCCTCACCCAGTATTTTCTTTTTGTGACGGATCGGTGCTCCTTAACAAAACGGCAGCATTCAAAATGATTCCTGGTTCAATGAAAAGAGAGGTAAAGAGTTAATGGCCAGTTCCAGTTTTGTTTCTTAGTCTCATGTTACTAAATTAAATTTATGTACTTCAGAAAAATAAAAAATATTTATGAGATAGTTCAACACGGATGATCTAGGTGTCAAAACATTGGCCTGAGATTTGAGATGCCAAATGTTTGTTTACATTTTGCCTCAAAGACTTCCTACGTAACCTGTAATAACGCGTGTGGAGACAAAATCCCAAAGCAGTTCAGGGCCTGTCTCCTGTGGGATCTGGTCTGAGTCACGCTGTTTGCATCTGTATCATCCCGTAAAACACAGAGAGTGAGGTAATGGCCAGAGTACTTCCTGACAGTTTCATTCCTTTATCTGCCCAGCTCAGTACTTGGCCTGTGACCACCTTGTTCGCCTGAGCTCTGGCTACCTACAAACCCCCCCGCCTGTGCCACGTGTGATGCAGGGCCATGGCAACTCCCACAGTAGCCACAGGCTCGTTGGCTGACACGTCCGTTCTCGACTGGCCACATGACGCACTGAAAAGGGCTGCTGCTGAATATTGTGATGGATTCAACCAGGATGCGGTGATGCCAGCGTATCCAACTGCACTGGGGGTGCGTTAAGGCCTAACCTAGTTGTACTTTTCCCCTGATCTGCCCTAAAGTTTACGTGGGACAGGGTCTGCATCTAAACAGGTGTCTATAGCTCAGTTAAATCAAGAAGCAAATGTGGTCAAATGCATGCAGAGGAGAATTTATCTCATCCTAATGGAAACACATTTGGTCAACTGAAAGCTTCCCTGAGCTCCCTGCCTGCACTGACTAACTCTCTGTTGACTATAGCAGGAGTTCAGACACTTACTTTGGGTGGAGATTCTTACATTGCAGACATTTAAACTTAGAGCAAGTCAAATTACACCTCTAGATTTCACGCCACGTTGTACAGAAACACAGAATCACAGAATATTAGAGGTTGGAAGGGACCTCGAAAGATCATCTAGTCCAACCCCCCCTGCCAAGGCAGGACCACCTAGAGCACATCACTCAGGAACGTGTCCAGTCGGGTTTTGAATGTCTCCAGAGAAGGAGACTCCACAACCTCTCTGGGCAGCCTGTGCCTGGGCTCTGGCACCCTCACAGTGAAAAGTTTTTTTCTTATATTAACATGGAACCTCCAAACACTTGCATTTAAATAATCTGGAAAGTCTGGGCTAAAATCAAGATGTAGGACAACACATGAAATGCACCATGGATGTTTGTTCTTGGTTTCCTTTAGCAAGTGAGGAGAAAAGTACTTGCTCTGCCTCATGGTGCTGTTCTAAGACAAAATACATTCCAGGCAATGATACAAAAAGATGAAAATGCTGTGGACCATTGAAGTACCTCTTTAAATGTAAAAGGGATGAATGTTTTAATAAGTTGTAGAAATTTCTTGTTTATTTTCTTAGCCTTTGCTGTTAAATAAAAGCTCATATAATACAGATTTGGGTGAACACTGTTGGTTACCATTAATCCATTAAAAGGCTATTCTTAGGCAGCTACCATAGAATCTAATACTATAGCGTCACTGCTAGGAGAGACAAAGCTAGCCGTTTAGCAAATTTCAATGCATTCTTGAAAGTATTTTTAGTATAATATCCTGTGTTAGTGCTGGTTAAACCCGTATTTATGTCCTTTAGCTCATGCTTTTGTAACAAGATACCGAAGAGAGAGCACTTTTTTGTCTATTGCTTTCTTGTTTAATGCCAAGCGGGAGACACCAAGGATGTAGCATTTAACGCTTTCAGATTTAACGTTTTGAGGTCGAACCCCATAAGAATTTGAGTGCTGTTTCACCCCTGGAACTGTTCTACTTCTAAATCCAAAATACAAGAGTATGATTCAAGTGGTTTGCTCAATAACATGCTTATTAAAGGATTGAAATTCTTATAAGTTTAGAAGAAAAAGTAAGCAAAATATACTTATTCTGAGTTCCATAAATATTGAGTAGGTGATTAAAATTTGGATAATTTATAACACAAAAACATTTATCTTGCTTCCCTCTGTCTTTCTTTTGGTGGTCTATCAATCAGAAGAATATTCTTTTAGGCAACTTTCAGACTTAGTATTCTATCCCCTAGGATATCTAGTATGAACCCAAAGAAAGAACCTATGGGTCATGGTAGCCAAAGACCCTCATATCCCAGTCTGTGAGTCATTTTGAAGATGAAGTTGTGAGAGACCTCATCACCATATCAAAGATGTCAATCAAAGATTCTTCAGAATTTCAGTAATTCAATGTTGAATAAGAAATGTCGTTTGGGTGAGGAAAAAGGTGTCTAGATTATTCTTTATCACTGTGTCTTTTGCATTTTTGCCCATCTCTCTACTCAGGGTCCTCTCTGCTCTTCAATAAGCTCTGGACAAATTTCCCAATTTCCCCTCAATAAAATCAAAGCTTTTAGGGTCCTCTTTGATTTGCCTGCACCTGACTGAGCATAAAAGAGCAAACGTTTTGGATCCTGATTTGCATGTCAGCTATTCCGGCAGGACACATCAGACAGTATCAAGCTCATTCTGCCTTTGAAGCAACAGGATTTGAATTTTTTTCATAGTTTAACTAGATATGAACTGACAGACTAAAGTCTATCTGTCACAGCAGGGCAATGGTTAGTATATAAATGTATTAGACCTCCTCTTCTTCTTTGTGCTTGGAGTGTCTGGCCTGATTGGCTTTAAGAATTCCTTCCAGCGGGGCTGTACCTGAATTAGTGTGCAGAGGGGTGGGTGCTTGGCTTCCTTCTGTGTTATGCTGGAGCTTTGCAGGGAACAGCAGTTCCCAGTCTTGCTTTTTCAAGCAACCATTTACAGAATTACTCTTTTCCAAATAGTCTGTGTGGGAGGACAGAGATCTAGAAAACAAGAGACTTTGGCTTTCGCAAATACTAGGCTCATGACAGCTCTGATCTCTCCTGATTTCCTGTAGCCTTCACAGCCCATGATTTTCCCTCTCTCTGTCTGGGCTTCAGGTTGCTGTGGCCCATGCTCAACTCCAGCAACTTCAGCCATTCTAATATGTCTTTAGTTCCTCCAATTTTCTTTACTCTGGAAGATAAGACAGCGGTATACATCCTCTTTAGCATTTATAAGTCATGGAGAATGGTGGGAAGAAAGTATATAAGAGAAAAGTAAATTTTAAGCTAATGAAGGTTTTGCACAGGTGATAGGTGTCTTCCCACATAGGGATCCTTTTGGTCTACATCTTTTAGACCCTCCCCGTGCTCAGACCCCTAAGGGTCTGGGCAACCTAATCAGTTTTCTTAGCACATAAACCAATTACCTCCCTATCAATGTAGACCAACAGGGCACTGAAAGAGCATTAACCCACGACAAAGTTGGTAATTGCATTAGTAGCTCTTCGGTTTTCCTTTATTAAAACTAGGCATATTTAGTTATGGTAAAGAATACTTGTTAAATTGTAACTTGTTCAAGCCAAAGTGCAAAGAAACATACAAATCTGATGAAATCCCAGACAAGTATTGTTACCCAGAGTTTCTTGAAGTGTCTCTGTTCTGTACGACATCAATTTAAACCTGGTAAACTCACACCCAACTGAGAAAAAATTAGGTGGAAAGGTCACAAAAGTTTAAATTACCACCAATAAAAAAAAAAAGAAAAAGGAAAAAAATGAATAGTATGCAGAGCAGTGAAGATACATTCATTTTGCTGCCAGTACCAGCGTATTTTAAAATGGGTTTCACTAAGCTGTGGTGTGGCTGAACACGCAGAAATTTCTGAACTGAATTCAGTAATCTAATTTTAATCAAAGATGCTCGAAATCAAGTCATATACATGAAACACAGCTAAAATTTATAGATTTGGTACATCTGGACTTGTGGATTCAACACAAGACACTATAAGTTACCTTGAAGGAAATGGCCCCCTAATAATCCTTTCTTGAACCTTAATGCCTAGGGTATTAGAGAATACGTGAAAGTTGCAGCCATATACTTGGTCTGAAATCTGTAGAAACACTAGAAGCAGAACTGGATGAGAATATTTCTGGAACAACAGAATCACTGACAGACAAACTAAGATGAGCAGAAATAGGCATGTTTTCTGAAGTCGCACAGAAAGGAAAAGAATTAATTGTCCTTGATACTTATATATTTGCTAAGTTCTTAGGTAGAACAATTTAATTTTTTTTTAAATGTATTTCCTCTGGAAAAATAATTGCTTTAAGGATTGCCTTCTCTAATTTCTGAAATCTTCCCTGATCCAGAGATGTTCACGAAGGAAAAGACCTCAAATAAGATGGCAGACAAAGCCTCATCATAATGAAAGTGAGTTCAGAAGTTGAAAAAACATGTCTATTCCCGATCCTCCTGTCTTCTTCAGGAATACTGACCACCTCCACTCTTCAGAGAACAAGTTACTTTCAGCTCTTTTTATCTCTAGCTCCAATCACTACCAAAACCTTGGTAGCATCACATATGGAAGCAAGGTAAAAGCTTGTAAAAGCAAGGAGATTTTGTTGGTCTCTTAATCATATGCTATATATTCTTATCTGACAGCAAATATGCTATTTAACTGCTTATCATTACACTTGTCTCTTCTAAAGAGGAGTAGTGTATTCATTCTGGACAAAGCACCATAGCATTTTCAAGTGATCTTCCTGCACCGGCAACATCATGTGGGATTAATAAAATTCCATTTGTATTCCTAGAATATTATTACAGAACTGACTCTTTCCCTTTTTATTGGCCCAGATCCATAGATGCATTTTTAATCTGCATGTGGCCTCTTCCTGTCACATGAGAAGCATCACCACTTTAGCATCAGATTTTCTAGCATACAGTATCAATTCTGATGGCATCCTATAAATCATATTAGCACAAAGAACAATTTTTCCAGGGATTGTAGTGCCTACTAGCTGCCAAGAGACTGGTTTTGCCTTCTTAGTGTTCCCTTCCCTCAGATTTACTTTCCGTAAGTGATTCTGTAAATCTGGCCAAGTCCTTTAAAGTTTCATTGAGCTTGTTGGGTTCCTGGCTCTGTAATGCTTCTCAGGGCTGTGATCGCAAACTCAGAGCATCCTAGAAAGTCACTTCATTCCTTTGTCTACTGTGGGGACAGATTTTTGTTTCTAATTCTTTCCCACAAATAGGACCAAAATGGTTTTTTGAAGCCTGACTGGGGTCTCCTTTCTTGTTACCTAACAATTCAGATGATTTTGCTAATACAAAAGATGACTTTTACCGGACAGATTTAGGGAACTGCGGCCTGCAGGGACACACCGCCCTGTTTGCAGTGAAGCGCTGTGCCATTCCAGGCTGGTTTGGTTTTAACATACGGAAGTCAAGGACACAAAAACTCAAGCATGACAAATTGGTTGCTTCGTATGTGCCTAGATCAGATGTATGAACAATCCACTCAGATCTGAGGGAAGCCACGCCAAATTTTCTAGCTTTTAATAGAAAAAAGCCTTGGCAGCCTATCAGTACAGGAAGAATAACATGCAAGCTTACTGAAACAAGGAAAGGATACTTCCTCAGAAAAGCACTTTTTTTAGTCTTAGTCATGGAGGAAAGTTCATTGTCTTCACCTTTTCCTGGCAAACTTAGCAGGCTACATAAAAAAGAGACAATATATTTTTTCAGTAGCGGTTGGAGCACCTGGAAACTGTATACAGTGCAGGATTTCACGCAGAACCGTATCACTGTATCACAAAAGGAGGAGAATTGTTGGGCAAAAGCAAGCATAGTTATGCTTTTCTCAGTGAAAATAATACTTAAGTAAAAGCAGCAGTAAGTAGTATCTATTTCAAGTAATAATGCCTGTGTATTTGGAATAAGAACATCTTTAAAAGTGTAATAAAAGTAAAGTTGTCTCATGGTATCTGCTTTTTGCTATTCTTTCTCCACTAATTAATACAAAATAACAATCCAGGCTTCTAGACTAGACATTCTAGTGCATTTGTATAACATTATAGGCATATACAGCACCTCAGTACTTCTTCAGGCCTTTGAACGTGACTACAGTTTTATTACTAAGTGTTACTTTCTTGCATTATTCAGTAAAGTTATTTTTACAGTATTTTATGCAATGAACACGAGAACAAACCAACTCAATACTCGTATTTCTAGCAGGTTCCATTTTCATGCAGTAAAAATGCCCAACCATGCTTTCACTGTAAAATAAAATGTTTCTTAAAAAAAAAAAAATCCCATCAGAGTACTTCACTGACTCTTGTTGAAGTCCAATTACCCGTTTACTTCTGTATAAACACAGCGAAATATGTCCTGCTGATACCAGGAGATGCACAGCCCTGAGATAAAATTTTGTTTGTTTGCTTTTTAAATTTTTCTGAGTGTAACATAGTACTCCCACAGCTTTCTTTTGCTCGCTGAGGATGAGACTGAATAGAAAATACTATGACTTAACAAATGCTTTTATTATCCAGGGTTTCGGTGCCATTAAGGGCTCGTCTAAAAACTACAGAGCTGTAATGGGGCCATCCAAATTCTCTTTACGCTCACTAGCCTGGGTACTGGCAGCAGTCTAGTCGTGGAACTCAGACAACATATGCTGCTTCTTGACTAAAATTAGCTTATATGCCCCATAACTCTAACACTTAAGGGATATGTAATATAATGTAATAGCACAGTTTCAGCTACCACTGCATTCCAATTCTTTTTAGCAGTGTGTTCTTCTTTACGAATAGTGTAATGCATATGTATATGCATTGCATCATCCTATGTATATGCTGTATATACCCATATGTAATGCATCAGCCACCGGGTTATGCATTATGAGAAAGATGCCATGGTTTAGTATCACCATGTGTGTGTGTATACGTTGACGAGTACTAAAGGGCCTCACTGTAATCAAAATGTTAAACAGAAGAAAGGAGTTTGTATGCAAGTGGCTATATACACATTCATAAATAATTAGGTCAGGAATGAATTGATAAAATAAGGAGCTATCAAATACCCATTCCTCCTCTGTTCCACCTCATCCCTTCCTCTCATCCGTCTTCTCTCTGGCCAGCAGTTACCCAAGTCTTGGTCAAATTTTTTCCTAAGACCTTGTTTCTGTCCCTGCCACCACCACCCTTCACCCTTGAAGCAGTTCCTCAGAAATCCCACTGATAACGTGTGCTGAACATTAGGAGCAAATTCATTTCAGTTACGCCCATGCCAGCCAGCTGACGTCAATGGGGCTACACAATGGCAGGCAAAGATGGGAAGGGAGCCTAAGGGCTAAGTATTTCAAGGAAGGAATCCCTGACTCATGACCTGAAAGCATGGAAGCCTTCATAAATCACTTCTCCCGCTACTGGGTCCTTCCCTTAATATCTTGCCTTTGATGGGTAGCCTGAGTCACCAAAGGGGGAGGAAGGGCACAGCAGGGGAGAATGGAACAAGCTGACATTTCTCTTACTCTCTTCTCTAAGCAATATGGAAAACTAAGGCAGAAATTTAAAATTCTGCTGCACATGCAATAGCTCTTTGCTCACGTACTTCTCAGGATAGAGGAGGCAAAGTCATCGCCGATTGATAGAACTAAATTTCAACAGCAGTGTGGAAACATGAACAACTCCTCCCACACCCAGTTATAAATCAATATCCATTATACCACTCGTTCTGCCAGAATGATTAGTTCTAGAAATGTCACACATGCACATACGCTTCCTGGAGCAAATGTGTCAGGACAGGCCTGTGCGATTCAGGACAGCACTCAGACCTCACATGGCTTGGAATGACGGCTGTATCGCCCTCCATTGGAAGTTTCTGCTACATTCATTTTGCTGCGGTGACACTGAAGATCTTTTGTAACTGTGGACTAATTTGAGGCAGTAAACAATTATTTTAGGGAGCAACTAAAGGGGCACACTCAAGAAGTAAGATAGTTTGTATTCTCTCCTTTCACCTGAGGATGTGAAAGCATGGGGGATACAAATCACGCACTGGTCACACTTTGACCCTTCATTTCCCAAATGGCCAGCTTTGCAGGGGACGTAGAATCAACATGGGGCAAAGCAACAGTAGCCTTGACCATCTTAAAAAGCAGCCAGCACTGGATGACTGCTGCAGGACTGCCTAAACCAGTGCTTTACAAACCTCAATCTCTTGATGAAATCTGTCCCTTGCCAGGATTTTTGCACTACATAGCCGTTGACAACTGGCTCTCCTTCCTAGTCAGCCGTATGTCAGATGGGTTTCCTGCTTTTGGAACTGACAGCTTTGGGAAGTATCATGACAAGGCATGGATGTTGTCATAATGGTTTATTAATCCTTTTCTAATCAGCATGAAATACATACGCCCATTACACAGAATAAAGTAAAAGACACAGAAAACTCCCAAACTTCGAGTACAACAAAAGCACACAGACTGTGTAGAAGCAAGCTGCTTTTATAGTCATATGATCTACCTCTGCACTCTCAGCAAGCTACACAAATTTCCTCCCTCTTATAAAATTTGTGAAGAGATCAGATCTCTGACATTGCCTAGACTTGCCATTTGATACTTCTATTCATAGAGAATACCAGCCTCTATACCAGCCTGTCTCCCTTCTTGCTCTCCTCCACAGGATTTAAATGAGTAGAATCATAGAATCACAGAATCATTAAGGTTGGAAGAAACCTCCAGAATCATCCAGTCCAACTGCCCCCCACCACCTACTACCCACTAAACCATGTCCCTAAGTACCACATCCAACCTTTCCTTAAACACCCGCAGGAACGGTGACTCCACCACCTCCCTGGGCAACCCGTTCCAATGCCCGACCACCCTTTCCGAGAAGAAATTTCTCCTCATCTCCAACCTGAACCTCCCCTGGCGCAACTTGCAGCCGTTCCCCCTTGTCCTGTCACTAGTTATCTGTGAGAAGAGGCCGACCCCCAGCTCACCACAACTTCCTTTCAGGGAGTTGTAGAGGGCAATAAGGTCTCCCCTGAGCCTCCTCTTCTCCAGGCTAAACAAGCCCAGTTCCCTCAGCTGCTCCTCATAAGACCTGTGCTCCAGCCCCTTCACCACTTCCGTTGCCCTTCTCTGGACATGCTCCAGGGCCTCGATGTCTTTCTTGTGGTGAGGGGCCCAAAACTGGACACAGCACTCGAGGTGCGGCCTCACCAGGGCTGAGTACAGGGGGACGATCACCTCCCTGCTCCTGCTGGCCACACTATTCCTGATACAGGCCAGGATGCCGTTGGCCTTCTTGGCCACCTGGGCACACTGCCGGCTCATGTCCAGGCGAGCATCAACCAACACCCCCAGGTCCTTTTCCTCTACACAGCTT
The DNA here is from genome assembly GCA_013399095.1 of Psophia crepitans. Classification (NCBI taxonomy): domain Eukaryota; kingdom Metazoa; phylum Chordata; class Aves; order Gruiformes; family Psophiidae; genus Psophia; species Psophia crepitans. Next base: position 329,863 of record VWZZ01004049.1, on the reverse strand, counting down.
TCCAGCCACCCCGCTCCCAGCCTGTAGCGCTGCCTGGGGTTGTTGTGGCCAAAGTGCAGAACCCGGCACTTTGCTGCAATGAACCTCATCCCATTGGCCTCTGCCCAGCGATCCAACCTGTCCAGGTCTCTCTGCAGAGCCGTGTTACAGGAGGACATGGAATTCAAACTTCTGTAATTATATATACTATAAAGATATTTTAAAAGCCAACAGGCCACACCCTGGAAAGACAAGACAATAAAAATTCTAATACAATTTTTATTTTTGGCTTTTTATGCAACTGTAATTTTGATTTTTGTAAGCTCTTTTGTAAGGATGTAAAGGTTCGTGTTAGTGCATCTCTGTCAGGATCAAGCCTCCCAAGAATTATTGCCTACTCAACTAAAACAATTTCTAGCAATATACAAATGATGAGTTGGAGCAAACTAACAACAACAAATGTACTCCAATTACAGGCAAACTCCCGCGGGGGGGTGGAAAAAAAAAGAACCAATGACTGTGGCCATCACACATTTCACAACAAGTGACATGATGGAATTGAATGTTGTCATGGTTGAAAGCTTCAGGGACCTCATACACTTCATTGAGCCTGTCTTCACAATGCTAAGTCTCACTGTGTTCCCTCACAGCAAGATACCCAGTCCACAAAATGCTCACCATGCCAAGCCGCTGCAGTGCTCAAGAAGATGAGCCAGACATAGCTGCAGTAAGGCAAAACATAGCAGCATCTTAAAGAACCGCTTCTCAATTGAATAAGCTGTGGCTGTAGCAGCAGGTTTTAATATTTGCTACATGGATATGAAAAAGCCGTGCATAGAGCATTAATACTGAAAACCCCACCAAAAAATATTTTGAAAACATTTATTGGGATACTGGTATCTTTGCCAATCTGAGAGAAAATGCTGATGGCTTTTGGAGAAGGAAAATGAGGTGCAATCTGTTTCACTGTCACCTAGGATTTACCTACAGGAAAGAAAAGAATACGGACCATATCCGCCCTGCTTCCATCCCTACTGCCTGTGGGGGGTCACTGGGAGGCCTGGAGGGGTGAAGAGAGGACCTCCTCCAGGACACCCTCCTCCCGACACTGCTCCACCTCTGCCGTGCCCACTCCTGGCGCGTGAGAACGCAGCATCTAAGAGTAACCAGGAGGGAAGGGAAGAGCAGAACGACCCAAAGGTACATGGACTTTTCTCTGTGGGACAAGTGAGAATGCCCTGGACTGCAGTGCTGTGTCCCTTCCCTAGGCATGTGTCCTCCAGCTGGTTGCAGCTTTCAAACTGGCAAATCTGATGACTGTAATCATTGCATCATTTTTATCTGAGCAAAAGGTTCATTTTCTGTAGTGTTTAATATTTCTGGTACTTTATGTATTGATTTGTAACTATTCATGCTTCCTAAATAAACAGTTATAAAACAAATTGAACAGTCAGGAGAAAAAACAGATATTCTTGAGAAACATGAACCACAGCTTTTTTGAAGCCCAGAATGCTGATATTGCTATATTTAGTGCCTTATTTGGTGGGAAAGAACAAACCACTAAAAGATTTCTTTCAGCTTCGATTGAGTGCTACATCAGAACAAAAGTAATTTTACAAATGCCATTAAAGTAGCCAGAAAGTGATATCCTTTTTATTTACTATCCTTTTGGAGGATCAGCTGCTTGCTTTTATTGCTAGAAAATGTTGTCAGAAAGTATTTCCTAACATGGAGGTATGTTATGACAAGAACTAGTTGTACTAACTAGTCCATCTGGTTATTATCATGGAATATGATAGGAATTTTCCATGTGCCTTTTTTTTAAAAAAAGTAATCTCTTGATATTTGGGGGGAGGGAAGCATCCCCAAGACATGCAATTTATTTGGAATTTGACAGTTTCAAAGTGTAGAACTATTACATGGTTAGACAGGCTGATCAGAACAAGGGAAAATGTGGGGAACAAAAAGTACGTAAAGGTGGGAATGAGACCTGTGAAGTGCTACCAAAATTAAATGAAATAGCAAAATAATGTTCTGTCCCTTTAAGATACCAAAAATAAACCACAATACTTCCCTCATCTAGATCCTGATACTGCACTCAGCTCTACAGTCACAGGAGTCTGACTGTGGGGAGTTCATTGCCGGATCGAGGCACTGGAGTGTAAAACAGAGACATAAGGCGAGACTAACATTAATGCAGATCCAAAGCGAAGAGAACACAAAGTTCACACAGCAGCAAGGACAGAATATTATTTGCAATACCTGCACATTCCAGCATTTTCCTTTCTTCTGTTTATTTGCTGCTCGTTTGTATCATTTCTTTTTTTCCCCTCTTTGGTTATGCATGGCTGCCACTAATGAGGTTTATGACTATTCCAACAACAAATATCCCTGAAGGTACTTACTCGCATGTGGTGTTTGAATGGGAAAGCAGGTGAGTGCAAAGGAAGTAAATGGAAGATCACATTAGTAACCATAGCAGCCAACAGCATTTCATCCCAGGAGAAGCTTCCTCTGGTGGAGGTTGGGTTTCCTTTTAGTGAGTTTAATAGTCTGTTTCACAGCCATGGGGCAAGTTTTCCAAGCGGCCCATGTGATGGGACCTTCTACCTTCTACTGTTACATTCACAAGTAAGACCCTCCTGAGTGCCGTGCCTTTCCTGATGGAAAGGATTACTTTGCTGCAGCCAGGGACTGAATCTCTTGCAAAGATGGATTTGCTAATGACCAAGATTTCCCCGTGCTTCATTAAGTTACACATGCGCAGGTAAGGCAGATGAACACATCTTGGTTGTAATTGCAGAGAACTGCCTGAGCTGGCAGAAGATTGCAGCCAAATTATTTTAACTGATGTGCATTTATTTGATTGTGTTGGATACTTAGAAGCCAAGCTCTGTTCTTTTAGAGGATTTTGTTAAGAAACTATGTAACAAAGGTCACCTTTGTTAGCACGGATGTGGGAATTACATTTTGTCATAATGACAGTGCACTTAGCTTTTGAGTATAACAGAAGTTATTCATTATTGCCAGAGGTTAGAAACAGAGAGGTCAAAGCGTCGGAAACACGTCTCTTTTTCACATGTGCTTTCTGGAAATAAACAGATCTAGACAAAGAATTTCAAGCAAGAGTGAAGTGATCTTCAATATCTAATGCTTAATCCTCTGTCCTTTGAGCCACTCTGATTCTAGCAAAATCATCATCACAGCGGTTTGATGCCAGCCATTTCACTTGCTTTGACTTCACGCTTTGGCTTCACCTTCAATTTGTTAACTGTCCTGGGCAGGTAAGTCCTCAGAGTACCACAATAACCATTAATTACATTCTTCTTCAAATGAAGTACATCTATCACAAACACCAGGCAGTGAAATGTTTTTAATAAAAACCAAAGACCTCAAAATTAGTGTTGGTATCTCTCTTCACAAACAATATTCAGAAAGATCTGAGAAAATACTCTTTGCAACAGATCAAAGCACAAACATCTGTTCTGCTGAGGGAATAATTTCCCTTGTTAATACAAATTAACTAGTTTAAACATACGGGGTAGACGCAAGAAAAAGAAGTTGTTCTTTTGATTGGCTTTTCAGAAATATAATAGAGGGAGAGACACAATTAAGAAGTGATATGTTTGTAGCGGAAAAGCCAGGAACACTGCAGGGTAAGTGATTTCACTCAAAGCGTACACCACTTTCTCAAGCAACGGGAGGAGCTGCATACAATTTAGTGGCTCTTCACTCCCTGTCATTTCCGTCTCCTCACACTGTTCTCGCATATGTCCAAATCAACTCTTACCACTTACAGCTTTTTCAAGAAGTATTTAGTCACTTTGGCCAGAACTACTAGAGGTTCATAGTCTCTAATGGGATAGGAAGCAGGAATCTAAACAGATGTTAAACTTCCTAAAAATCTAGAACTCTAGTGCCTCTGATGTCTACCGTATTATCAATATATACTCTATCACTGTTGTGCCTATGATAAATGTGAAACTTTATTGGAGCCCAGCTTTAAATACTGCTTTCCAAAGCTGAGGTGGACTGAACCACAGAATATCACTGCCTCTAGAAGAGAATCCAGCATGAAGTGAGCTGCTGCCCTTGGACCAGTCTTTCAAAATTTTCACAGCAATTAGGAAACAGGGTAACTCAATAAGGATTGCAAAGTAATAGAAAATACAGCTGTACATAACAGAGTAAATCTTTCCCACACTAACATATTCACCCTCATGCTATTTTAAACAATGAGCAGGATGTTTCAAGCAGAGCTGTGCTGATACGGTAAGTAAATCAGAAGGGATGTGAGATTCTGTGGTAAGAAGTAAGATCTAGAGCATTTGGTAATTCAGCTGGGCAGGTGGGATTAGGCTGAGAGACCAGTAATGGACCAGAAGGAACCATTCAGTAAGAATTGGAAGGAGAAATTAAGAGCAATAGAACAGGAGGTCTAATACGCAGTCAGAAAAGCAGCAAGAGATTTAGAAAAGACAGCTAGGTCATGCGAAGTAGAGACAGCATACAGGTAATTTTAGGAATTTATTTTAAAACAAGAAATGAGGAGTGAAATAAATGTGGTGGCATATTCAAAGACAAAGACGATTTAGTTTAATAAATTGCTTAAAAGTGAAACATTGCATAATAGAACAGATCCATGACTGATATGATCAAGGTTCCTCTTTTGGCTCGACTGCTAAGTCACAATGTGACCTTTAGCAAGTCACTTCAGGCTAGATCCAATAAAGGACTCAGGCACCTTAAGCCTGACTTAGGCAGATTTGAGGTACCTAAGTCTAAAAGTATGACCTAAACACCCTGCTCAGTTGCTTACTAACCCTGGAGGAACCTGTCACTCCAAAAAGGCACATATATCTGCTGTTCAGTTCTCTCTGCACAAACACTGCTCAGCCAGCAAGGGCATGCTGTGTCAACTTCCAGTGGCCTACCACTGGTCTTTTGCGGGCTGCATATTCAGCTTTCCTTTTTGCGGAAATACGGGCATAAAGGACGACTAAGGGAGGCTGGGATTTCACCTCACTATGTGCCTGGGATCCAGCTGTGCTGCTTCTCTCTCCTTTTCTTGGCAGCACAGTGCCACACATCCAAAGGGAAGGGCAGAAAGATGCTGCTCAGCTCAGGTTGCGCAGGAGCCTGGAAATGGCAAGTGCGAAACTGGGCGCTTGTGCCTCTTCCCCCTGCCCTTGGCTGAACCAGTCAGTGGGAACAGGAGCCATGGGCCCCTTTTCACCTTAGCGAGTATAGCCAACCTTTGCACCCATGTGGGGCCTACACCCACCGGTGGGCTCCGGGCTCTGGATCCAAGGAAAATGGTTCTTGCAGGCCCCTCTTGGTTACCTAAGCGGAGGAGACAGCAAAGAGCTCAGAAATACCCCCATGATTCCCACGCTCAGCACTGAGCTGTTAACTGTTACCGGGTGCTCGGCGAGTGAATTTCTTTCCCTTCAGAAATGCTCCATGGGGTGCACCAAGCAGCGTGAGCACCTCACATGGGTTCTGTGATGCAAAAAGTGTACAGATACTGCAGGTTTTGACCTGTAGGAGTAATTACCTGTTTCTGTAAAGAAATGACCCTTAATTCTGTGGAAAATATATTGCGATACTTGGATGAAAGAAACTACTGAATGTATTAAAAGAAAGAAAACTTTTAAAAGCAATTTTCTGCAGAATTTGAAAATTTGCCTTCATTCAAAATCTGGGTAAGAAGCAATGTCGTCAAAGACATTGGATTGATTAAGTGCCACGGGTTGACTAAAAGTGGAGTAAGTCGTAAAAATATCACAAAATACGAATATTCCACAGATTCCTTGAAAATGGACTGGCTAGACAGAGAAGTATCCGAAAAAGCAACTAAACCAATTTCCTGTTTCAGCTTTGCAATCTGTGTATTTTGACATTATCACTTTACATTAATGAATTAGGTTCCTCTGTGTTTCTTGTAATAAACCTAAAGAGTGATTTGTACACAGAATATTACTTATTCATGTAAATAAACAGATAAGAAAGCAGTTCTGCATTAATGTACGGAGAATTGCTAAGTTTGGGAAAAATTCCTTTTGTTTCATAGCTCTTTTTCAGTTTCAGTGATAATTTCTTGAAAGTGAAGGGTAGGTAAGTACAAAACCCAATGTTAAAAAGTGTTAGGTCCGTAAATAGGAGGACGAAAATGGGAGGTGCTGCAAAACAAATATAAATTATTAGTAGTAACTGAGATGAAGAAAATTGGATTTTAGACCAATGTCACTTTAGAGTTTGAACAGCAACATTAGCTCGACCACACTGCACTTACTGCGCATTATACATTTTGCAGTCTAACCAGTAATCAAAAATGCTGAACATATATAATGCATCCAAATTAAAGGTGACCCGTAAGGAATCGGTCACATGTCCTTTCCCAGTATTTCTGTGATGATCTCAAACAGCGCAATCTCTGTTTATTCTGCGTATGTCAGTTGTGTTAGAAATTTAGGTTCTCTTTGGGTTGTTAGATTTTATGGTGTCCAGAGAACTACTGAACTGGGACAAAACAAAAATGAAAGGAGCAAAAATTCCCTGGTTTTGGCCAGGCGATAAAGGGCAGCTTACGTGATCGCTGCTACAGAAGGGAATGGATTTTCATGGGTATAAAATGCTTCTGATTTTGTTTGCCTTTGTTAAAATGAACTTTCAGTAAAATATTGAATTTTATGAAATTAGTTTGAATTAATTTTGGAGAAAGTGTTTAGCTTAAAGCCTGAATTTTATACTGAATTGCAGAGTGATATGCCGGTTACCTGAGACTACCTACAAGATTCTCGCAAAGTTGAGCGAATCCTTTCTCATGAACGGCATGAAAACACAACAGCTGAGGAAAACTGAAGTCCAATTACCCGTTTACTCTTTCAAGTATATATATATATATTTTTAAGGGGGATAGAGACATGCTCCTACTTCTCTTTACGCGCAGTTTCGCAGACTCCTGCTCACCCCTTCACCTACAAGTACCCGCCACCGTTCGCGGGCTCGGGAGGGCTGTCCCGCCCGGGTTCCGGCCGCCCAAGAGCGACGCCAAACGACCCCGGGGCAGCGGGGGGAGCTCCCACCGGCTCCGCGCCCAGCCAGAGCGCTGCGTTAGGCACTGCCCTTCCTCGGGGCCCGGGGCGCAATAAAGGGAGCAGCGGCGGGGCTGCGCCAAGGCGATTTTAGCTTTAATACAGTTTTGACCCGCCGCATCGTATCGGTGAACGATTATTTAAACGTTATTTGCGGTCTAACAAGAGGCACCTCGTACGCCGGGAGACGGCGGGCCGCCAGGGCAGAGCCAGCGTCCCCTCAGCGGGGCACCCACCGCAGAGGCGCCTTCCGCCCGCGGCGGGCTGGGCGCCGGCGGGCCGCCAGCACCT